>OZ012741.1:202302344-202732344 GCA_963859935.3 Lathyrus sativus
AAAAGATGAAAGCTTCTCAGAATAGACAGAAAAGTTATCATGATAAAAGGAGAAAGAATCTCGAGTTTCAAGAGGGAGACCATGTGTTTTTGAGAGTTACACCAGTTACGGGTGTGGGTCGTGCCTTGAAGTCGAGAAAGTTGACTTCTCGTTTTATTGGTCCGTATCAGATTGTCGCACGGGTTGGTGTTGTGGCGTATCGTGTGGCGTTGCCTCCGAACCTTTCGAATTTGCATGATGTATTCCATGTCTCGCAACTTCGGAAGTATGTTCCGGATCCGTCACATGTGATCCCAATGGATGAAGTTGAAGTAAGAGATAACCTTACAGTTGAAGTTTTACCGGTTAGTATTTTGGACCGTGAAGTTAAGAAACTGAGAGGCAAGGATATTGCGCTTGTGAAAGTATCCTGGGGAGGTGCCGCGGAAGGCAACATGACTTGGGAATTGGAGAGCAAGATGCGAGAATCGCATCCAGAGTTGTTTGAATCAGGTGATATTTTCGAGGACGAAAATTTCTAAAGTGGGGGAGAGTTGTAACGCCCCGATTCTGAATTCCCATTAATTGTTGAGTCTTTTAATTTATTTAATTGATGTTTATTTTAAATTGAGAAATTATATATTGCTATGTGGTGTTTTGCTTATTTTATCTATTTTTACCGATTCAGAGAGTTTTCGGGGAATTAGAGTAAAAAGGGCATTTTAGACATTTAGCACTTTAGTGTAAGAATTGATTGATAAGTGTTGGAAAGAATTTGAGAGGAAAGAAATAGAGATAGAAATAGAATAAGAGAGGAAAAAGGAAGAAGATAGTAACATAAGAAGAAAAACAAGAGAAAGAAAAGAGGAGAAGAGAAAGAGAAGAGAAAGTGGAGAGGAAAACCTAGAATCATCAAGGAGTCATTACCAAAGCTTGCAATCGATCGGTAAGGGTGTGAAACTCCATCATCTCTTTAATGTGTATGATTGTATGTGTATGTGTGTGGATTTTGTAGAGTTTCTACTCCTTTTCCACTTAGGTTAGAAGTTGGTTTTGTGAGTAGAATGAGGTTTTAATCGGTTAGAAATCGGATTAGACGATGTAGTTTAGTCGGGTGATGGTTGGGTTGTGCTACTGTGACTGGTTTGGATTTAATCGGTTGGTTGTGCGGAGTTTGGGCTTTGAGACAGCCATGGAAGTTCTGTCTTCGCAAGTTCGCCAGGCGAAAGGCAGCGAAGCTTCGCCAGGCGAAGCTCAGCGAGCTGTAGCGAAGCAAGTCAGAAGCTAATACCCTGTATTCGCTGGCAAGTTCGCCAGGCGAGGTGAGTTGGCGAAGGTTCGCCAGGCGAGTGGGTAGCGAGCCTCAGCGAGTAATTCCAGAATTACTCCCAGTGGACTTCGCTGGGGAGTTCGCCAGGCGAAGGCCAGCGAGCATTCGCTGCGTGGCTTCGCCAGGCGAAGGTTGGCGAACCTGGCAGTGTTATTTGTTTTGCTGTTTGTTCATGGCATGATGTTTGGTTGATTCAATTATGATTAATGCCTATATGAATGATTGATGTGTGAACTGTTTCAACATGTTGTGCTGTGGGTGGCCGAAAGGCGTGAATCCTAGATTATGGAGCCGATTGTGAATCTTAATCGTTTGATAATGTTGTGCGTTTGCTCGAATTAGATAGAAATGCATTGATGGATTAATAGGTATGTAAACCTTGTGTGAAATGGTGTATAATGTGAATGCATAATGAATATATGTGATGTATGTGATAAATGCAATGAGTATGTTTGTGAACATAGTATGCATTTTTGTGATTGATCCCGTGGAGGATTTGTAGAACCTCGTATGATACGATGGTTACATTCGATTCCTTGGAGAATCGGTTGCATTGTGTGATTCCTAGGAGAATCGGTCATAACATGTAATCCCGTGGAGGATTGGTTAGAGTATTTGATTCCGTGGAGAATCTGCTGAGTACTTGATCCCGTGGAGGATCTGCTGAATATTCGATTCCGTGGAGAATCTGATGAATATTTGATTCTGTGGAGAATCTGCTGAGTACTTGATCCCGTGGAGGATCTGCTGAATACTCGATTCCTTAGGGAATTTGTTGAATGAGTCGGTACCGCATTTGCATCTGCATAGAGTCGTGTGTCGGTCTCTATGAGTTGCATGAGTCATCTGTGTATGATGCATTGGTTGTGTGAATATAACTGTGTATGTTTTATGTGACTGTTTGGAGAAAATATAGTGAATGTTCATGTGTATGTGTAGAGACATGATTATTTGTATATGCTTAATGTGGTGAGAACATAATTTGAGTATAACTTGTATAATTATGGATTTATGTATATATACAATTTTATGCATTAACTGTTATGATGTTGTTTCTCACCCTTCTGCTGTTTTCTAATGCTCTATGAGGCATTGCAGAGTAGGAAGCTGGAGGTTCTTTTTGTGAAGCGATGTCTTCATTCTTTTTGGTCAATGGCTCTGATATGTAACATCTGGGTAGTTAGGAAGCCTTTGACTCTTTTGGAGTTACATTTGTTTTGATTCTTTTGTGATACATATGTGTATGTATCAGTTGTGGATACGTTGTAAAACATGAATTAACTGATGGTTGTATATACTTTTATGAATGAGATCGATTCAATATTTGGATGTTTCCACTTTATTCTAAATATTGAGATGTGGGTTACCCATTGTTGCATATCTGATTGAGCAGGTATCGTATGTGTTTAGTTATCATGATAATGTGATGCGCCTCTTATATACCATGTTTTAATTAAACTCTGATGAAATAAATTTTCTATGTGCCTAATTGATTTATCTAATTTATTTGGGGTATAGAAAGGGGGTGTTACAATAAAAACCATAAAAAAAAATTGTTAATTGAAAAATCTCAATAATTTTACTTTAAAGACCATTACAAAAGTTCAAATTTTAACAACTCACCAATTTCTCTATTAAAACCTTAACATAAATTCCAATTGAAAAAATAACCAAATTCACTATAAAGACCATTACTAAAGTTCAAAGTTACAAAATTCACCATTTTCACTACAAAGACCATAAAAGAGGTTTAAAGTTTTAAAAAAAACTCTCCAAATTCACTATAAACATCATAACACAACTTACAAGTAAAAAAACTCACCAATTTCACTATAAAAACCATTACAAAAGTTCCAAGTTAAAAAAATCTCCAATTTTTCTGAAAAAACCATAACAAAAGTTCCAAGTGAAAAAACTCACTGATTTCACTATAGAAACCATTACAACATTTTCAAGTCAAAATCTCAACAATTTCACTACAAACACCATAACAAAAGTTCCCGGTTAAATAAACATACCAATTTATTACAAAAGTTCAAAGTCAAAAAACTAGCCAGTTTCACGATAAAAACCATAAAAAAAAGTGTTAATTGAAAAATCTCAATAATTTTACTTTAAAGACCATTACAAAAGTTCAAATTTTAAACACTCACCAATTTCTCTATTAAAACGTTAACAAAAATTCCAATTGAAAAAATAACCAAATTCACTATAACGACCATTACTAAAGTTCAAAGTTACAAAATTCACCATTTTCACTACAAAGACCATAAAGAGGTTTAAAGTTTAAAAAAAAACTCACCAAATTCACTATAAAAATCATAAAACAACTTACAAGTAAAAAAAAAAACTCACCAATTTCACTATAAAAACCATTAGAAAAGTTCCAAGTTAAAAAAAATCTCCAATTTCTCTCTAAAAACCATAACAAAAGTTCAAACTTAAAAACATCTGAATTTCACTTTAAAAATCATAGCAAAAGTTCCAAGTGAAAAAAGTCACCAATTTCACTATAAAAACCATTACAACATTTTCAAGTCAAAATCTCAACAATTTCACTACAAACACCTTAACAAAAGTTCCCGGTTAAAAAACATACCAATTTCACTATATAAACCATTACAAAAGTTCAAAGTCAAAAAACAAGCCAATTTCACGATAAAAACCATAAAAAAAGTGTTAATTGAAAAATCTCAATAATTTTACTTTAAAGACCATTACAAAAGTTCAAATTTTAACAACTCGCCAATTTCTCTATTAAAACCTTAACAAAAATTCCAATTGAAAAAATAACCAAATTCACTATAAAGACCATTACTAAAGTTCAAAGTTACAAAATTCACCAATTTCACTACAAAGACCATAAAAGAGGTTTAAAGTTAAAAACAAACTCACCAAATTCACTATAAATATCATAATACAACTTACAAGTAAAAAAACTCACAAATTTCACTATAAAAACCATTAGAAAAGTTCCAAGTTAAAAAAAATCTCCAATTTCTCTCTAAAAACCATAACAAAAGTTCAAACTTAAAAACATCTGAATTTCACTTTAAAAATCATAGCAAAAGTTCCAAGTGAAAAAAGTCACCGATTTCACTATAAAAACCATTACAACATTTTCAAGTCAAAATCTCAACAATTTCACTACAAACACCATAACAAAAGTTCCCGGTCAAATAAACTTACCAATTTCACTATATAAACCATTACAAAAGTTCAAAGTCAAAAAACTAGCCAATTTCACGATAAAAACCATACAAAAAAGTGTTAATTGAAAAATCTCAATAATTTTACTTTAAAGACCATTACAAAAGTTCAAATTTTAACAACTCACCAATTATTCTATTAAAACCTTTACAAAAATTCCAATTGAAAAAATAACCAAATTCACTATAAAGACCATTACTAAAGTGTAAAGTTACAAAATTCACCAATTTCACTATAAAGACCATAAAAGAGGTTTAAATTTAAAAAAAAAACTCACCAAATTCACTATAAACATCGTAACACAACTTACAAGTAAAAAAACTCACCAATTTCACTATAAAAACCATTACAAAAGTTCCAAGTTAAAAAAAATCTCCAATTTCTCTCTAAAACCATAACAAAAGTTCAAACTTAAAAAAAAAACTGAATTTCACTATAATAATCATAGCAAAAGTTCCAAGTGAAAAAACACACTGATTTCACTATAAAAACCATTACAACATTTTCAAGTCAAAATCTCAACAATTTCACTACAAACACCATAACAAAAGTTCCCGGTCAAAAAACATAACAATTTCACTATATAAACCATTACAAAAGTTCAAAGTCAAAAAACTAGCCAATTTCACGATAAAAACCATAAAAAAAGTGTTAATTGAAAAATCTCAATAATTTTACTTTAAAGACCATTACAAAAGTTCATATTTTAACAACTCACCAATTATTCTATTAAAACCTTTACAAAAATTCCAATTGAAAAAATAACCAAATTCACTATAAAGACCATTACTAAAGTTCAAAGTTACAAAATTCACCATTTTCACTACAAACACCATAAAAGAGGTTTAAAGTTTAAAAAAAACTCACCAAATTCACTATAAACATCATAACACAACTTACAAGTAAAAAAACTCACCAATTTCACTATAAAAACCATTACCAAAGTTCCAAGTTAAACAAAATCTCCAATTTCTCTCTAAAACCATAACAAAAGTTCAAACTTAAAAACATCTGAATTTCACTATTAAAATCATAGCAAATGTTCCAAGTGAAAAAACTAATTGATTTCACTATAAAAACCTTTACAATATTTTCAAGTCAAAATCTCAACAATTTCACTACAAACACCATAACAAAAGTTCCCAGTCAAATAAACTTACCAATTTCACTATATAAACCATTACAAAAGTTCAAAGTCAAAAAACTAGCCAATTTCACGATAAAAACCATACAAAAAAGTGTTAATTGAAAAATCTCAATAATTTTACTTTAAAGATCATTATAAAAGTTCAAATTTTAACAACTCACCAATTATTCTATTAAAACCTTTACAAAAATTCCAATTGAAAAAATAACCAAATTCATTATAAAGACCATTACTAAAGTGTAAAGTTACAAAATTCACCAATTTCACTATAAAGACATAAAAGAGGTTTAAATTTAAAAAAAAAAAACTCACCAAATTCACTATAAACATCATAACACAACTTACAAGTAAAAAAACGTACCAATTTCACTATAAAAACCATTACAAAAGTTCCAAGTTAAAAAAAAATCTCCAATTTCCCTCTAAAACCATAACAAAAGTTCAAACTTAAAAAAATCTGAATTTCACTATAATAATCATAGCAAAAGTTCAAGGTGAAAAAACACACTGATTTCACTATAAAAACCATTACAACATTTTCAAGTCAAAATCTCAACAATTTCACTACAAACACCATAACAAAAGTTCTCGGTCAAATAAACTTACCAATTTCACTATTTAAACCATTACAAAAGTTCAAAGTCAAAAAACTAGCCAATTTCACGATAAAAACCATAAAAAAAAAGTGTTAATTGAAAAATCTCAATAATTTTACTTTAAAGACCATTACAAAAGTTCAAATTTTAACAACTCACCAATTTCTCTATTAAAACCTTAACATAAATTCCAATTGAAAAAATAACCCAATTCACTATAAAGACCATTACTAAAGTTCAACATTACAAAATCAACCATTTTCACAACAAAGACCATAAAAGAGGTTTAAAGTTTAAAAAAAAAACTCACCAAATTCACTATAAACATTATAACACAACTTACAAGTAAAAAAACTCACCAATTTCACTATAAAAACCATTACAAAAGTTCCAAGTTAAACAAAATCTCCAATTTCTGTCTAAAACCATAACAAAAGTTCAAACTTAAAAACATCTGAATTTCACTATAAAAATCATAGCAAAAGTTCCAAGTGAAAAAACTCACTGATTTCACTATAAAAACCATTACAATATTTTCAAGTCAAAATCTCAACAATTTCACTACAAACACCATAACAAAAGTTCCCGGTCAAATAAACTTACCAATTTCACTATTTAAACCATTACAAAAGTTCAAAGTAAAAAAACTAGCCAATTTCACGATAAAAACCATAAAAAAAGTGTTAATTGAAAAATCTCAATAATATTACTTTAAAGACCATTACAAAAGTTCATATTTTAACAACTCACCAATTATTCTATTAAAACCTTTACAAAAATTCCAATTGAAAAAATAACCAAATTCACTATAAAGACCATTACTAAAGTTCAAAGTTACAAAATTCACCATTTTCACTACAAAGACCATAAAAGAGGTTTAAAGTTTAAAAAAAACTCACCAAATTCACTATAAACATCATAACACAACTTACAAGTAAAAAAACTCACCAATTTCACTATTAAAACCATTACCAAAGTTCCAAGTTAAAAAAAATCTCCAATTTCTCTCTAAAACCATAACAAAAGTTCAAACTTAAAAACATCTGAATTTCACTTTAAAAATCATAGCAAAAGTTCCAAGTGAAAAAACTCACTGATTTCACTATAAAAACCTTAACAATATTTTCAAGTCGAAATCTCAACAATTTCACTACAAACACCATAACAAAAGTTCCCGGTCAAATAAACTTACCAATTTCATTATATAAACCATTACAAAAGTTCAAAGTAAAAAAACTAGCCAATTTCACGATAAAAACCATAAAAAAAAGTGTTAATTGAAAAATCTCAATAATTTTACTTTAAAGACCATTACAAAAGTTCAAATTTTAACAACTCACCAATTTCTCTGTTAAAACCTTAACAAAATTTCCAATTGAAAAAAGAACCAAATTCACTATAAAGACCATTACTGAAGTTCAACGTTACAAAATCAACCGTTTTCACTACAAAGACCATAAAAGAGGTTTAAAGTTTAAAAAAAAAAAACTCACCAAATTCACTATAAACATTATAACATAACTTACAAGTAAAAACCTCACCAATTTCACTATAGAAACCATTGCAAAAGTTCCAAGTTAAAAAAAATCTCCAATTTCTCTCTAAAAACCATAACAAAAGTTCAAACTTAAAAACATCTGAATTTCACTATAAAAATCATAGCAAAAGTTTCAAATGAAAAAACTCACCGATTTCACTATAAAAACCATTACAACATTTTCAAGTCAAAATCTCAACAGTTTCACTACAAACACCATAACAAAAGTTCCCGGTCAAATAAACTTACCAATTTCACTATATAAACCATTACAAAAGTTCAAAGTCAAAAAACTAGCCAATTTCACGATAAAAACCATAAAAAAAGTGTTAATTGAAAAATCTCAATAATTTTACTTTAAAGACAATTACAAAAGTTCAAATTTTAACAACTCACCAATTTCTCTATTAAAACCTTAACAAAAATTCCAATTGAAAAAATAACCAATTTCACTAGAAAGACCATTACTAAACTTCAAAGTTACAAAATTCACCATTTTCACTATAGAGACCATAAAAGAGGTTTAAAGTTAAAAAAAACTCACCAAATTCACTATAAACATTATAACATAACTTACAAGTAAAAAACCTCACCAATTTCACAATAAAAACCATTACAAAAGTTCCAAGTTAAAAAAAATCTCCAATTTCTCTCTAAAAACCATAACAAAAGTTCAAACTTAAAAATATCTGAATTTCACTATAAAAATCATAGCAAAAGTTCCAAGTGAAAAAACTCACCGATTTCACTATAAAAACCACTACAACATTTTCAAGTCAAAATCTCAACAATTTCACTACAAACACCATAACAAAAGTTCCCGGTCAAATAAACTTACCAATTTCACTATATAAACCATTACAAAATTTCAAAGTCAAAAAACTAGCCAATTTCACGATAAAAACCATACAAAAAAGTGTTAATTGAAAAATCTCAATAATTTTACTTTAAAGACAATTACAAAAGTTCAAATTTTAACAACTCACCAATTATTCTATTAAAACCTCTACAAAAATTCCAATTGAAAAAATAACCAAATTCACTATAAAGACCATTACTAAAGTGTAAAGTTACAAAATTCACCAATTTCACTACAAAGACCATAAAAGAGGTTTAAATTTAAAAAAAACTCACCAAATTCACTATAAACATCATAACACAACTTACAAGTAAAAAAACTCACCAATTTCACTATAAAAACCATTACAAAAGTTCCAAGTTAAAAAAAATCTCCAATTTCTCTCTAAAACCATAACAAAAGTTCAAACATAAAAACATCTGAGTTTCACTATAAAAATCATAGCAAAAGTTCCAAGTGAAAAAACTCACTGATTTCACTATAAAAACCATTACAATATTTTCAAGTCAAAATCTCAACAATTTCACTACAAACACCATAACAAAAGTTCCCGGTCAAATAAACTTACCAATTTCACTATATAAACCATTACAAAAGTTCAAAGTCAAAAAACTAGCCAATTTCACGATAAAAACCATAAAAAAAGTGTTAATTGAAAAATCTCAATAATTTTACTTTAAAGACAATTACAAAAGTTCAAATTTTAACAACTCACCAATTTCTCTATTAAAACCTTAACAAAAATTCCAATTGAAAAAATAACCAATTTCACTAGAAAGACCATTACTAAACTTCAAAGTTACAAAATTCACCATTTTCACTACAGAGACCATAAAAGAGGTTTAAAGTTAAAAAAAACTCACCAAATTCACTATAAAAATTATAAAATAACTTACAAGTAAAAAACCTCACTAATTTCACTATAAAAACCATTACAAAAGTTCCAAGTTAAAAAAAATCTCCAATTTCTCTCTAAAAACCATAACAAAAGTTCAAACTTAAAAACATATGAATTTCACTATAAAAATCATAGCAAAAGTTCCAAGTGAAAAAACTCACCGATTTCACTATAAAAACCATTACAACATTTTCAAGTCAAAATCTCAACAATTTCACTACAAACACCATAACAAAAGTTCCCGGTCAAATAAACTTACCAATTTCACTATATAAACCATTACAAAAGTTCAAAGTCAAAAAACTAGCCAATTTCACGATAAAAACCATACAAAAAAGTGTTAATTGAAAAATCTCAATAATTTTACTTTAAAGACCATTACAAAAGTTCAAATTTTAACAACTCACCAATTATTCTATTAAAACCTCTACAAAAATTCCAATTGAAAAAATAACCAAATTTACTATAAAGACCATTACTAAAGTGTAAAGTTACAAAATTCACCAATTTTCACTACAAAGACCATAAAAGAGGTTTAAATTTAAAAAAAACTCACCAAATTCACTATAAACATCATAACACAACTTACAAGTAAAAAAACTCACCAATTTCACTATAAAAACCATTACAAAAGTTCCAAGTTAAAAAAAATCTCCAATTTCTCTCTAAAACCATAACAAAAGTTCAAACATAAAAACATCTGAATTTCACTATAAAAATCATAGCAAAAGTTCCAAGTGAAAAAACTCACTGATTTCACTATAAAAACCATTACAATATTTTCAAGTCAAAATCTCAACAATTTCACTACAAATACCATAACAAAAGTTCCCGGTCAAATAAACATACCAATTTCACTATATAAACCATTACAAAATTTCAAAGTCAAAAAACTAGCCAATTTCACGATAAAAACCATAAAAAAGTGTTAATTGAAAAATCTCAATAATTTTACTTTAAAGACAATTACAAAAGTTCAAATTTTAACAACTCACCAATTTCTCTATTAAAACCTTAACAAAAATTCCAATTGATAAAATAACCAAATTCAGTATAAAGACCATTACTAAAGTTCAAAGTTACAAAATTCACCATTTTCACTACAGAGACCATAAAAGAGGTTTAAAGTTAAAAAAACTCACCAAATTCACTATAAACATTATAACATAACTTACAAGTAAAAAACCTCACCAATTTCACTATAGAAACCATTGCAAAAGTTCCAAGTTAAAAAAAATCTCCAATTTCTCTCTAAAAACCATAACAAAAGTTCAAACTTAAAAACATCTGAATTTCACTATAAAATTCATAGTAAAAGTTCCAAGTGAAAAAACTCACCGATTTCACTATAAAAACCATTACAACATTTTCAAGTCAAAAACTCAACAATTTCACTACAAACACCATAACAAAAGTTCCCGGTCAAAAAACATACCAATTTCACTATATAAACCATTACAAAAGTTCAAAGTCAAAAAACTAGCCAATTTCACGATAAAAACCATAAAAAAAAGTGTTAATTGTAAAATCTCAATAATTTTAATTTAAAGACCATTACAAAAGTTCAAATTTTAAAAACTCACCAATTTCTCTATTAAAACCTTAACATAAATTCCAATTGAAAAAATAACCAAATTCACTATAAATACCCTTACTAAAGTTCAACGTTACAAAATTCACCATTTTCACTACAAAGACTATAAAAGAGGTTTAAAGTTTTAAAAAAAAACTCACCAAATTCACTATAAACATTATAACACAACTTACAAGTAAAAAAACTCACCAATTTCACTATAAAAACCATTACAAAAGTTCCAAGTCAAAAAAAATCTCCAAGTTCTCTCTAAAACCATAACAAAAGTCCAAACTTAAAAACATCTGAATTTCACTATAAAAATCATAGCAAAAGTTCCAAGTGAAAAAATTCACCGATTTAACTATAAAAACCATTACAACATTTTCAAGTCAAAAACTCAACAATTTCACTACAAACACCATAACAAAAGTTCCTGGTCGAAAAATATACCAATTTCACTATATAAACCATTACAAAAGTTCAAAGTTAAAAAACTAGCCAATTTCACGATAAAAACCATAAAAAAAAAGTGTTAATTGAAAAATCTCAATAATTTTACTTTAAAGACCATTACAAAAGTTCAAATTTTAACAACTCACCAATTTCTCTATTAAAACCTTAACAAAAATTCCAATTGAAAAAATAACCAAATTCACTAGAAAGACCATTACTAAAGTTCAAAGTTACAAAAGTCACCAATTTCACTACAAAGACCATAAAAGAGGTTTAAAGTTAAAAAAACTCACCAAATTCACTATAAATATCATAACACAACTTACAAGTAAAAAAACTCACAAATTTCACTATAAAAACCTATAAAAAAGTTCCAAGTTAAAAAAAATCTCTAATTTCTCTCTAAAAACCATAACAAAAGTTCAAACTTAAAAACATCTGAATTTCACTTTAAAAATCATTGCAAAAGTTCCAAGTGAAAAAACTCACCGATTTCACTATAAAAACCATTACAACATTTTCAAGTCAAAATCTCAACAATTTCACTACAAACACCATAACAAAAGTTCCCGGTCAAATAAACTTACCAATTTCACTATATAAACCATTACGAAAGTTCAAAGTCAAAATACTAGCCAATTTCACGATAAAAACCATAAAAAAAAAGTGTTAATTGAAAATTCTCAATAATTTTACTTTAAAGACCATTACAAAAGTTTAAATTTTAACAACTCACCAATTTCTCTATTAAAACCTTAACAAAAATTCCAATTGAAAAAATATGCAAATTCACTATAAAGACAATTACTAAAGTTCAAAGTTACAAAATTCACCATTTTCACTACAAAGACCATAAAAGTGGTTTAAAGTTTAAATAAAACTCACCAAATTCACTATAAACATCACAACACAACTTACAAGTAAAAAAACTCACCAATTTCACAATAAAAACCATTACAAAAGTTCCAAGTTAAAAAAAATCTCCAATTGCTCTCTAAAAACCATAACAAAAGTTCAAACTTAAAAACATCTGAATTTCACTATAAAAATCATAGCAAAAGTTCCAAATGAAAAAATTCACCGATTTCACTATAAAAACCATTACAACATTTTCAAGTCAAAATCTCAACAGTTTCACTACAAACACCATAACAAAAGTTCCCGGTCAAATAAACTTACCAATTTCACTATATAAACCATTACAAAAGTTCAAAGTCAAAAAACTAGCCAATTTCACGATAAAAAGCATAAAAAAAGTGTTAATTGAAAAATCTCAATAATTTTACTTTAAAGACAATTACAAAAGTTCAAATTTTAACAACTCACCAATTTCTCTATTAAAACCTTAACAAAAATTCCAATTGATAAAATAACCAAATTCAGTATAAAGACCATTACTAAAGTTCAAAGTTACAAAATTCACCATTTTCACTACAGAGACCATAAAAGAGGTTTAAAGTTAAAAAAACTCACCAAATTCACTATAAACATTATAACATAACTTACAAGTAAAAAACCTCACCAATTTCACTATAGAAACCATTGCAAAAGTTCCAAGTTAAAAAAAATCTCCAATTTCTCTCTAAAAACCATAACAAAAGTTCAAACTTAAAAACATCTGAATTTCACTATAAAATTCATAGCAAAAGTTCCAAGTGAAAAAACTCACCGATTTCACTATAAAAACCATTACAACATTTTCAAGTCAAAAACTCAACAATTTCACTACAAACACCATAACAAAAGTTCCCGGTCAAAAAACATACCAATTTCACTATATAAACCATTACAAAAGTTCAAAGTCAAAAAACTAGCCAATTTCACGATAAAAACCATAAAAAAAAGTGTTAATTGAAAAATCTCAATAATTTTAATTTAAAGACCATTACAAAAGTTCAAATTTTAACAACTCACCAATTTCTCTATTAAAACCTTAACATAAATTCCAATTGAGAAAATAACCAAATTCACTATAAAGACCTTTACTAAAGTTCAACGTTACAAAATTCACCATTTTCACTACAAAGACCATAAAAGAGGTTTAAAGTTAAAAAAAAAAACTCACCAAGTTCACTATAAACATTATAACACAACTTACAAGTAAAAAAACTCACCAATTTCACTATAAAAACCATTACAAAAGTTCCAAGTCAAAAAAAATCTCCAAGTTCTCTCTAAAACCATAACAAAAGTCCAAACTTAAAAACATCTGAATTTCACTATAAAAATCATAGCAAAAGTTCCAAGTGAAAAAATTCACCGATTTAACTATAAAAACCATTACAACATTTTCAAGTCAAAAACTCAACAATTTCACTACAAACACCATAACAAAAGTTCCTGGTCGAAAAATATACCAATTTCACTATACAAACCGTTACAAAAGTTAAAAGTTAAAAAACTAGCCAATTTCACGATAAAAACCATAAAAAAAAAGTGTTAATTGAAAAATCTCAATAATTTTACTTTAAAGACCATTACAAAAGTTCAAATTTTAACAACTCACCAATTTCTCTATTAAAACCTTAACAAAAATTCCAATTGAAAAAATAACCAAATTCACTAGAAAGACCATTACTAAAGTTCAAAGTTACAAAATTCACCAATTTCACTTAAAGACCATAAAAGAGGTTTAAAGTTAAAAAAAACTCACCAAATTCACTATAAATATCATAACACAACTTACAAGTAAAAAAACTCACAAATTTCACTATAAAAACCTATAAAAAAGTTCCAAGTTAAAAAAAACTCCAATTTCTCTCTAAAAACCATAACAAAAGTTCAAACTTAAAAACATCTGAATTTCACTATAAAAATCATAGCAAAAGTTCCAAGTGAAAAAACTCACTGATTTCACTATAAAAACCATTACAACATTTTCAAGTAAAAATCTCAACAATTTCACTACAAACACCATAACAAAAGTTCCCGGTTAAATAAACTTACCAATTTCACTATATAAACCATTACAAAAGTTCAAAGTCAAAAAACTAGCCAATTTCACGATAAAAACCATAAAAAAGTGTTAATTGAAAAATCTCAATAATTTTACTTTAAAGACCATTACAAAAGTTCAAAATTTAACAACTCACCAATTTCTCTATTAAAACCTTAACAAAAATTCCAATTGAAAAAATAACCAAATTCACTATAAAGACCATTACTAAAGTTCAAAGTTACAAAATTCACCAATTTCACTACAAAGACCATAAAAGAGGTATAAAGTTAAAAAAACTCACCAAATTCACTATAAATATCATAACATAACTTACAAGTAAAAAAACTCACCAATTTCACTATAAAAACCATTAGAAAAGTTCCATGTTAAAAAAAATCTCCAATTTCTCTCTAAAAACCATAACAAAAGTTCAAACTTAAAAACATCTGAATTTCACTTTAAAAATCATAGCAAAAGTTCCAAATGAAAAAACTCACCGATTTCACTATAAAAACCATTACAACATTTTCAAGTCAAAATCTCAACAATTTCACTTCCAACACCATAACAAAAGTTCCCGGTCAAATAAACTTACCAATTTCACTATATAAACCATTACAAAAGTTCAAAGTCAAAAAACTAGCCAATTTCACGATAAAAACCATAAAAAAAAAGTGTTAATTGAAAAATCTCAATAATTTTACTTTAAAGACAATTACAAAAGTTCAAATTTTAACAACTCACCAATTTCTCTATTAAAACCTTAACAAAAATTCCAATTGAAAAAATATGCAAATTCACTATAAAGACCATTACTAAAGTGTAAAGTTACAAAATTCACCAATTTCACTATAAAGACCATGAAAGAGGTTTAAAGTTTAAAAAAAACTCACCAAATTCACTATAAACATCATAACACAACTTACAAGTAAAAAAACTCACCAATTTCACTATAAAAACCATTACCAAAGTTCCAAGTTAAACAAAATCTCCAATTTCTCTCTAAAACCATAACAAAAGTTCAAACTTAAAAACATCTGAATTTCACTATAAAAATCATAGCAAAAGTTCCAAGTGAAAAAATTCACCGATTTCACTATAAAAACCTTTACAACATTTTCAAGTCAAAATCTCAACAGTTTCACTACAAACACCATAACAAAAGTTCCCGGTCAAATAAACTTACCAATTTCACTATATAAACCATTACAAAAGTTCAAAGTAAAAAAACTAGCCAATTTCACGATAAAAACCATAAAAAAAAAGTGTTAATTGAAAAATCTCAATAATTTTACTTTAAAGACCATTACAAAAGTTCAAATTTTAACAACTCACCAATTTCTCTATTAAAACCTTAACAAAAATTCCAATTGAAAAAATAACCAAATTCACTATAAAGACCATTACTAAAGTTCAACGTTACAAAATTCACCATTTTCACTACAAAGACCATAAAAGAGGTTTAAAGTTTAAAAAAAACTCACCAAATTCACTATAAATATCATAACACAACTTACAAGTAAAAAAACTCACAAATTTCACTATAAAAACCTATAAAAAAGTTCCAAGTTAAAAAAAATCTCTAATTTCTCTCTAAAAACCATAACAAAAGTTCAAACTTAAAAACATCTGAATTTCACTTTAAAAATCATTGCAAAAGTTCCAAGTGAAAAAACTCACCGATTTCACTATAAAAACCATTACAACATTTTCAAGTCAAAATCTCAACAATTTCACTACAAACACCATAACAAAAGTTCCCGGTCAAATAAACTTACCAATTTCACTATATAAACCATTACGAAAGTTCAAAGTCAAAATACTAGCCAATTTCACGATAAAAACCATAAAAAAAAAAGTGTTAATTGAAAATTCTCAATAATTTTACTTTAAAGACCATTACAAAAGTTTAAATTTTAACAACTCACCAATTTCTCTATTAAAACCTTAACAAAAATTCCAATTGAAAAAATATGCAAATTCACTATAAAGACAATTACTAAAGTTCAAAGTTACAAAATTCACCATTTTCACTACAAAGACCATAAAAGTGGTTTAAAGTTTAAATAAAACTCACCAAATTCACTATAAACATCACAACACAACTTACAAGTAAAAAAACTCACCAATTTCACAATAAAAACCATTACAAAAGTTCCAAGTTAAAAAAAATCTCCAATTGCTCTCTAAAAACCATAACAAAAGTTCAAACTTAAAAACATCTGAATTTCACTATAAAAATCATAGCAAAAGTTCCAAATGAAAAAATTCACCGATTTCACTATAAAAACCATTACAACATTTTCAAGTCAAAATCTCAACAGTTTCACTACAAACACCATAACAAAAGTTCCCGGTCAAATAAACTTACCAATTTCACTATATAAACCATTACAAAAGTTCAAAGTCAAAAAACTAGCCAATTTCACGATAAAAAGCATAAAAAAAGTGTTAATTGAAAAATCTCAATAATTTTACTTTAAAGACAATTACAAAAGTTCAAATTTTAACAACTCACCAATTTCTCTATTAAAACCTTAACAAAAATTCCAATTGATAAAATAACCAAATTCAGTATAAAGACCATTACTAAAGTTCAAAGTTACAAAATTCACCATTTTCACTACAGAGACCATAAAAGAGGTTTAAAGTTAAAAAAACTCACCAAATTCACTATAAACATTATAACATAACTTACAAGTAAAAAACCTCACCAATTTCACTATAGAAACCATTGCAAAAGTTCCAAGTTAAAAAAAATCTCCAATTTCTCTCTAAAAACCATAACAAAAGTTCAAACTTAAAAACATCTGAATTTCACTATAAAATTCATAGCAAAAGTTCCAAGTGAAAAAACTCACCGATTTCACTATAAAAACCATTACAACATTTTCAAGTCAAAAACTCAACAATTTCACTACAAACACCATAACAAAAGTTCCCGGTCAAAAAACATACCAATTTCACTATATAAACCATTACAAAAGTTCAAAGTCAAAAAACTAGCCAATTTCACGATAAAAACCATAAAAAAAAGTGTTAATTGAAAAATCTCAATAATTTTAATTTAAAGACCATTACAAAAGTTCAAATTTTAACAACTCACCAATTTCTCTATTAAAACCTTAACATAAATTCCAATTGAGAAAATAACCAAATTCACTATAAAGACCTTTACTAAAGTTCAACGTTACAAAATTCACCATTTTCACTACAAAGACCATAAAAGAGGTTTAAAGTTTAAAAAAAAAACTCACCAAGTTCACTATAAACATTATAACACAACTTACAAGTAAAAAAACTCACCAATTTCACTATAAAAACCATTACAAAAGTTCCAAGTCAAAAAAAATCTCCAAGTTCTCTCTAAAACCATAACAAAAGTCCAAACTTAAAAACATCTGAATTTCACTATAAAAATCATAGCAAAAGTTCCAAGTGAAAAAATTCACCGATTTAACTATAAAAACCATTACAACATTTTCAAGTCAAAAACTCAACAATTTCACTACAAACACCATAACAAAAGTTCCTGGTCGAAAAATATACCAATTTCACTATACAAACCGTTACAAAAGTTAAAAGTTAAAAAACTAGCCAATTTCACGATAAAAACCATAAAAAAAAAGTGTTAATTGAAAAATCTCAATAATTTTACTTTAAAGACCATTACAAAAGTTCAAATTTTAACAACTCACCAATTTCTCTATTAAAACCTTAACAAAAATTCCAATTGAAAAAATAACCAAATTCACTAGAAAGACCATTACTAAAGTTCAAAGTTACAAAATTCACCAATTTCACTTAAAGACCATAAAAGAGGTTTAAAGTTAAAAAAAACTCACCAAATTCACTATAAATATCATAACACAACTTACAAGTAAAAAAACTCACAAATTTCACTATAAAAACCTATAAAAAAGTTCCAAGTTAAAAAAAACTCCAATTTCTCTCTAAAAACCATAACAAAAGTTCAAACTTAAAAACATCTGAATTTCACTATAAAAATCATAGCAAAAGTTCCAAGTGAAAAAACTCACTGATTTCACTATAAAAACCATTACAACATTTTCAAGTAAAAATCTCAACAATTTCACTACAAACACCATAACAAAAGTTCCCGGTTAAATAAACTTACCAATTTCACTATATAAACCATTACAAAAGTTCAAAGTCAAAAAACTAGCCAATTTCACGATAAAAACCATAAAAAAGTGTTAATTGAAAAATCTCAATAATTTTACTTTAAAGACCATTACAAAAGTTCAAAATTTAACAACTCACCAATTTCTCTATTAAAACCTTAACAAAAATTCCAATTGAAAAAATAACCAAATTCACTATAAAGACCATTACTAAAGTTCAAAGTTACAAAATTCACCAATTTCACTACAAAGACCATAAAAGAGGTATAAAGTTAAAAAAACTCACCAAATTCACTATAAATATCATAACATAACTTACAAGTAAAAAAACTCACCAATTTCACTATAAAAACCATTAGAAAAGTTCCATGTTAAAAAAAATCTCCAATTTCTCTCTAAAAACCATAACAAAAGTTCAAACTTAAAAACATCTGAATTTCACTTTAAAAATCATAGCAAAAGTTCCAAATGAAAAAACTCACCGATTTCACTATAAAAACCATTACAACATTTTCAAGTCAAAATCTCAACAATTTCACTTCCAACACCATAACAAAAGTTCCCGGTCAAATAAACTTACCAATTTCACTATATAAACCATTACAAAAGTTCAAAGTCAAAAAACTAGCCAATTTCACGATAAAAACCATAAAAAAAAAGTGTTAATTGAAAAATCTCAATAATTTTACTTTAAAGACAATTACAAAAGTTCAAATTTTAACAACTCACCAATTTCTCTATTAAAACCTTAACAAAAATTCCAATTGAAAAAATATGCAAATTCACTATAAAGACCATTACTAAAGTGTAAAGTTACAAAATTCACCAATTTCACTATAAAGACCATGAAAGAGGTTTAAAGTTTAAAAAAAACTCACCAAATTCACTATAAACATCATAACACAACTTACAAGTAAAAAAACTCACCAATTTCACTATAAAAACCATTACCAAAGTTCCAAGTTAAACAAAATCTCCAATTTCTCTCTAAAACCATAACAAAAGTTCAAACTTAAAAACATCTGAATTTCACTATAAAAATCATAGCAAAAGTTCCAAGTGAAAAAATTCACCGATTTCACTATAAAAACCTTTACAACATTTTCAAGTCAAAATCTCAACAGTTTCACTACAAACACCATAACAAAAGTTCCCGGTCAAATAAACTTACCAATTTCACTATATAAACCATTACAAAAGTTCAAAGTAAAAAAACTAGCCAATTTCACGATAAAAACCATAAAAAAAAAGTGTTAATTGAAAAATCTCAATAATTTTACTTTAAAGACCATTACAAAAGTTCAAATTTTAACAACTCACCAATTTCTCTATTAAAACCTTAACAAAAATTCCAATTGAAAAAATAACCAAATTCACTATAAAGACCATTACTAAAGTTCAACGTTACAAAATTCACCATTTTCACTACAAAGACCATAAAAGAGGTTTAAAGTTTAAAAAAAACTCACCAAATTCACTATAAACATCATAACACAACTTACAAGTAAAAAAACTCACCAATTTCACTATAAAAACCATTACAAAAGTTCCAAGTTAAAAAAAATCTCCAATTTCTCTCTAAAACCATAACAAAAGTTCAAACTTAAAAACATCTGAATTTCACTATAAAAATCATAGCAAAAGTTCCAAGTGAAAAAACTCACTGATTTCACTATAAAAACCATTACAATATTTTCAAGTCAAAATCTCAACAATTTCACTACAAACACCATAACAAAAGTTCCTAGTCAAATAAACTTACCAATTTCACTATATAAAACCATTACAAAAGTTCAAAGTCAAAAAACTAGCCAATTTCACGATAAAAACCATAAAAAAAGTGTTAATTGAAAAATCTCAATAATTTTACTTTAAAGACAATTACAAAAGTTCAAATTTTAACAACTCACCAATTTCTCTATTAAAACCTTAACAAAAATTCCAATTGAAAAAATAACCAATTTCACTAGAAAGACCATTACTAAACTTCAAAGTTACAAAATTCACCATTTTCACTACAGAGACCATAAAAGAGGTTTAAAGTTAAAAAAACTCACCAAATTCACTATAAACATTATAACATAACTTACAAGTAAAAAACCTCACCAATTTCACTATAAAAACCATTACAAAAGTTCCAAGTTAAAAAAAAATCTCCAATTTCTCTCTAAAAACCATAACAAAAGTTCAAACTTAAAAACATCTGAATTTCACTACAAAATTCATAGCAAAAGTTCCTAGTGAAAAAACTCACCGATTTCACTATAAAAACCATTACAACATTTTCAAGTAAAAAACTCAACAATTTCACTACAAACACCATAACAAAAGTTCCCGGTCAAAAAACATACCAATTTCACTATATAAACCATTACAAAAGTTCAAAGTAAAAAAACTAGCCAATTTCACTATAAAAACCATAAAAAAAGTGTTAATTGAAAATTCTCAATAATTTTACTTTAAAGACCATTACAAAAGTTCAAATTTTAACAACTCACCAATTTCTCTATTAAAACCTTAACAAAAGTTCCAATTGAAAAAAATATGCAAATTCACTATAAAGACCATTACTAAAGTTCAAAGTTACAAAATTCACCATTTTCACTACAAAGACCATAAAAGAGGTTTAAAGTTTAAATAAAACTCACCAAATTCACTATAAACATCATAACACAACTTACAAGTAAAAAAACTCACCAATTTCACTATAAAAACCATTACAAAAGTTCCAAGTTAAAAAAAATCTCCAATTGCTCTCTAAAAACCATAACAAAAGTTCAAACTTAAAAACATCTGAATTTCACTATAAAAATCATAGCAAAAGTTCCAAGTGAAAAAATTCACCGATTTCACTATAAAAACCATTACAACATTTTCAAGTCAAAATCTCAACAGTTTCACTACAAACACCTTAACAAAAGTTCCCGGTCAAATAAACTTACCAATTTCATTATATAAACCATTACAAAAGTTCAAAGTAAAAAAACTAGCCAATTTCACGATAAAAACCATAAAAAAGTGTTAATTGAAATATCTCAATAATTTTACTTTAAAGACAATTACAAAAGTTCAAATTTTAACAACTCACCAATTTCTCTATTAAAACCTTAACACAAATTCCAATTGATAAAATAACCAAATTCAGTATAAAGACCATTACTAAAGTTCAAAGTTACAAAATTCACCATTTTCACTACAGAGACCATAAAAGAGGTTTAAAGTTAAAAAAACTCACCAAATTCACTATAAACATTATAACATAACTTACAACTAAAAAACCTCACCAATTTCACTATAGAAACCATTGCAAAAGTTCCAAGTTAAAAAAAATCTCCAATTTCTCTCTAAAAACCATAACAAAAGTTCAAACTTAAAAACATCTGAATTTCACTATAAAATTCATAGCAAAAGTTCCAAGTGAAAAAACTCACCGATTTCACTATAAAAACCATTACAACATTTTCAAGTCAAAAACTCAACAATTTCACTACAAACACCATAACAAAAGTTCCCGGTCAAAAAACATACCAATTTCACTATATAAACCATTACAAAAGTTCAAAGTCAAAAAACTAGCCAATTTCACGATAAAAACCATAAAAAAAAGTGTTAATTGAAAAATCTCAATAATTTTAATTTAAAGACCATTACAAAAGTTCAAATTTTAACAACTCACCAATTTCTCTATTAAAACCTTAACATAAATTCCAATTGAAAAAATAACCAAATTCACTATAAAGACCATTACTAAAGTTCAACGTTACAAAATTCACCATGTTCACTACAAAGACCATAAAAGAGGTTTAAAGTTTTAAAAAAAAACTCACCAAATTCACTATAAACATTATAACACAACTTACAAGTAAAAAAACTCACCAATTTCACTATAAAAACCATTACAAAAGTTCCAAGTCAAAAAAAATCTCCAAGTTCTCTCTAAAACCATAACAAAAGTCCAAACTTAAAAACATCTGAATTTCACTATAAAAATCATAGCAAAAGTTCCAAGTGAAAAAATTCACCGATTTAACTATAAAAACCATTACAACATTTTCAAGTCAAAAACTCAACAATTTCACTACAAACACCATAACAAAAGTTCCTGGTCGAAAAATATACCAATTTCACTATACAAACCATTACAAAAGTTCAAAGTTAAAAAACTAGCCAATTTCACGATAAAAACCATAAAAAAAAGTGTTAATTGAAAAATCTCAATAATTTTACTTTAAAGACCATTACAAAAGTTTAAATTTTAACAACTCACCAATTTCTCTATTAAAACCTCTACAAAAATTCCAATTGAAAAAATAACCAAATTCACTAGAAAGACCATTACTAAAGTTCAAAGTTACAAAATTCACCAATTTCACTACAAAGACCATAAACGAGGTTTAAAGTTAAAAAAACTCACCAAATTCACTATAAATATCATAACACAACTTACAAGTAAAAAAACTCACAAATTTCACTATAAAAACCTATAAAAAAGTTCCAAGTTAAAAAAAACTCCAATTTCTCTCTAAAAACCATAACAAAAGTTCAAACTTAAAAACATCTGAATTTCATTTTAAAAATCATAGCAAAAGTTCCAAGTGAAAAAACTCACCGATTTCACTATAAAAACCATTACAACATTTTCAAGTCAAAATCTCAACTGTTTCACTACAAACACCATAACAAAAGTTCCCGGTCAAATAAACTTACCAATTTCACTATATAAACCATTACAAAAGTTCAAAGTCAAAAAACTAGCCAATTTCACGATAAAAACCATAAAAAAAAGTGTTAATTGAAAAATCTCAATAATTTTACTTTAAAGACAATAACAAAAGTTCAAATTTTAACAACTCACCAATTTCTCTATTAAAACCTTAACAAAAATTCCAATTGATAAAATAACCAAATTCAGTATAAAGACCATTACTAAAGTTCAAAGTTACAAAATTCACCATTTTCACTACAAAGACCATAAAAGAGGTTTAAAGTTAAAAAAACTCACCAAATTCACTATAAACATTATAACATAACTTTCAAGTAAAAAACCTCACCAATTTCACTATAAAAACCATTACAAAAGTTCCAAGTTAAAAAAAATCTCCAATTTCTCTCTAAAAACCATAACAAAAGTTCAAACTTAAAAACATCTGAATTTCACTACAAAATTCATAGCAAAAGTTCCTAGTGAAAAAACTCACCGATTTCACTATAAAAACCATTACAACATTTTCAAGTAAAAAACTTAACAATTTCACTACAAACACCATAACAAAAGTTCCCGGTCAAAAAACATACCAATTTCACTATATAAACCATTACAAAAGTTCAAAGTAAAAAAACTAGCCAATTTCACTATAAAAACCATAAAAAAAGTGTTAATTGAAAATTCTCAATAATTTTACTTTAAAGACCATTACAAAAGTTCAAATTTTAACAACTCACCAATTTCTCTATTAAAACCTTAACAAAAATTCCAATTGAAAAAATATGCAAATTCACTATAAAGACCATTACTAAAGTTCAAAGTTACAAAATTCACCATTTTCACTACAAAGACCATAAAAGAGGTTTAAAGTTTAAATAAAACTCACCAAATTCACTATAAACATCATAACACAACTTACAAGTAAAAAAACTCACCAATTTCACTATAAAAACCATTACAAAAGTTCCAAGTTAAAAAAAATCTCCAATTGCTCTCTAAAAACCATAACAAAAGTTCAAACTTAAAAACATCTGAATTTCACTATAAATATCATAGCAAAAGTACCAAGTGAAAAAATTCACCGATTTCACTATAAAAACCATTACAACATTTTCAAGTCAAAATCTCAACAGTTTCACTACAAACACCATAACAAAAGTTCCCGGTCAAATAAACTTACCAATTTCACTATATAAACCATTACAAAAGTTCAAAGTAAAAAAACTAGCCAATTTCACGATAAAAACCATAAAAAAGTGTTAATTGAAAAATCTCAATAATTTTACTTTAAAGACAATTACAAAAGTTCAAATTTTAACAACTCACCAATTTCTCTATTAAAACCTTAACAAAAATTCCAATTGATAAAATAACCAAATTCAGTATAAAGACCATTACTAAAGTTCAAAGTTACAAAATTCACCATTTTCACTACAGAGACCATAAAAGAGGTTTAAAGTTAAAAAAACTCACCAAATTCACTATAAACATTATAACATAACTTACAAGTAAAAAACCTCACCAATTTCACTATAGAAACCATTGCAAAAGTTCCAAGTTAAAAAAAATCTCCAATTTCTCTCTAAAAACCATAACAAAAGTTCAAACTTAAAAACATCTGAATTTCACTATAAAATTCATAGCAAAAGTTCCAAGTGAAAAAACTCACCGATTTCACTATAAAAACCATTACAACATTTTCAAGTCAAAAACTCAACCATTTCACTACAAACACCATAACAAAAGTTCCCGGTCAAAAAACATACCAATTTCACTATGTAAACCATTACAAAAGTTCAAAGTCAAAAAACTAGCCAATTTCACGATAAAAACCATAAAAAAAAGTGTTAATTGAAAAATCTCAATAATTTTAATTTAAAGACCATTACAAAAGTTCAAATTTTAACAACTCACCAATTTCTCTATTAAAACCTTAACATAAATTCCAATTGAAAAAATAACCAAATTCACTATAAAGACCATTACTAAAGTTCAACGTTACAAAATTCACCATGTTCACTACAAAGACCATAAAAGAGGTTTAAAGTTTTAAAAAAAAACTCACCAAATTCACTATAAACATTATAACACAACTTACAAGTAAAAAAACTCACCAATTTCACTATAAAAACCATTACAAAAGTTCCAAGTCAAAAAAAAACCCCAAGTTCTCTCTAAAACCATAACAAAAGTCCAAACTTAAAAACATCTGAATTTCACTATAAAAATCATAGCAAAAGTTCCAAGTGAAAAAATTCACCGATTTAACTATAAAAACCATTACAACATTTTCAAGTCAAAAACTCAACAATTTCACTACAAACACCATAACAAAAGTTCCTGGTCGAAAAATATACCAATTTCACTATATAAACCATTACAAAAGTTCAAAGTTAAAAAACTATCCAATTTCACGATAAAAACCATAAAAAAAAAGTGTTAATTGAAAAATATCAATAATTTTACTTTAAAGACCATTACAAAAGTTCAAATTTTAACAACTCACCAATTTCTCTATTAAAACCTTAACAAAAATTCCAATTGAAAAAATAACCAAATTCACTAGAAAGACCATTACTAAAGTTCAAAGTTACAAAATTCACCAATTTCACTACAAAGACCATAAAAGCGGTTTAAAGTTAAAAAAACTCACCAAATTCACTATAAATATCATAACACAACTTACAGTTAAAAAAACTCACAAATTTCACTATAAAAACCTATAAAAAAGTTCCAAGTTAAAAAAAATCTCCAATTTCTCTCTAAAAATCATAACAAAAGTTCAAACTTAAAAACATCTGAATTTCACTTTAAAAATCATAGCAAAAGTTCCAAGTGAAAAAACTCACCGATTTCACTATAAAAACCATTACAACATTTTCAAGTCAAAATCTCAACAATTTCACTACAAACACCATAACAAAAGTTCCCGGTCAAATAAACTTACCAATTTCACTATATAAACCATTACAAAAGTTCAAAGTCAAAAAACTAGCAAATTTCACGATAAAAACCATACAAAAAAGTGTTAATTGAAAAATCTCAATAATTTTACTTTAAACACCATTACAAAAGTTCAAATTGTAACAACTCACCAATTATTCTATTAAAACATTTACAAAAATTCCAATTGAAAAAATAACCAAATTCACTATAAAGACCATTACTAAAGTGTAAAGTTACAAAATTCACCAATTTCGCTACAAAGACCATAAAAGAGGTTTAAATTTAAAAAAAAAACTCACCAAATTCACTATAAACATCATAACACAACTTACAAGTAAAAAAATTCACCAATTTTACTATAAAAACCATTACAAAAGTTCCAAGTTAAAAAAAATCTCCAATTTCTCTCTAAAACCATAACAAAAGTTCAAACATAAAAACATCTGAATTTCACTATAAAAATCAGAGCAAAAGTTCCAAGTGAAAAAACTCACTGATTTAACTATAAAAACCATTACAATATTTTCAAGTCAAAATCTCAACAATTTCACTACAAACACCATAGCAAAAGTTCCCGGTCAAATAAACTTACCAATTTCACTATATAAACCATTACAAAAGTTCAAAGTCAAAAAACTAGCCAATTTCACGACAAAAACCATAAAAAAAAAGTGTTAATTGAAAAATATCAATAATTTTACTTTAAAGACAATTACAAAAGTTCAAATTTTAACAACTCACCAATTTCTCTATTAAAACCTTAACAAAAATTCCAATTGAAAAAATAACCAAATTCACTATAAAGACCATTACTAAAGTTCAAAGTTACAAAATTCACCATTTTCACTACAAAGACCATAAAAGAGGTTTAAAGTTAAAAAAAAACTCACCAATTTCACTATAACCATTATAACATAACTTACAAGTAAAAAACCTCACCAATTTCACTATAAAAACCATTACAAAAGTTCCAAGTTAAAAAAAACTCCAATTTCTCTCTAAAAACCATAACAAAAGTCAAAACTTAAAAACATCTGAATTTCACTATAAAAATCATAGCAAAAGTTCCAAGTGAAAAAACTCACCGATTTCACTATAAAAACCACTACAACATTTTCAAGTCAAAAACTCAACAATTTCACTACAAACACCATAACAAAAGTTCATGGTCGAAAAACATACTAATTTCACTATATAAACCATTACAAAAGTTCAAAGTTAAAAAACTAGCCAATTTCACGATAAAAACCATAAAAAAAGTGTTAATTGAAAAATCTCAATAATTTTACTTTAAAGACCATTACAAAAGTTCAAATTTTAACAACTCACCAATTTCTCTATTAAAACCTTAACAAAAATTCCAATTGAAAAAATAACCAAATTCAGTATAAAGACCATTACTAAAGTTCAAAGTTACAAAATTCACCATTTTCACTACAGAGACCATAAAAGAGGTTTAAAGTTAAAAAAAAAACTCATCAAATTCACTATAAACATTATAACATAACTTACAAGTAAAAAACCTCACCAATTTCACTATAAAAACCATTACAAAAGTTCCAAGTTAAAAAAAATCTTCAATTTCTCTCTAAAAACCATAACAAAAGTTCTAACTTAAAAACATCTGAATTTCACTATAAAAATCATAGCAAAAGTTCCAAGTGAAAAAACTCACCGATTTCACTATAAAAACCATTACAACATTTTCAAGTCAAAAACTCAACAATTTCACTACAAACACCATAAAAAAAGTTCCCGGTCAAAAAACATACCAATTTCACTATATAAACCATTACAAAAGTTCAAAGTCAAAAAACTAGCCAATTTCACGATAAAAACCATAAAAAAAAGTGTTAATTGAAAAATCTCAATAATTTTACTTTAAAGACCATTACAAAAGTTCAAATTTTAACAACTCACCAATTTCTCTATTAAAACCTTAACAAAAATTCCAATTGAAAAAATAACCAAATTCACTATAAAGACCATTACTAAAGTTCAAAGTTACAAAATTCACCATTTTCACTACAAAGACCATAAAAGAGGTCGGAATGGTAGACATCTCCTATCAAGGTAGGGACTGGATTCCCTGATGCAAAGATGTGAAACGCGTCGAAGTCTACAAAGTCAGGCATATTGTGGAACAGAATGATGCCATATATGCACAGAGCGAGGATGGCATTGAACACGACCCAACATCCGTCTTTGGCGCACTGCTGAGCTTTTCCCACTAAGAACTGCAAGGAAAAGCCAGGGACCTCGTTCCAACTAGACAAGACCAACTCGGAGGCATCCAGATGAAGTGTGGGAGCTAGACTAGCCAGGTCAGGCTCGACATCCATATGAACAAAGGGCATCTGACTCTTGATAGGCACACCTAACAAATCAACATACTCCTCTAGTGTGGGTGCGAGAATAAAGTCCTAGAAAGTAAAGCATCTCAATGGCGGATCGTAGAACTGCAGCAGGGCGTACAACCCATTCAACTCAAACGCAGAGGGTTTACGAACCAAACTGAGCAGTTTACCGTAAGACTTTCTGAATTCATCTCTCATAGAATCATCTACCAAAGCAATCAAACCAGTCAGCTGAACAACATCAGGAGTGGGGAGCTTGTAGGCCACAGTCTTCCTCAGAGAACCCATAATAGCACAATAGAAGGCAAGAAAACCTGAATCGGGGGAAACGGTACCTGCAACACAGACACACGTTAATGAAATGCAAATGAGTATGCAAAGCAAGGTAAAATGCAATCATGCAGTAGGAGATCAAGACGACTGTGTTGTGAAGATTCTGTATCAACAAAACCACAATACTGCTCTGTCAAGAACAACCATTATCTCTGATAAGAAGAAAACCCTGGTATCGGACCATAAATCTGCTCTGTCAAGAACAAACACACATTTGAAAATAAGGACCTCTGATACAGGACCACAAATCTGCTCTGTCAAGAACACATATATATATATATCTCTGAAGATAAGGACCTCTGATACAGGACCATAACTCTGCTCTGTCAAGAACAAAACTCTGATAATAAGGACCTCTGATACAGGACCATAAATCTGCTCTGTCAAGAACAAACATCTACATCTGATGATGAGAACCTCTGATACCAACAAAACTGATTCACTGTCAAGAAAACCAGGTAGTCTGAAGGTTAAGGTCTCCTGCAACAAACCCAACCCTGCTCACAGGTATGGACCTAAACTGACACAAGCTCTGCATCCTATGCGGTCATCAGCGTCACAGACATTCAAGAGGGGTGATACGATACCCAGAAGGTGTGGCATCACTATCTCCTGAAGCAGCCTCACTCAGCTGAATTCCAAATGATCGGTCCCCAGAGTCGACAATCCTCCAAACCAACAACCCCCTCAACCCAAAGGGTTGAAAAAGAAGTCAACCGGGAGAACCTCGTCTGAGCGTGGATTTCATGAGACAATAGTGCCTGCAAAGCAAGCACGCGCCCACTAATTTCCACAACTAATGCTAGGTACACTCAAGCCTGGGTCTGGCTTCTCACTCATCAGAATGCCCCTCCCATAACAGCACAAATAATCATATCATACTGAAAATAAAATGCGGGAAATAAAATGCGATAAATAAACACAACCTAACAAGTAATCATACAAGCGCTAGGATTGACTCTCGCAGGGGACGTTGGATCCCCAAACTGACTCGCATAAGGGACGTTGGATCCCAGGAAACTATCAACTCCCCAGCAGAGTCGCCAGCTGTCGCTTCCGCGAAAATAAGGTGTCGGCAAAACAGAAGAGTCGCCACCTTTCGTTATTTATCCCTCAGAAAAGTAAACGATCGGAAAAACCTGACGAAAAGGTATAAGACAAGGTCATTGCAACCATTGTCTGGGTTCGGGAGTCGGTTACGCAAGGGAAAGGTATTAACACCCCTCACGTCCATCGTACTCGATGGGATCCATGCTTGTTGTGTTTATCTGACGGGTTGGTTTTATCTATCTATCTATCTATCAAGGCTGGCTTAAAAAAGGAAAAGAAAATTGACTCGACAAAGCGTCGCACTTTATGCCTACGTATTCTCATCAGAAAATGAGAAATCAGAGTCAACGTAGTTCGCCTAACTATGGGTTACGGGGAAGGTGGCTCGCCAATACATCAGTATTGTGCCTACGTACTCTCAACAGGCATGAGAGATCAGAGCTTACGTAGTTCGGGATAATACGAATTACGGGAATTCAGATTCATCTGTTTTTATTGAGTAGGGTTAACAAACAGTTCCAGCAGTTTGGTGTACGTAGCTCGACCCTTGGAGACTTAGGCGTTACCGTTTACGGTAGAACTGAGAGTTAACGACACTCTTTTCTTCAGAAAAGCTTCCTTTGAATTATGGGCCCACGGGGCAAAAAGGTTTGAAGTTTGTTTTCTGTATTTTACGGAAGAACTGTTTTTTATGGATGTTTGCAACTAGTGTCGCACTAGAGACTATGACCTGAGAGTGAATGCGTCGCCTGTCACCCAAAGGGTGCCATACTAAACATCCAAGCTGTCGAAAAGAAACTCTCCGACAACCCTTTCTCAGATAGCTTAAGGCTCGTAACGTACGACGTCAGTTAACCTTTATTACTGTATTTTGATTTGCTTCGAGATGAGAAGAGAAAACAGGCTCAACTAAGGGGAGACTATCAAGTCCTAATGTTGTCATGCCAAGGATTCATCCTATGGTTGAGGTTTGAAATAGGGAATTCCTAGAAGTTATCATGCATAGGTTTCAACCTAAAGTTCTATCATCACTTCCTTATCAAAGGAAGTGAGATTCCTAGGGGATCATGTCAATGATAAACAGAAACAGATAAAGCATCAGCTTAAACAGTAAACAGTAAACGACTGTAAAATGCATGCAATGCAAGTGAGGGAGGAAATGTGTGTGGGGCATCAGCCTCCACAAGCTCATCTCAACCTCAAGCCAGATATGAATAACTGTAATCATACAAAGGAAATAACATGCTATCAAGCAAAATATAATAACTGCAATCATACAGAAGAAGTGAAATAAAATGCTATCAAGCAAATCACAAACCACATAGGCAAGGGAGCAGGGCTCTACCAAATACCAGGAAGCAAAGCCATACAGTAACAATACAAGAAGAGGGAGCAACTCAACTTCTAGTGCAATCATGCTCCTAGCTTAAATCAGTCTAGATATGGACTTATTCTAATGCATCAAGCAAATCACACAAGTCACATCAATACAGTTGCACAGAAAGCAAACAGAAAAGAAAAGAAAGCAGATCAACCACTCCTACAACTTTACAGCAAAGCAATCTTCTGACGGCAGTCCAGTCATCAGTCCTCAACCACCCTTCAAGGCTATCATCTTCAATAGCAAGTATCAACTTGCTTCTCTGAGCTTCCAGCACATCCACATAAGTATCAACTTATTCTCTCTTCCTCAAGCCTCAGCTCTTCAGTCAACTCCACCTTCAGGCTTCACTCCTAATATCAAGTATCAACTTGTTTCTTCAGGCTCTCAAAGTATCAAACACCAGTATCAACTTGTTTCCTCAAGCTTCAGCTCTTCCTTCAATCTCAATTTGATCTTCTTCACAAGTGTCAACTTGGTCTTCAAGCTTCAACTCTCTCCTCCTTACAAGTATCAACTTGCTCTTCCTAATCTACAAGTTTCAGCTCCTAAAGGTAATCTCCAAACACAAAGAAGTATCAACTCCATCCTTCAATCTCTTCAAGCAAGGAACTCCATCCTCTAGCAAGGGGGCAAGATTCATCCATCAAGAGCAAAATTTGGATGATTGGTAGCAGAGTGAAGACCAAAGGTCACCACTAAGCCTCCTATCATCAGAGAAAGGGACCCTCAAAGGTTCTACCAACTTGCAAGGAGCCACACATCCTACCAAAGGAGGGATGAGGCCTTTACAAGGGGACCTTACATCATAGGGAAGAATGGAATTGATCAACATATTCCATGTTTATGAAGAAAGAAAATCTATCTAGAAGCTCTGCCTACAAACCCTAATCTTAACACCTAATCAACACTACACCAAAAGAAGGGAAGATCTTCACATCCAAGCTTCTTCAAGCAATCCATGGTAGCCCAAGCTTGTCTTCAACATCATCCAAGAGCAAGAGAAACAAAACCCTGGTAAAACTGAGCAAACAGAGGGGTTGAATCTTCAAATCAACCTTCCAGAGCTTGCAGAATCCTTCCCTAGCCTCTAACCAAACTTCTGTATGCAATGAAATGGATGGAAATGCTCTGGATTCTTGGAACCAATTCTGAGTTGCAGGTGAAAAAATCTGAGAGCAAGAACACTATTCAGCCACGAATTTGCCTTGATTATGATCTGGAATCACTCACTAGCATCCATGGAAGTGATTGCAGTCAAGAAAATGGAGAGAAAGTGAAGAAAATAGTGTAACCGAATTTAGTTGCAAGCAAGAAATTTTCAATCTCAATCTCTATTCTCTCCTTCAATTATCACCAACCTTCAATCTTAACCCCTTCTACATCATATATAGAACATGTATGGATGATCTAGAAAGCTCTAGATCCTTCTAATGAGAAATTCAATATCTCATGTCATGGAAAGTTTAATCTCATGGTGTGTTCATAACAGCTCATGTTGGCAGCTTGTATTCACCCTCATTCTCTTCCAATTTCTCTCCTAATGGTATTTTGGATGTGTTTGGATTGAAAGAAACCTTGGTTATGCCTTGACTTTTGGTTTGGCAATTGTTACTTAAGATGTAAGTAACCACTTTTCAAAGCAAGTCCACAAATTAAACCTCAAGTCAAAATTGTGGCAATGTCAATGTTCTTAAAATATGTTTTACAATCAAAATGACATATTACATGCTTTGGTTTGGACATGTAGATCAAAAAATCCCAATTTCCATCTTTGGTTCATTTGAAAATCATCCTTATTTTAGGTCATTTTTGTGATTTTGAGCTACAAGCAATTCCAACCTCTCATGACCTCTTGGCTAGCCTTAAAACATCATTTTGAACAAGTTTGATATTGAACATTTTCCCATTTGAAGCTTGCAAATAGGAGTTATGGCCTTATGATTGAAATGACCTATAATCTCCAAATGACCAAAATACCCTTGACTTGTCAAAGCCATAACTTGAGTTCTACAAATCATATCAAGGACTTATAGTACTCTCTAGAAATCTAAGAGGATAAGGAACAACATTCATGTTGACCAAAAGTTCATAGGAATCATCCTTCTAGGGCAAAAGTTTCATGCAAGTTGGACAACTTTCAAGCTCCAAATTCACATACCTCAGATGACCTGTAACTTGTCAAAGTCATAACTTGAGTTCTACAAATCCTATCAAGGACTTCTAGCACTAAAATTAAAGCTAAGATCATGCTCTACAACATTCATGTTGGGGGTAAGATGAGATGACAATCACATCTTGAGCTAAACTGCCTTGAAGATAGGGGTCAAACTAGGGGATTTTACACTGTCAAGCCTTAGAAACCCTAGCTTGAAACTTCTCAAACTCTTCAATCATGATGAGTTGACCTTGGAATCATCTTTATAGCATCTCAATGCATCAATCCATGATCACATGGCTCTTGGATTAGGTCTCAACTTCCTCCAAGTCTTCAGTTGACTTAGGGTTGACCCAGTCAAACCCTAGCTGCACCACTCATGGCTGAGGCTTCTTATTCTTGCACAATGACCTGTCTAGGCCTCAAAGTGATCTTCAACACTTCTCATGAGCTTTTTCAAGACCTCAAGTCTAACTTCATGGCTTCAGAATCATCTGATGGCTTTCCCCAACTTTCAAGTTAGGAGACACACACTCCTGGTTTCAACCACTCTCTCTGAGGATCTTTTAACTTCTCTGACAAGGATATCAACCCTTGAACACTTGAATAAGCTTATTAGCTAGCTTCAGGGTCTTGTGTAGCTCTTGATTGGCAATCATACCTCTTGATCTCCTGCATACATGTCAATGAAATGCAAATGATAATGCTAATGTGAATGAAATGAAACGTAATCTAGGTAAAGAAGTGTTGGGCAAATTTTGGGGTGCAACAGACATTCATTTCATCTGCAAGAGGTTACAGGCAAAGGATATGAAGCTAGGGTTCATCTGGTCAACTCAAGGTCAACTGTGGACTTGAGGGAGTTCAAGACTTGGTTTTAAGTCATTAAATCCATGGGAAGTTATCTTGGGACATTTAGGATGTCATGTCAAGATCAAACCAAGAATAATCAAGAGTTCAAGAAGTTACTAAATTAGGGTTTCAGAGGATCTCAGTGTAAAATCCCCTTCTTTAGTGCCTAACTTCAAGGACAATTTACCATGTGATACAAGTTCAATCTCATTTTCATGTAAACATGAGACTGGTAGGGCATGTTCTAAGCTTTCTTTTGAGTACTATAACTCATCCATTGAGTTTGTATAACTCAAGTTATGATGCCAACAAGTTAGGAGTCTCAGATGAACTTATTTTTGGTCAACTAAAAATCAACTCATTTCCAAGGCACTTTTGACCTAGAATCAAGTTTCTCCTCAACTTCAATTGAGCATGAAAGTTGTTCCTCATGGTCTTAGCTTTCCAAAGAGTCATAGAAATCCTTGATATCATTTGTACATCCCAAGTTATGGATCTCACAAGGCAAGGGTATTTTGGGAAAGTTTCATTTTAGGTCATTTGGTACAATGGTCATTTCCATGAACTTATGCACCTCAAATGCACTTCCAACCAACATGAAAGTTGTTCATAAAGACATCATTTACATCATAGAGCTCAAGATTCATTTGAATTATGAATTTATATGGCCATGTGGGAAGATTTTCAAGTGAAATTTAGACTTTTAAGCATGATATAGGATTGGTTCATTATAGGTCATGTTTGTCATTCATTTTGGATAAATTCACACCAAGACATGATCATGAGAGGTTTTCCCCAAATTGGCTTGGTACCAAGTGCATGGAAATGTGCCATTTTCATGTTTCTTCATGAGAAAGTTTCTGTTGGTGTAAGCCCTAGAGGCCAATACTTTTTGGTACTTGTATCGGATTATTCGTTTAATAATAAAAGGTATTTCTTTATTATGTTTGTCTTTCAGAATAATAAAGTCCCTAGAATAGTTAGTCTGTTTAATGAAATGTTAAGTGTGACTTAATCATGAGATCCCATTAAACATAAAGACATTATTCTTAAAATATCCGTAGTCAAGCTTTATTGCAATGTGGGATAACATTAAAAGCATTGAGACTATTATGAAGATAGACTGATGATCACATCTCATGGATCATGGATAAAGAGTTATCAAGTCTTGACATAGGTATAAATATTAGGAGTAATATTTATACCGGATTGACCCGCTATGAGAATACTACATAGTATGTTATGCAAAGTGTCATAAGTTATTCTCATGGTGATAATGGTGTATTACCACCCTTCGACCTGAAACCACTATGGACCCTAGATGTAGAGTCGGGTGCTTTATTGCTGATCAAACATTATTCGTAACTGGATGATCATAAAGACAGTTGATGGGCACTCCACGAAGCATGCTGAGGGACATGAGTGTCCTAGATGGAATTTGCCAATCCTGCATAACAGGAGAAATGTCTAAGGGCCCAATATTGAACTGGACAAGGATGACACAGAGTATGCCTTGTGTTCAATATAGACATAGGGGCAAAAGGGTAATTGTACAAACATATATTATCACGAAAAAGGTTTTGTCAGATCACATGACATTTTCGTGACTTGGGTAGCAGTGATGTGTTGCTAGATACCGCTTACTGTTTATTATGTTAAATATATAATTTAATATAATTACCAACGTTACGAAATCCTACAGGGTCACACACATAAGGACAGTTTGATGAGAGATAGAGAAATCAAAGGAACACCGTAAGGTACGGTGCACTTAAGTGAAAATAGAAATTCGGATAATATAATAATAATTATTGTTATTTTATAATGGTTATAAAATAATAATAAAATAAATATATTTATTATAATAATAGTTATTATAATAATATATAATATTATTATGGATCATGTGAATTAGGGTTTTAGCCCGCAGCCCACAAGAGAGTCTATAAAAGGAACCCTTGTGATGAAGCTTTCACTTGATGCAATTTCGTTTTTGATTCTCTTTTCTCGCTCAAATAATTCCGTTCGTAAGCAGCTAGCACTGTGACCGGAAGCTGTTCGTGTGGACTGAGTAGAGGCGTTGCACCTCATCAACGCTTGTGATCGCTGCATCAAAGATCTGAATCGCCACAAAGAGGTAACGATTCTATCACTGACCATGCTCATTCGTGAGGATCACTAAAGGAAAATTTTTGTTTTCCGCTGCGTTTAGATCGCAATTTTCCTTCAGTGGTATCAGAGCCACTTACGAAACCATGGATCTGATAGCTGTTAAATTTCCGTCTTTTCTGTATTTGATTCGATTAAAACAGAATGAATTTAACAATAAACGATTAATTAAATTTGGCATCTGTTGTGTACGATTTGGATGATTGATGTTGATTATGCTTCGGAATCCGACATTAGTATGGTGAAGTTGTGCGATACATTGATCATCCATAGGTTACACAATTAGATCGATCACTTTTATATAAGATATAAGAAATTCTGATGCAAAGATGGTATATGGGATATACTGTTTTGATTTCATCCATTCAATCACATAAGGATTGTAATTCTTTTTGAAAGATCATCATTTTCATTCGCTTCGGAATCCGACGTTAGTATGGTGAAGCAATGACATGTTGATATATCATATTGAGTTATCAATCGAGTTGTGTTTGACGGCATGAAATTGTTGCATTAGGATTAATGGCAGTACAAGTGTTGTATTGCCGCAGACTTTTCCGGTTGGGGTTGTAAATGCACAAAAGTTGTGCAGGAAACGACGTGAAATACAATGAAGTGTTCATAAAATTTAATTTAGTTTATTTAATTATCGGAATTTTAAACTAATAATAAAAGTGTGTTTATTATTATTTATTTGTGGTGATCAGTTATGGCCTTAGTTTATCCTTTATTATTGTTTTGGGTTTTTTGAATACGGCCTGCGTGTCGTGCCTCTCTCTCAATCTCTTTATGTAACTTCTTTTCTCATCTCACTCCCTCGTATGTAAAACGAGTTTTCTTATATGTAATGTAATATTATGTTATGAAAAAAAAAAGGAAGTATTCAATATTAAAGGAGGATAACCTTGGAGATCATGCTTGGAGAAACTTAGATCGTTATTAGGTTAGCTTAGGTTCTCTCATTGGCTTGAGAGAACAATTGCGTTAGGGGCCATAATTGTATCTTTTTATATGTATGTTGATGCATGTACTTGTATGTTGATGCATGTGAGAGACGTTTTGCATGTTAAGCCGGTGAGATCAAACTAATAACAAATTCCCTCAAAATTAAATATTAAGTTTATGCTTTCCAATTTTTAGCACTCATCAAGACTAGTATCGAGCATTGTAGGTTTCGCCTACGCGAGGTGCATGTTCTATATTAGTAAGGTGTGATGGGATAATTGTAATATCCAATTGCTAAAACAATGGGTCAAACTTAACTAAACAAATTATAATAAGATTATATATGTTTAGAAGCAAGAATTGGGAATGATTCATGTGATGGATCAGAATAAGGAGTTATTCACCCAATTGAAAATATTCGAGAGTTGTATGAGATACAATTGGAAGGAGTTCCTACCTAAATAACTTAGTTTTGTGTAATCAGCCTAACGCTGACTTAAAACAAAGTGAAACATGGATCTCGACCCACTAGAAAGTCTTCCAACGGGATTTTCCGAATCAAATGATGAGGGTCATTTGTTTTGAATAAAATAGTGGGAGCATATTTGATTAAAGGCCTAATTAAATATGTTGTTTTAATGATACTTATATTTTCATATTTCTCTTGTAGATTACCATGACAACAAACACATCGAACAATATTTTGCGATCCATCCTAGATAAGGAAAAATTGTCTGGGACAAATTTCCTGGATTGGCACCGTAATCTGAGGATTGTCCTCAAGCACGATAAGAAGCTGTATGTCTTGGAGACACCAGTTCCTGAGGAGGAACCTCCTAGTTCTGCACCAAAGGCAGAAAGAGATGCTTATAAGAAGCATTTCGATGATGCCAATGAAACCGCTTGCCTCATGCTTGCTACCATGAACTCTGAGTTGCAAAAGCAACACGAGAACATGTCTGCGTTCGATATGATCGGACATCTGAAAACGCTTTACCAAGAGCAAGCAAGAAATGAGAGGTTTCAGGTTTCAAAGTCCCTTTTTAACAGCAAGTTAGCTGAGGGAGCCCCTGTAAGTCCCCATGTACTCAAGATGATTGGGTATGTGGAGAACCTTGACAGATTAGGGTTTCCCCTTGGAAAGGAACTTGCGATTGATCTGATCTTGCAATCGTTGCCAGAGAGCTTCAGTCAGTTTGTCCTGAATTTCAATATGAATGACTTGGACAAAAGTCTTCCAGAACTGCTAGGCATGTTGAGAACTGCTGAGCAGAATATGAAGACAAAAGGGAAATCCATTCTGATGGTCAGTAATGGAAAGAAACAGAACAAGAGGCCCATCAAACAGGGTGGTAGAGGGAAAGGCAAGGAAGTTGCCAAACCCAAACCCACTCCTCCTGTTTTGAAGCCTAGTGGAGGAATAGCAAAGGAGGGCACTTGCTTCCATTGCGGTAAGACCGGACATTGGAAGAGAAATTGCCCAAAGTACCTGGAAGATAAGAATAATGGAGTAGAGACTTCAAATTCAGGTATTTTTGTTATTGAAATTAATTTATCTACTTCTGCATCATGGGTATTAGATACTGGATGCGGTTCTCACATTTGTACTAATGTGCAGGGGCTAAAAAGGAGTAGAAATTTGGCAAAAGGTGAAGTTGACCTACGAGTTGGCAATGGAGCAAAGGTTGCTGCTTTAGCTGTAGGAACTTATGTTTTAACTTTACCTAGTGGTTTAATAATTCAGTTAGAGAACTGTTATTATGTACCTGCAATTAGCAGGAATATTATTTCCGTTTCTTGTTTGGACAAGTTTGGTTTTTCATTCATAATAAGGAACAATTGTTGCTCCATTTATTTGAATGATATATTCTATGCTACTGCAAAAATGAATAATGGACTATATGTCCTTGATCTTGAAATGCCAATTTATAACATTAATACTAAAAGGTTGAAACCTAATGAGTTGAATCCAACTTACCTTTGGCACTGTCGATTAGGCCACATAAATGAGAAACGCATTTCCAAACTCCATAAAGATGGACTCTTGGACTCTTTTGATTATGAATCATATGAGACATGCAGATCTTGTTTAATTGGAAAGATGACAAAGTCCCCATTCACAGGAAAAGGTGAAAGGGCTAATGATCTTTTGGCACTCATACATACTGATGTATGTGGACCACTGAACATACCAGCCAGAGGAGGTTTTCAGTACTTCATCACTTTTACTGATGACTTCAGTAGATACGGATATGTGTATTTAATGAAACACAAATCTGAGTCCTTTGAAAAGTTCAAGGAATTCAAGAATGAAGTACAAAACCAACTAGGTAAGAATATTAAAGTTCTTCGATCAGATCGAGGCGGTGAATATTTAAGCCTAGAATTTGATGACCATCTAAAAGAGTATGGGATTCTATCCCAACTTACTCCTCCTGGAACACCACAATGGAATGGTGTATCTGAGAGAAGAAATCGAACCTTGTTAGACATGGTCCGATCCATGATGAGTCACGTCGATCTTCCAAACTCCTTTTGGGGACATGCATTATTAACAGCAGCTTACACACTTAACCGTGTTCCATCCAAAAAGGTTGATAAGACACCATATGAGATATGGAGTGGTAAGAAACCACATATGTCTTACATGAAGATTTGGGGTTGCGAGGTTTACGTCAAACGACAAATTTCAACCAAGCTTGAGCCCAAATCTGACAAATGCTTATTTGTGGGGTATCCTAAAGAAACAAGAGGATATTACTTCTACAATCCTTCTGAGGGCAAAGTGTTTGTCGCTCGAACTGGAGTCTTTCTGGAAAGGGATTTTATTTCCAAAGGAAACAGTGGGAGGAAAATAGAGCTTGAAGAAATTCAAGAATCACAAAACATTGAAACACCTATGGAGGAACTAGAGCGGGAAACACAAGTAGTTGTGGAAGAGCAACCTGCTCAAGAAGAACAAGACCAGCGTAGGTCAAGCAGGATACGTCACCAACCTGAGAGATATGGATATCTCATAAGTGATCAGGGTGATGTATTACTCATGGATCAAGATGAGCCTGTGACCTACAAAGAGGCCATAACTGGTCCTGAGTCTGAGAAGTGGCTAGAAGCCATGAAATCTGAAATGGATTCCATGTACACAAACCAGGTTTGGACCTTGGTAGAACCTCCTATAGGAGTTAACCCTATAGGATGCAAGTGGGTCTTCAAGAAGAAGACTGACATGGATGGTAAGGTACATACCTATAAAGCAAGACTGGTTGCAAAAGGCTATAAACAAATTCATGGGGTTGACTATGATGAAACCTTTTCACCAGTTGCAATGCTTAAATCTGTTCGGATTTTACTTGCCATCGCTGCATATCATGATTATGAAATATGGCAGATGGATGTCAAAACTGCTTTCCTTAATGGGAATCTTCTTGAGGATGTGTACATGACACAACCTGAAGGATTTGACATACCACAAGATGCCCAAAAGATATGCAAGTTACAGCGATCAATCTATGGATTGAAGCAAGCTTCCAGAAGCTGGAATCTTCGTTTTGATGAAACCGTAAGACAATATGGATTCATCAAAAATGAAGATGAACCTTGTGTCTACAAGAAGGTTAGTGGGAGCATGATCGTGTTTCTGGTATTATATGTAGATGACATATTACTCATTGGAAACGATGTCCCTACCTTGCAACAAGTGAAGACTTGGTTAGGGAATTGTTTTTCTATGAAAGACCTAGGTGAAGCAGCCTATATATTAGGAATTAGGATCTATAGAGATAGATCACAAAAACTGCTTGGCCTAAGTCAGAGTACATACATAGATAAAGTGTTGAGACGCTTTAATATGCATGATTCCAAGAAAGGATTCATACCTATGCAACATGGTCTGTGTTTATCAAAAACACAATCCCCTTCAACTAAGGAAGAAAGGGATCGCATGAATAAGATTCCATATGCATCTGCAATAGGATCTATCATGTATGCCATGTTATGTACTCGACCAGATGTCTCGTATGCATTAAGTGCAACGAGTAGGTACCAATCTGATCCCGGTGATGCTCACTGGGTAGCTGTCAAGAATATCCTTAAGTACTTGAGAAGGACTAAGGATTCATTCTTGATATATGGAGGTCAGGAAGAGCTTGATGTAATTGGTTACACTGATGCTAGCTTCCAGACAGATAAGGATGATTTTAGATCACAATCTGGTTATGTGTTCTGTCTCAATGGTGGCGCTGTGAGCTGGAAAAGTTCAAAGCAAGAAACAGTTGCTGATTCTACAACTGAGGCCGAGTATATTGCTGCCTCAAATGCAGCAAAGGAAGCTGTTTGGATCAAGAAGTTCATTAGTGAACTTGGCATAGTCCCTAGCATTGCGGATCCCATTGGTTTATATTGTGATAACAATGGTGCTATCGCACAAGCTAAGGAGCCTAGATCTCACCAACGATCCAAACACATACTTAGGCGTTATCACCTCATTCGAGAGATAATCGATCGGGGAGATGTGAAGATATGCAGAGTACCTACACTTGACAATATCGCTGACCCATTAACAAAGCCTCTTGCGCAACAGAAGCATGATGGTCATACTAGATCTATGGGTATTAAGGGTATGCCTAATTGGCTCTAGTGCTAGTGGGAGATTGTTGGTGTAAGCCCTAGAGGCCAATACTTTTTGGTACTTGTATCGGATTATTCGTTTAATAATAAAAGGTATTTCTTTATTATGTTTGTCTTTCAGAATAATAAAGTCCCTAGAATAGTTAGTCTGTTTAATGAAATGTTAAGTGTGACTTAATCATGAGATCCCATTAAACATAAAGACATTATTCTTAAAATATCCGTAGTCAAGCTTTATTGCAATGTGGGATAACATTAAAAGCATTGAGACTATTATGAAGATAGACTGATGATCACATCTCATGGATCATGGATAAAGAGTTATCAAGTCTTGACATAGGTATAAATATTAGGAGTAATATTTATACCGGATTGACCCGCTATGAGAATACTACATAGTATGTTATGCAAAGTGTCATAAGTTATTCTCATGGTGATAATGGTGTATTACCACCCTTCGACCTGAAACCACTATGGACCCTAGATGTAGAGTCGGGTGCTTTATTGCTGATCAAACATTATTCGTAACTGGATGATCATAAAGACAGTTGATGGGCACTCCACGAAGCATGCTGAGGGACATGAGTGTCCTAGATGGAATTTGCCAATCCTGCATAACAGGAGAAATGTCTAAGGGCCCAATATTGAACTGGACAAGGATGACACAGAGTATGCCTTGTGTTCAATATAGACATAGGGGCAAAAGGGTAATTGTACAAACATATATTATCACGAAAAAGGTTTTGTCAGATCACATGACATTTTCGTGACTTGGGTAGCAGTGATGTGTTGCTAGATACCGCTTACTGTTTATTATGTTAAATATATAATTTAATATAATTACCAACGTTACGAAATCCTACAGGGTCACACACATAAGGACAGTTTGATGAGAGATAGAGAAATCAAAGGAACACCGTAAGGTACGGTGCACTTAAGTGAAAATAGAAATTCGGATAATATAATAATAATTATTGTTATTTTATAATGGTTATAAAATAATAATAAAATAAATATATTTATTATAATAATAGTTATTATAATAATATATAATATTATTATGGATCATGTGAATTAGGGTTTTAGCCCGCAGCCCACAAGAGAGTCTATAAAAGGAACCCTTGTGATGAAGCTTTCACTTGATGCAATTTCGTTTTTGATTCTCTTTTCTCGCTCAAATAATTCCGTTCGTAAGCAGCTAGCACTGTGACCGGAAGCTGTTCGTGTGGACTGAGTAGAGGCGTTGCACCTCATCAACGCTTGTGATCGCTGCATCAAAGATCTGAATCGCCACAAAGAGGTAACGATTCTATCACTGACCATGCTCATTCGTGAGGATCACTAAAGGAAAATTTTTGTTTTCCGCTGCGTTTAGATCGCAATTTTCCTTCAGTTTCCACTTCAAACTTGCAATGTGGATCAAATCAAAGGCCCAACTCAATTCAAATGCAAAATACACCTCATATGCTGCAGATTCATGACTTCCTAATGTATGAAGCAAGCCAAAGCGCGTGTGCATAAGTGAAGTTTCTTTTAAGGGCAATTTTTTAAATCTCACAAATCGGGCATCATGGGCCTGCATGACATGTTCAAATCCATCATCTATAAACTAAAAGCTTGCCCTAGAAGCTCAGAACGTGCAATTGGAGCCAGAGAGAGCAGATTGGATTTCAAAACTCTCAAGAATTCTTCAACTTCGAATTTGATTTTTCTCTGCAAATTAATCTCAATTGAAGCTTGATTCTACTTCATCAAAGCTTAAGGAACAATTTGCAAGGAAAAGAGCGAAGGTTGCGTGCCTGAGAAGAACCAACGGAGTTGCTCCGTTCAATAAGCTTCCATTCTCTATTTCTCTCATTTTAGGCATTGATTTAGGTTCATATTGGTTGCATCTGAAGCCCTACGTTGAGTAGGCCATGTTTGATCCATTGTTGTCTCTGATTGGTGAAGTTTCAGCAAGTGCATCTCATTTTTAAGCTCTTGATTCGCTTATTTCATGAGCCTTTTTGAAAATCTAAGGGTGGATTCATGATCCTTGTAAGCTCAGCTTTCCGTTGGTATAAGATTTGACCATTTTCATGGAGAATTTTGAACCAAGCTTCAGCGAGCTGGCCGGAGAAGACGACCGGAGCCCTAGCTCCGGCATCTAGTTCATCTCAGGTCAGATCTGATGTGGCTTGGGTTGAATGTTTGACTGGCATGCGTGTTGTGTTGTTATTCGCTTGACTTGCTTGCGTGTGGCCTTTGACTCCATGTAGGATTAATGAAATGCAGAGTTTCATTAATCTGAAGGTTGGCTTGGATCTGGGCTTGAATTGATATTCGCCCCCCCTCCCCCCCCCCCCCCCCCCCTCATTTGGAGCCCAATGCTATTTTGCCTACGCGCAGTTCATTCCAGTCTTGCTGGTTGAACCCCCTATGGTTATTTGATGTATTTTATTTTATTTTTAGCTGCTGTTTTAATTTGCAATTATTAAAAATAGCTCCAATTGTCCAAAAATTCCATAAAAAATATTTTTCATCATTCAAAAACCTTATTTAATTTTTCATAATTTTTAATTTTGATTTTATTTTATTTTGTAATTTTATTTGAATTTTTCAATTGGAGTGGTTTTTAATCTTGCCTTTGGTTGATCATACACATTTGAGCTACCATTTGATATCACCTATGAATGAGGTTTCCTCTCAATTTAGAGGATGGATTGAGGTACCTTTGAGGCTGATTTTAGTCAATGTTTGATCACTTTTTGTTTGACTTGGCTTTGACTTTGTTTGACCCTCGATTATAACTCAATAACGTGGAGCGCCCTAGTTGATCAAATCATTTGGTGATGCCTAAGATTGAGTTTGGCTTTGAAACTTTGGCCTCTGTTTGCCAATGGAGTTAGTTGCTTTGTGCATTTTATTTGAGATTTATTGAATATTTCTTCTATTTTTGGTGAACCTTGCAAGTCAAGTCACCCTAGATGAAGTTCATACAAACTCGTTGACCTAGTTCCTTTGGGAAATGACTTTGATTGATCCCATATGCACCCTATGAGTCTTGATACTCATTATTGACATGATTAAGGTGCTGGTTTTTCATTTTTAGGTCATACACTTGTGTAACTTGTGTTACAAGTTACTTTGAAGTTAAGGCATTTCACTTGGTTTTAAGTGTTGATTATGAATGGAACTTTGGTTCTTTCTCTTGCCTTGACTTGTTGCTTGCTTGTGCCTTGACTCTCATCTTGATTTGGACATTTTCTCTTATGGTTTCGCTTCTGCCCCATGTGGTTTGGCTCTTATTTAAGATGATTTGGTGTTCACATTCACACTTTGAGTTTGTCTTGGATAATTAACCACTTTCTTGCAATTGTTTGTTTCTTTCTTTGCATGATCAATGTTGTTGAGTTTGGTTGAAACATATTTCATATGCTTACTGCCCAAGCTACTTTCTCCCATCTACATTTTGATTATGATCTTTGTTTGTGCATTGTTGTTTACCTTTTGGTGTAAGTGGTTGATGTTTGAATGGTTGTAGGAGTTGTAACTTCTCCCATTTCATATCACTTGTTCTTTGACGTGTTTAAGTCATTTAGTTTCATCTTGTGTTTGAGTTGCATCACTTGAGCATTGCATATCATGTTTATTGTATTCCTTGACTTGTTTAAGTCAACTTCATCTCTTTCTTGCACTTCATTTGTGATTGATTTATCTTGCCATGATCCCTTAGGATTCCTAGTCCCTCCATTTAGGATGGGAGTAGGAAAGACATTAAGTGTTCAATCCAAGCATGATAACATTAGGATAGTTTCTTCCCTCTTAATCTCAATCTTTGGAGCACATTGCACGATAACATTAGGGTTGATTAGTTTCCCCTTAGAGTTTGTGTCTTCTCTTCTCATCTCAAAACTTCTTCAAGACATCTAATAAAGGATAATAAGTGCTGTACGCTACGAGCCTTAAGTACTTGGGGAATGATAGTTGAGGGGCTTCCTCTCAACTGTCTAGAGTGTTTAGCGTATGCCCTTTGGGCGATATGCGACGCATTCTCTCTCAAGTCATAGTCTTTAGTGCAACATGAATTACAAATCTAATTCAATTCACTTCTTCATAAAAAAACACAAAACAAAACATCAAACCTTTTTATCCTTCGGGATTTTTTGGAAAATCATTTTCAAAAAGAGTGTGTTAACTCTTGGTTCTACCGCAATCAGGTAACGCCTATCTCTCCAATGGTCAAGCAGCAATACACCTAACTGCTTGAATGAAGGTTTAACCCTACTCAATTAAAACACTTGAACCAACCGGTGGTCGTTTCGTTTGCTCTGATTTCTCATGTCAGACGAGGATACATAGGCACAAGACGACGATGTCTTGGCGAGCAACCTTCCCCACCTTCCCCCGTAGTTTTACGAACTACGTTGACTCTGATTTTCCCATTGCACGAGGGAGTACGTAGGCATAGAGCGACGATGCTCTATCGAGTCATATTTGTTTTCTTTTGTCCTTGTGAGCTAACCTTATAGATTAACACCCTTTTAGATAGACAACAAGCGTGGATCCTGTTGAGTACAACGGACGTGAGGGGTGCTCATACCTTCCCCTCGCGTAACCAGCTCCCGAACCCAAGATTTGGTTGCGATGACCTGTCTTCTCCCTTTTTCGTAGGTTTTATTTGATCGTTTCCTTTCCCTCTCTTTGGGATAAATAAAGAACGGTGACGACTCTTCTGTCTTTGACGGCCTCTCTTTGCAGCGATGCGACAATATATAAACAACATGAATGAAATAACTTCTCATATGGAATAAGCCAGGTTGTTACAACTCTCTATTTAGACAGAATATTGAATTAACATCCCAGATCGCAACAACTTGGGAACAGAAGTATTCTTTTAGAATCCTTGTTTAAGTATTAGAAGGTATGGATATTAGTCTCAGCATAAAGCATGGTTTGTTATAGCTTTATGATGCCTAGTTTCAGATGGCAGGTTGTATAATATAAGTCTGATTGAAAACATAACTTGTTTAGAGCGATGGTTGAACTTTGTTCTGGGCACTAATTTCACACCATTGTCTTGATCAGAACTTGTATACGTCTGGTTTCAATATGTCTGATTCAACTTCGATTAAATGAAACACTTGGTTTAGAGCCTTAAAACCTAAAACACTTGGTCAGAATGATGAACTTTCTCAAAGTTCTCAAAAAAATTCCCAATTTAAAAACTATTAGAAGAAACCGTGTTTGGGTTTTCATAATGGGAATTAGATATATCAAAATCATACACTCTTTCTCCCTTTTTGTCATCATTTAAAAATAAATAAAGAGACAAAGTAAATAAACCAAACAAAATTTCGTTTCAATAATCAGATAGGAAAATAGATACAAAAATGAAAAAGAAACAAACAAAGATAACACAAAGTAAAAAAAATTTAAGGTATAAAGGTTTTAGGCAGTCTTGACAGAATCTATCCAAGCATCCCTTCAATCTTTGTTGTCCTTTCCTTCACTTCAGAATTTTCTGCAACCAGATCCTCCAATTTCTTCAGAATGTATTCCTCATAATCAAAGGTCTTTTTGGTGCCAGAAACACTTGCAGCTTCAAGAGAAGTCTTAGAAAGAACTAATGTAGTCTAAACAGGAGGCGAAGGAGGAATAGATTATGGTTGAAACCTTCTGAAGTCGAGGTTTAACAATGCCATAAAGTCTGGCATGGAAGTTCCTCTTAGCTTCTTTTAGCTAAGCAACTTCCAACTCTTTATAACTGACCTATATCCATCTTCTGAAGGTGTTGGTCAGATCACACACTTCAGAGAATTTTGCATTGCCTTTGCAAGGTTTAATGAGAATTGTGAGTCTGCCAGCAACATCCTTTTCAAATTGAGCAAATACTTCATCCATGGGAGTAGGACGGATGTTTATTTGAGATAGGGTTTTGTTGGAAAAGGTTTGAGAGGGTCTGTCTGGGTAGACAATAAGCTCAATTTCTGATTCATCATCATAATAAATGGTTGATATGTGAATGTGGGTGTCAGAATGAGATGTGTTTGATGGTTGAGGAGTTTTTGAAGGAGTTTGGGATTGAGGGTGAGAGATTCTTAGTTGGGATAGTTCGGTGCATTGAGATTGGGTTAAGAGAGAAGGTGGAAAAGTTAGAAGGTCAGCAACAGATAAGGGTAGAATGATTAGGATTCGTAAGTCAAAAGGAGGTAAAGTGTTATTCAAATTTATGGTTTGGGAGCTGAGGGGACAATGGGTTCCAGAATGAATGGAATGGAGTAAGTTATAGTGAATGTGGGGATGGATGAAGTATTTACCGTAGTAATTTAAGGAGCAACAAAAGGAACAATAGTTCCAGTAGCAACAATAGCAGTAACAGAGGTTGCTTCAAAAGAAGTCTCAAGAGTTTCCTTCTCATCCTTAACCCTTTTTGGGCAAACTTCCTTGTCTCCATGATAGATTTTCCTTTTCTTCTTTTGCTTTTGAGAAAACATTTGTATCTCCTTGGAAGGCTCAGAAGCTGAAGGAAAAACCTTAACATAGTTGTTGTTGACTTCTCTTCCCTCATAAAAAGCATATCATGGATTGGAGAACAGAGGGAAGCCATTTAAAGGAATCCTTTAGTGTTGATCTCTTCCTTAGGAATTTCAACAATTATGCTCTCAACAGCAGAAATCATGCCCATATTCTTTAGAGTTTTGGCATTGAGGAAACTTCCTATAGAAGATACTAGTCCTTGAGACTTTTCATCATTTGTTAGAGAGTCTATCAGGCGGCTCTCCATCAGAATATCTAAAATAAGTCTGCCAAAAGGAATCTAATATTTCATCTTTCTTCTTCCAATCCTTGAGTCCTTCATAAAATCTCTTAAGAACCAAAAGAGGAATGAAACAACTAAGAATGATTCTTGCCTAAATCCTAAGAATAGGATGAAGGTTCTTGATTTTGCTGGAATGGCTTCCAGTGATGGAAATAGCCTTGGTTACCTCAAGAGTATTAGATCTTATCTCGCTAATCATGTCTTACTTGACTCCATTATCATCATGAACAATGAGTTTGGCAATGAGATTCTCAGTTATGACAATCTTTTTTCCAAAAACAAAAGAACACTATTTGACTAAAGGAAGTCTTGGCATGAATCCAAAATTTCCTTACAAGAATTGGGAAGACAGATCCTTGAAGACGATCAAAATATTTTCCCATCCTTGAGTTTGAACAACGGGTAGAAGGTCGAATCCATGAACCTTCAAATTATCAAAGTCAACCATAAGTTCGTAGAGAACTTCCAAGTCTTCTTCAGGTGTAGAAAGTGTGACTTCGGGAGAGTCATATGCATCTTAAGTATAAATAAACCTATTAGGATGCACATTAGATGGTGTCTTGTGAGATTGGATAAGATGTGAAATGTACTCAGGAGGTTGTAATGAGGCAGCTCTATGAACAACCCTTTGAAAGGTTGCATTTTAAAGGTCTTTAGCAATGACCTGTGGATTTTGCTGAAGAGTTTGTTATTCTTGTTGTTGTGGTTATGAAGTCATTGATATAGAGAGAGAGGTTTATAGGGTTAGAGAAATTTTTCGGTTTGAAAACAAGAAATGTAGGGAGTGAATATATGTGAAGGTGTGTGATGTGAGTGGGGTGGGTTTAATTAAGGAATTTCGCAATCATGAAAAAATAAATAATAATAATGACAATTAAGGCAATTAGCACAAAAAACTGACAAATGGGAGTAGGGCGAAAAGATTTAACATAATCCCAAAATTAATTATTAAACCCAATGTGTCATGCAGATGTTATAAACCATTTCAGTTTTCTAAGACAACTGTCTTCAAAACTATTTAGTTTTCCAACACTGAACTTATGAAGTCTTCTCACTTCAGAAGACTCACACATTCAGAACCAAAATAAATCTCAGAGTCTCATTTTACCATTCTGAGAGATTAACATTCTGAGATAATCATCAGATTCATTATGGACATAATTCCATTTTTAAATTTTTTAGAATGAAAACGAATCTAACTTCGGCAAGGGGTTTTGTAAAGATATCAGCCCATTGATGGTCAGTATCAATAAATTTTAGATCTAAAATACCTTTCTGAACATAGTCACATATAAAGTGGTGTTTTATCTCAATATGTTTGGCTCTAGAATGAAAAATGGGATTCTTAGATAAATAAATGGCAGAAGTATTATCACATAGTATAGGAATGTTACTCTCATAAATATGAAAATCTTCTAGTTGACTTTTCATCCAGAGTGTCTGAGTGTTGCATTTCGTGGCTACAATGTATTCAGCTTCTGCAGTTGATATTCCTATTGTTGATTACCTTTTACTGGACCATGAGATCAGGCTATCTCCCAGAAACTGACAGCTTTCAGAGGTTCTTTTCCTCTTAAGTCTATCTCCAGCATACTCAGCATCACAGTAGCCTACTAGCTTGTAATATTTATATTTTCTATAAAACAAGCCAAGGTTAATAGTACATTTCAGATACTTGAAGATCCTCTTAACAGCAGTTAATGGGATTCTCTAGGATCTAATTGGAAGCGAGCATATAAACAGACACTAAACAAAATGTCAGGTCTAGAAGTAGTCAGGTATAGAAGAGATCCAATCATACCTCTGTTTAGCTTCTAATCTACCTTACCACTTACCTCATCCTTCTCAAGGATACATGTAGGAAGCATATGAATCTTAGACATATTTCATTCTGACATGTCAAACTTATTCAGAAGTTCTTTGGTGTACTTGCTCTGATGGATGTATGTTCTTTCTGGACTCTGATGGATTTGAATCCTCATAAAGAACTTGAGTTCTCCCATCAGACTCATCTTAAACTCTGCCTGCATAGACTTAGAAAAATACTTCCATAATGTAGCATTAGCATAACCAAAAATAATATCATCAACGTAAATATGTACAACAATAATGTTATTTTTGAAAGTCTTATAGAAAAGAGTTGTATCAACCTTCCCTATGGTGAATCATTTTCAAGAAGAAAATTTCTTAGTCTTTCATATCACGCTTTGGGAGCTTGTTTAAGACCATACAATGATTTCTTAAGTTTGAAAACAAAATATGGGTTTTTATAGCTTTCAAAGCCATGGGATTAGTGTAAATATACTTCTTCAATAATGTAGCCATTCATAAATTCACTCTTAACATCCATCTGATATAAGATGATGTTATGATTAATAACAAAATAAATTAAAAGACGAATAGACTATAACCTGAAAATTAGTGCAAAGGTTTTTGTATAGTCAATCCCTTCTTGGTGACTATAACCTTGTGCTACCAGTCAAGCCTTGTTTCATACTACCTTTCCTTGTTTGTTCAGCTTGTTTCTGAAGACCCATTTAGTTCCAATAACGTGAGTTCCTTTGGGTATTGGCACTGGATCCCATACATCATATCTGGAGAATTGATTGAGTTCCTTTTGCATAGCCATAATCCATTATGAGTATTAAAGTTCTTCATAAATTGATGTAGTTAAAGACACCAGATCTAGAAAGGTTTCTTCAGAAGGCTTGAAAGAGGATCTGGTTCTGACAGGTTCATTCTTGTCTCCCATAATTAATTCCTCACAATATGATGATCTTTGTCTATGCCTTCTCAGAGGAGTCTGAGCTTCAACAACTTCTGGTTTAGGAGCTTCAAAGTCTTTGTCCTCAGCTTCTTTTGCTTATGGAGTCTTTTCTTAAGAACCTGAGTAAGTGATTTCCAAATATGCAAATTTCTCAACTAGCTTTGACTTTTCATAGTCTAGCTTATCATCGAATCTGACATGGATTGATTCTTCAACAAACTATGTCTCAATGTTATATACTTTATAACCTTTTTGAGCATTCGGAGTATCCTAACATGATACACTTTTGTGCCTTAGAACCAAACTTGCCAATATTCTCTTTAGTGTTCAACATAAAACAACATCCAAATGGATGGAAATAAGAAATATTGGGTTTTCGATTCTTCCACAGTTCATAAAGAGTCTTTCCCATAATAGATCTTATAGAGATCCTAAAATCTTAATATAAAACTCTATGTTGACTACCTCTGCCCAAAAGTGCTTGGCCACATTAGTCTCGTTGATAATGGTTATTGTCATTTCATGCAAAGTCATATTCTTCCTTTCTACAACTCCATTATGTTGTGGAGTTCTAGGGCAAGATAAATTATGGGAAATTCCATTCTCATCAAAGAGTTTCTCAAAATATTTGCTTTTGAACTCACCACCATTATCACTTCTGACTTTTACAATTCTGAGATCCTTCTTATTTTGCACATGGGAGCAGAAGGTAGAAAACACAAAATGTGACTCATCCTTGTGTCTAAGAAATTTCACCTATGCCAACCTGCTGTAGTCATCAACAATGACTAGTCCATACTTTTTACCATTGCCAGAAGCAGTTTTCAGTTGTCCAAACAAGTTAATGTGAATAAGTTCTTATGGTCTGGAGGTGGAAACAACATCCTTAGCTTTGAAAGAAGTTTTAGAAAACTTTCCTTTCTGACATGCTTCACAAAGATCACTTGAAGAAAACTCCAGACTTGGAAGGCCTCTACTAAATTAAGCTTGTTAAGCTTAGAAATATTTCTCATGCTAACATTACCCAATCGGTTATGCCATGTCCATTGCTCATCATTAATCGACATAAGACATTTAACTTTCTGATTCTTCAAATCAGAAAGTTTGATCTCATCAATGTTGTTCTTCCTCTTTCCGTTGAAAAGATCCAAGCCATCCTTTTGACTAACATCTTTCCAGGACTTTTGATTGAAAATAATGTTATAACCATTGTCACTTAATTGACTTATGGACAAAATGAAGGTAGGGAAAACACTTAGAAGGGGAGGGGGGTTGAATAAGGGTTTTAAAACAATTAAGATGATAGAAAAATAACATAGTATTTTTATCCTGGTTCGTTTGAACTCAAACTAATCCAGTCCACCCTACTAAGGTGATTTGCCTTTCTCAACAAGGACTTAATCCACTAAATCAAACTGATTACAGTGTTAACCACTAAGACAATTGTCTTAGTCTTCTTAAGAAATCTGACCATACTTGGTCTCTTAAGGAATCTTTTACAAAAGATAAACTAACAATGTGTTTTAGATTTGCTTCTAAAAAGCTATATCACAATAGTGATTTTTACACAAGTTTTAGAACAAAATAAAACTATTCAGCTTTTGAAGAAAGTTTGTATGAGTAGCTTGTTGAATAATTTGTCAATAATTTATTTGAAGTTCGTTGGTAGTTCGTTAACCTTTGAAGTGATGTTTAGACTTTGCTTTTATAGTACTTTGAAATCCATTTCTCAAAGACTGTGCAGCATTGTGCATTCTGTTCTTTTTGTCTTCTATTGACTTTTCCTTTCTCAGAAGGGGAATGTTCTGACAAATCCTTTTTGTCTGAATTCCTGTGTCATGCACGAATGGGGAAAGAGCCGTTTAGATAAGGACAAGGAATATGCCAACAGATCTTTATTTGAACAACATCTTTTTCAACAACTTTGGAATGTCTTGCATCAGAACTTCCGATGATATTCCTAGTTCTTCAGATCAGAGTTAACTCAATCAGAGTTTGCAGCAAAGTGCTTTAAGCATAAAATTCTTTATCAGAGCATACTTGCTTATCAGAGCTTCTGTACTTGCAGCGTTAAGTACTTCCAGAGTCTTCTGAAGCTTTACGTATGTTCTTTACTCAAGTTCTTCTCAGCTTCGCTCAGAGTCATTTGTAGCAGATCAGAGTCTTCTGATGAGTTGCTTCTGACGCTCAAATCTTTTTCGTTCTGTGGTGTTCATAGGCGTTCTTGCTTCCAGAATAATATTAATTTTGATATCTGAAACAAATAAACACTTGAACAAAATTAGAGTATATAAATTCTCTATACAAAATTTCATTAATGTTATCATCAAAACAATGAGATATATTAAACACCAATTTGTGTTCTAACAATCTCCCCCTTTTTGATGATGACAAAAACTATGGGAAATTTTGTTTAAATAGAAAAGAAATATCTTTCCCCCTGAGAATATTAATCTCCCCCTGAAATGAATACTTCTGAAAAGATTAAATACTTCCCTTTCAGCTTCTGTATTCTTTTCAGCGTCAGAGGAAACTTGTAGATTCTCAGACTTTGGTTCAGAGTTATTTCTTAGAATTTTGTCAGATGAGAATTATTAGCTCTGAAAAACTCAAAAAATATGATTAGATGAAATTTATCATTGTAAGTGCTCTTGATTGGCTGCATTTTGTGGCAAAATATTAGTATATGTATGAATGTCATGTCTGATGTTGTTACATTCATAATATAGACTGTGCAGGGTAAGTTAACTAAGCTAACTATAAGTTAAGTTGGATGTCATACTCAATGTTATGACATAGGTCGTATGACATCAAGCGGAAGTTTGTTATTCTGGTAGCTAGAACTCAGGAAATAACTCAGAAGCTCAAGCTGGAATGCAGGAGACATTTTAGACGCCTTAGGGGAACTAATATGTACCTGATTAAAGTGGCAAACGTGCAGAATACTAAAGAGAGGTTTTATGATGGATAAAACCTAATGTATGCGCCCAGGCCCAAGAACTGATCTGCTGCTATAAATAACATGAGAAGCAATCCTAGAAGGCAGCAGTTGGAGATAGAGAAGCAGAGAAATCACCATAGTGGTTTAGAAGTGAAGAGGTTGTTCTTCACGATTGTGTCTTAGGAACACTTGTAATCCAAGCAACTGTTGATTGCATTGGTTAGGTATTTTCTAGGTTGTGTACCACTCAAAGCTGTTAAGCAAGAGTGTGTGTCACTTGATCAAAGCTTTGAAGCAAGATCAAGGTGTGTGTGTAGTTGAAGTGTCTCTTCAATCTACTGTTTAATTTTTAACTGTTTGTTATCATTGGTGTATGATTGTAGGGAGTGAGTGGGTATACTCAGATCTAGAGTGTCTCTAGGTTAAATTGTCATTGGGTAGGTTTTAAGTGAGGAGTGCAAACTGGAGGTTTGACTCTGAATTAATTCTACTGATAGTGAAATTTCTCCCTGGCTTGGTAGCCCCTAGATGTAAGTGTGTTGCACTGAACTGGGTCAACAACCAACTGTGTTATTTACTGCGTTGTTATTACTGCATAATAATAGGTCTGTAGTGAATGTTTCTGTTAGAACATCCATCGTGGGCTGGCCAGAATTTTCAATTGGCATCAGAGCAGGCACCCTGACTGTTTATTACTGGGTGAGATCTAGGGAAACAAAATTCTGGTACTATGGATAAAGATATTGGATTCACCAATAGACCTCCAATTCTAGATGGGTCTAATTATGACTATTGGAAGCCTAGGATGACTGCCTTCCTAAGGTCCTTAGACAACAAGGCTTGGAGAGCTGCAAACTCTGGCTGGGAACATCCTGTGAAGACTGACAAGGATAAAGTATCTGTGCAAATTCCTGAAGAGGAATGGACCAAAGAGCAAGAGGCATTGGCTCTTGGAAACTCTAAAGCATCGAATGCACTCTTCAATGGTATAGACAAAAACATCTTTAGACTAGTCCACCACTGTGAACTAGCAAAGGATGTTTGGGACACTCTCAGAACCACTCATGAAGGAACCTCCAAGGTCAAAATGTCAAGACTTCAAATGCTGACCACAAAATTTGAAAGTCTAAGAATGAAGGAAGATGAGACCATTCATGACTTTTACATGAATGTTCTTGAACTAGCTAACACCTCAGGAGCTTTGGGAGAAAAGATGGCTAAAGAAAAGCTTGTAACAAAGATACTAAGGTCACTACCTAAAAGGTTTGCAATGAAGGTAACAACCATTGAAGAAGCTCAAGACATATGCCACATGAAAGTGGATGAACTCATTGGATCTCTTCAAACTTTTGAGATGGGGATGTGTGATCAGGCTGTGGAGAAAAAAAGCAAAAGCATAACTCTTGTCTCAAACTCTGCAGAGGCTTCAGACCATAACAAGGAGGAAGATCTATCAGAGGCAATGGCCATGCTTGGAAGACAATTCAACAAACTGGCCAAAAGGATAAATGCTAAGTCTAAACCTTATTTCAAAAGCTTGCCTGCTGACAAAGAAAAAACTGAAGATAAAGCCAACCAAAGCAGAGGAGTATAGTGTCATGAGTGTGAGGGATATGGACATGTTAGAAAGGAATGTCCCACATACCTCAAAAAGAAGGGAAAAGGTCTAAAAATCACTTGGTCTGATGAAGAGTCTGATAGTGGATCAGAAGGAGAATCATCCAAACATGTTACTGTTCTTAATAGTGTGTGTGTATCTGATGGTGACTCAAGTGAAGAGGAGCTAACTTATGATGAACTAGCTGAATCATGTAAGATGTTGTCCATCAGAAGCACAGAGCTATACCAACAAGGAGAGCATTAGAAGAAGCTCATCAAAGAGCTAGAAGCTGAAAGGAGAGAGCATCTAGTTACTATAAACTCACTCCAAGGAGAGGTAAAGGAGTTGAAAGGAGAAAAGGAGCAAATGACAAAATCCATAAGGATGCTCAACTCTAGAACTGACACCCTAGAGGAGATTCTTCAGAGTGGTCAGACTGCAGGAAATAGGTCTGGTCTAGGATTTGCTGAAAAACAAAATCCTGTCTTGAAACTCAAGAGGTTGCAGCCTGAAATTCAAAAGTTACAAAGAAGGTCACAATCAAAGTTATAACATCCTCCACACAGAAATTGGAATCAAGTCAAGAGATGATTCCAAAGGCATAGATGCTACCACTGTGGAAAACTTGGGCATATTAGAGCTGTGTGCTTCTGGTTGCATGGATTTCCTAGCCAAAGAAGTGATAACCAGGGTAAGCATGGAAAAAGACAGCATCATGGACAAAGGCAGCATCAAGCAAAACCCAAGAAGAAGGAAGTGCCTAAGAAGCAAGAACAATGGGCTGTCAAGACTGTAGCTCTAACAGCTAACATTTCCCTAAGAATGCTAACCAATGAGGATTGGTACATTGACAGTGGATGCTCCAGGCATATGACTGGAATTGAGAATCTGTTGATCAAACTAAAACCTCATTCATCTAGTCATGTAACCTTTGGGGATGGAGCTAGAGGAGAAATCACAGGTGCTGGACAACTTGACAGTCCTAAAGCTCCTGAATTGAAGGATGTCCTGTTAGTTAAAGGACTAACTGTTAACCTAATAAGCATAAGTCAGCTATGTGATCAAGGTCTAAAAGTACACTTTTCAAAAGACAAGTGTGTGGTGATCAATAACGAGGGTAAGAAAGAAATGAGGGGATCTAGATCCAAGAATAACTGTTACCTATGGGAACCCAGTAGTAACATAAAAGGATTGATAAATGAAGAAAAGGAACACCTAGGGCTAGAGAAAAGAACCAGGTCCAAATCATCAGCAAAAGGATCCTCAAAATATGCTTCAGAAAGAAGGACAGGTTGTAAGAAAAGTCTGGTGGAAAGGCGAGACAAGAAGGGATACCCAAAGATTGGGCATCAAGCAAAACTAGATAGACTATTTTGGAACCTGATGGAGTCCATGGAGGATACTCTGCAGAAAAGAAGCAATGTCATCCCTAATGTCATGACTTTGTTCTGTGACATTAAAGGCACCATTCTAACAAGATCTGCGAGGTTCAAGGGAGACATGCTTGAGGGTAACGTGTGGAAAGAGCAAAAAGCGTGTGCAACACCTGGTGGCTATATCCTAAATATTGCTGACGAGAAGTCAAGAAGCATCAAGGAACCTCAATTTAAAAAATTAAGTTCCTCTAGTGCTGATGAGTTATAGCAATTAAAGGAAATAGGGAATTACATTTTGATACTAAGTCATTTAATGATGAGTCAAAACGGTATGTTCCCTCCTAGTGGGCAATCATACCTCACTCCCACGTATATAACACACTCTCACTACTCTTGGTTTCTTCACAAACACTCCAGCTCCCATACCTTCTCAAACAAGCACAAAAAAATTTCCCTCATCTTCTTCAACGACAACAACTATGGCGTAACCAACCACCAGGATGAACACCAGTCCCGATGAAGTGAACCCTAATGAGGCTCTAGAGATTGCTCCACTGCGTATGAAGACTCCTAAAGGATTGTTGGTAAAGAAACCTAAAATGAAGCATGCAAGACAATCAAAAATCTTTGGCTCAGGTCAAGCTACTCCTACGACCACATCTGGTGACCTAAATACTGAAGAAGCAAGACAAACGCACCTTGAAATTACTGCGATGGTTGCTAGTGCCCTCAACATTCCCACATCATCTACCATTAAGTGGACTGAGCCTAATCAAAGTGATCAAAGTAATGTCCCACACAATGTCAAAGCATTGAGAAACAACCCTCCAAAAGAGAAGAATAAGGATGAAGGGTCTGATAAAAGGGATGATGATTTGCATGAAGCCAAAGATACTGAGGTAGTAAACTTAGACGAGTACTCTGACAATGATCTCATAGCAACGATCAATCCAGGCATTGCCAAAAGATTGATGAAAAGGAAAGGGAAAAAGGTAGCTGACCAAAGCTCACCCAAGAAAAGGGATGTTGAGAAGACTATTGAGCAAGAAGATGCCACCAAGAAGGTTGGAACTAAGAGGACTCAGGTTGGACCCTCCAAAGGGTGGAGCAAGGTAACCATCAAGAAGACAAAGATTGAATCAAGACCAGAACAAGAAACAGATTCTGATGTTGATATGGATGTCACTGACACCCAAGCAAAGAGGAAACCTGCTTCAAGCAAGCTGGCTGAAAATGTTCCTGAGGTGCCCCTTGACAACATCTCCTTTCACTATCCCTCAGGTGTCATCAGGTGGAAGTATGTATACCAAAAGAGGTTGGCCCTGGAGAGAGAGCTTGCTCAAAATGCTCTGGAAAATAAGGAGATTGTGACCCTCATATGTGAAGATGGCTTGATGAAAACTGTCACTCAATTCTCCTAATGCTATGAAATTCTGGTCAAAGAATTTATAGTTAATTTATCTGATAAATATGCTGATAGAAAATCGTCTGAGTTTGGGAAAGTGTTTGTCAGGGGAAATGGTGTTGTCTTCACTCCCACCATCATCAACAACTTCCTTGAAAGAACAAATGAGGTTGTGCCTGAGTTAACCATCTCTGACAATAAAATATGTCAAGTGATAACTGGGAATCAAGTCAGGAAGTGGCCGTCAAAAGGGAAGCTTGTTGCCAGTAAGCTGAGCATGAAATATGCCTTGCTGCACAAGATTGGTGCTGCAAACTGGGTGCCAACCAATCACAAATCCTCAGTGGCCACCATCCTAGGGAGGGTCATCTATGTTGTGGGAACCAAGACCAAAATGGATTATGGCACATACATCTTTGATCAAACAATGAAGCATGCTGGTAGTTATAGCATCAAAGGACCTATAACATTTCCTTCCCTCATCTGTGGAATCATGTTAGCACAGTTTCCAAATATCCTCAAGACCAGTGATGTAGCAAGCAAAAGAGAAACTCCCTTAGCATTTCATCACAAACTGTTTCAAGGAACCCATGTTTCTAACATTGCCATGGCATCCACTGAGACATCAAAAAGGGGTCCCAAAGCCAGAAAAGCTGAAGTGATGACCATCATTAAAGAAACATGCAAGGAACTGGATGCAAGAAAGCACACACTTGAAAAATTGCTACAATCTCTTAAGCAAGATGAGGATACTGACAACTCAGAGGATGCTACAAGGGAAGAAGGTGCCACAAAGGAAGATGATGGTACTAGGGAAGAAGGAAGTCAGGAAGATGGCTCAGAAGATGCTGTTGAGGAAGGCACTGATGCTGAGGAGGAAGGCACTGATGCTGAGGAAGAAGGCCCTGGAGAGACTGAGGAGGACAGGTTCAGCTCAGCTGCAGAAGAAGACTAATGTCTTATAGCTCAAACCACTGCTAGCTGGGGTGGTGCAAGAAGAAGGGTTGCTGCTGTATTGGTTTGATTTGTTAGGCTTGTGTGAGAACTGTTAAGACAATCTGTTTTTTTGATGATCTATATGAGCAGGTTATGAAACCCCAAACACATGTATGATATATGCTATGTGTTAGTTGGATCTCAATTTCTGGCTAAAAAGAGGGAGAGAGTGTTAGATAAAAACATGAGCAGGTACAACAGATGGAAGAATTGGTGGATAACCAATATGAGTACCACAGGTTATGTGGTAGTGGTAGTAACAGCAGGTGGAAGAACAAGACAGTCATGAACTGTACTTATGCATATGCACCATAGTGCTTATGATATTTGTGTAACTACAGGTGCTGCTAATGAGATGTGTGTCTGTGATAACAGCTGTTTGGGCTGCTAATGAGATATGGGTCTGTGATAACAGTTGTTTGGGATGTTACTGATATGATATGTATGCCATGTATGTTAGAACTAGGACTGATATGTTGTAGGTACTAACATGGGTGATCCTAACAAGATGCTTAGGAGTTCTGTGTATGTCTGCAAGGAGCAGAATGCATCCCTTCAAGGGGAGTTGCACAACTTAGCATAGTGCATTCCTTCAGGGGGAGTTGCACAACTGTGTGACAGGATGTTATCCTAAATGTCATAACATCCAGAGCAAGCTGGAGGAATATATGTAACTACAGGCTATTTGCAGGTGAAGTGTACAACTGATGTGCATCAGTTGGGGGGGGAGTAACTCTGTCACTCAACTAGCAAGGGTGACATTTGTAGAAGAAGTCTATAGAGAGTTAACAAGTGAGTGTTAACAGGGCTGAAAGCCAACTGTGAGGATTCTAAGAGCTTGAGCAGCAAGTGACTTACCTGCATGATAGGACCTATGTTAAGTCTTCTGCTGTGTGGAAATTTCTGATGTAAGTACAGAGTGTTTTAGCCAAAAATTTGCCAAAGGGAGAGTTTGTAAGTGCTCTTGATTGGCTGCATTTTATGGCAAAATATTAGTATATGTATGAATGTCATGTCTGATGTTGTTACATTCATAATATAGACTGTGCAGGGTAAGTTAACTAAGCTAACTATAAGTTAAGCTGGATGTCATACTCAATGTTATGACATAGGTCGTATGACATCAAGCAGAAGTTTGTTATTCTGGTAGCTAGAACTCAGGAAACAACTCAGAAGCTCAAGATGGAATGCAGGAGACATTTTAGACGCCCTAGGGGAACTAATATGTACCTGATTAAAGTGGGAAACGTGCAGAATACTAAAGAGAGGTTTTGTGATGGATAAAACCTAATGTATGCGCCCAGGCCCAAGGACTGATCTGCTGCTATAAATAACATGAGAAGCAATCCTAGAAGGCAGCAGTTGGAGATAGAAAAGCAAAGAAATCACCATAGTGGTTTAGAAGTGAAGAGGTTGTTCTTCACGATTGTGTCTTAGGAACACTTGTAATCCAAGCAACTGTTGATTGTATTGGTTAGGTGGTTTCTAGGTTGTGTACCACTCGAAGCTGTTAAGCAAGAGTATGTGTCACTTGATCAAAGCTTTGAAGCAAGATCAAGGTGTGTGTGTAGTTGAAGTGTCTCTTCAATCTACTATTTAATTTGTAACTGTTTGTTATCACTGGTGTGTGATTGTAGGGAGTGAATGGGTATACTCAGATCTAGAGTGTCTCTAGGTTAAATTGTCATTGGGTAGGTTTTAAGTGAGGAGTGCAAACTGGAGGTTTGACTCTAAATTAATTCTACTGATAGTGAAATTTCTCCCTGGCTTGGTAGCCCCTAGATGTAAGTGTGTTGCACTGAACTGGGTCAACAACCAACTGTGTTATTTACTGCTTTGTTATTACTGCATAATAGTAGGTCTGTAGTGAATGTCACAGTGGATGTTATAACTTCTGTTAGAACATCCATCGTGGGCTGGCCAGAATTTTCAATAATGTATGAGTTGCCTTTGGTAACTATTTATGTGAATTATCAAAATTACCATTTTCTCCCCCTTTTTGTCATATCAAAAAGAAAATCTGATTAAGAAAAACTTTAAGACAGAAAAAAATAACAAAGGAAAATAATAAATCATAAGATAGATTCAGTTGGAAAAACAAAACATTCAGATGCATTGATAAACATAATCCAAAATAGAAACAAACAGACAGATAACACATAAGTGCACAAACAACAAAGAAACTAAGAAGGACGAGAAGCCAAAATCCTCAGAAGATTCGTTATCTCAGATGTTGACTTGTCTTGTTTCGCCATTCAAGTCTTGATTTCTTCAGTGGTCTTTTCTTGCTTGACCATCCAAGATCTTATCACAGTGTTGCTAGCCTTGAGCTCAGCAGACTTAGCATGCAGATCTTCGTCTTCTTTCTTCACTTCAGATGACTCAAGAGCAGATGCAGAAGCAGAGGCATCGTGAATAACCAAATTAGCATATGCATTCTGGACAATCATGTCAGAAGGTTGAGCAGAGTCAAGAGTTTCTTCAGGACCAGGAGCAGAAACTTCTGGAACGACTTCTTCAGGCCTAACCACTTCAGCAGTCTCAAAAGCAACAAAGTCTTCAGAAGGAAGGCACACATCCTTTGCAGGTGTGTTTCCCAGAAGCAAGGTTGGATTTCTGCTAACACTCAGAAGAGTGAGTCTGACAGCTTCAGCAAATCTGACCTTTGCATCATCAGAACAAATCTCTTGAAGATTTGAAGCCACAAAGTTGAATCTATTTTTGAATCTCTTCCAGATAGCTTCAGAATCATCAGGATTCATACTTGATAGACATTCCTTCTTGACAGAAGATAACCACATATTTATTTCTTTTTCAAAACTAGCAAACAAAGTACCAACATCTAGCCTAGTTTGGGTTTCAGGTAGGCTTCTAATGATGGTGTTTTGGTGGGTTCGGAAGTTGAAGGTATGGAAAAAGAAGGGATAATGATAACAGGTGGATATGATGAAGAAGGAATATGGACATATGAGGTTTTAGTAATCTGAGGTTCAGATGGGGTTGGTTCAGAAGAAAAAATATCATCCTCAGGGTCAGATGGGATAAAAACAAAGGGTTTGAGAAGAGATGAGATGACATATAATCTATCAGAATCAATGGAATCAGATGAATCGGAAGATTCAGATGATCCAGATGGAACTAGACAGACAGTCGTGAGAGGTTGAAGATTAAGAATGACTGGTTCAGGATCAGATGGGATGGTTTTTGGTTGATGTGGTTCAGATGTTTGTTTTTCAGACGGGGGATGTTCAGAAGGTTGGTTTACAGAAGGTTGTGGTTCAGATGTTTGTTGAACAGAAGTTGGGGTTTTATCAAAAGTAGTTTTCTGATGGATGTTGAAGGAAGGTGTGGATGGTACAGATGATTGTGGTTCAGATGGTTGTGGTTGTTGGGGTTCAGAGGTTTTATGTTGTTGAGGTTAGAAGGGGGTGGTTGAGATTTTTGTGGTTCAGATGGAATGGGTTCAGAGTTGTGAGGAGGAGAAGGAGAGGGAATTGGGTCATAAGGAGGAGGAGGTTCAGATGTTAGTACTTCTCTTACTTGTTCTAAAATAGAACATAAACTGGCAGAAGTATTACCTTTCTGCTTCTTGATGCGTTTTGGCTTTGTAGAAGATGCTTTGCCAGAAGCTTTCCTCTTGGGCTTAGAAGATCCTTCTTCTGAGACCTTTCTTTTCTTCCTCTGTCTCTCCCCATAGAAATCTAGTCCATGTTCATTTGCTCTTTGGATCAGATGTTCTGGCAAAGGGGTTCCATCTGCTAAGCATTCAGCTATGTAACTCAGAATGATTTCCTTTGGTTCGTTAGCATAGAAGAGAGGAAAATCATCTAAAGGAATTCTTCTCTTGCTTACTTCTTCAGTGTTGATCTGACCTGGTGCAGAAGTAAGTTCTTCCACTATCCTCATCCTCTGCAGACTTTTGCCATTCAGAGGTTTTCCAACAATTGAAGCTAACTCTTCTTTCATACCAGCCTCTGTCAGATGACCAACTAGTCCATTTTCAGTCAGAACATCTGAGATCAGTCTTCCCATAGGGATCCAGTTTCTCACCTTCTGATGCTTCGTTTTGATAGATTCTCTGGACATTTTTACATGTCCCCACAGATGGGTGAAAAGTAAGTAAGGCAGATCCACCTTGATACCTTTACCCAGACAATACATGAAATACATCTGATCAGAGTTGATGTAGTCAGGAGAATTTGTAGATTTCCTGTGATGTATTCAACCTAAGAAGATCTTAGCCCAGATCTTTTATTGAACCTTTAAATCCTTTATCTGGCTTGAAACTTCCCCAGAAGTGAAGACTTCACTGTACACCTCATTCATATCAAGACGACTTGTTGGCAGATGAGTAACACCATCTGTTTCTTGATATCCTATCAACTTGTGAATCAGATCTTCAGTGATAATGATCTCTTTATCCAGAACTGAAGAGACAATGAATTTGGGGAAAACGTTTGCATGAATCCAAAACTCTTTGACCAAGCAAGGATAAACTGGTCCTATCAGTCTATCAAAATACTTTGTCCATCCTTGTGATGACACAGTTGGACGCAATTCATAACCCTTCACAGCAATGCATTCAAAATCAACCAAGAACTCACATAAAACTTCCAGTTGATCAACATGTATGAGGAGAGTTCTTACTGGTTCTTTGAACGGAGTAGGACCCATTGCAGAAGACGACACCACAACCATTGTAGATTCAAACTATTGAGAGGTTGAAGATGAAGTTGCCATTTCTGATCTTGTGAGATAACAAGTTCTTCTTTGGGATTTAGGTTTGGAGGAGAGGAAAAAGCAATGAAGCAAACAGAAATGCATAAAAGGTGAGAGAGAGAGTGAAAAATGTGAGAGGTTTTGTGTTATGGAATTTATAGGGGCAAAAATTAGGGCACACATTCACACGATCAACATTTAATTCAATTAATTTAAAACAAAAAATCACATCAAAAAGAATAATGATTTAAAAGCATTAAATGATACTGACAATCGTAGGGAGGAAAACGAGAAATTGAGAATTCAAACAGTACCTCAAAACGGTGTCTCATTGATTTACACTCCACCTTTTCAGATATCATGTGACACGTGTTTGATGTTGATGTGCCTCTGAATCTCTTTAGAATAAGAAACGTTAAACAATGCTCAGATCTTCTGAGACTTGTTAGATTAGAGTTTCACAAAAAATAAATAACGTACCTAGTTAGATAAATTACTTCAGAATATAGATATTAATCATATTTCATCTGAATAAATTTGACTCTGAATAATAGTTTTATTCTGGACAAAAATCCATACTAATATTCTTCAGAATAAACTTAAACCTATCTTCAGCAAGGGGTTTTGTGAAGATATCAGCCCATTGATGGTCTGTATCAACAAAATTTAAGCTTATAATTCCCTTCTGAACATAGTTTCTGATGAAATGATGTTTAATTTCTATATGCTTTGCCTTAGAATGTAAAATAGGATTCTTAGAAAGGCAAATAGAAAAAGTATTATCATAGAAAATAGAAATGTTACTCTCATGTATCTGATAATCTTCTAGTTGACTTTTCATCCAGAGCATCTGTGTGCTACAACCAGCAGTATCAATGTATTCTGCTTCTGTTGTTGAAAGCGCTATTGTGGGTTGCTTCTTGCTGAACCATGAGATCAGATGACTTCCCATAAACTGACAGCTTCAAGAAGTACTTTTACGTTCTATTCTGTCTCCAGCATAGTCAACATCACAGAATCCAACTAATCTGTAATCATCAGATCTTCTGTAACACAAACCCACGTTAGTAGTACCTTTCAGATACCTCAGAATCCTCTTAACAGTTGTTAAGTGAGATTCTCTAGGATCTGATTGAAATCTAGCACATAAACAAACACTAAAGAGGATAACAGGCCTAGAAGCAGTCAAGTACAGAAGAGAACCAATCATACCTCTGTAGAGCTTCTGATCTACCTTTTTACTTACCTCTTCTTTACCTAGAGTGCTTGTAGGATGCATTGGAGTCTTTGCTACATACTTTGTCTGATGTATGTAGGTGCCTTCTGGAGTCTGATTCACTTGAATTCCCAGAAAGAATCTGAGTTCTCCCATCATGCTCATTTCAAATTCTTCCTGCATAGATTGAGCAAACTCCTTTCCAAGCGTAATATTGGTAGTTCCAAAAATAATATCATCAACATAAATCTGACAGATTAAAATGTCTTTCTTAATTGATTTATGAAAGATAGTAGTATCAACTTTTCCTCTGATAAACTTATTTTCCAGAAGGAAATTACTCAGCCTCTCATACCAAGCTCTGGGAGCTTGTTTTAAGCCATAGAGTGATTTCTTCAGTTTAAAAACGTGTTCTGGAAATTTTTCATTTTCAAAACCAGGAGGTTGATGAACATAAACTTCCTCTTCTATGAAACCATTTAAGAAAGCACTTTTACCATCCATCAGATACAGAGTGATGTTATTCTGTGCAACAAAAGAAATAAGCAAGCGAATAGATTCTAACCTTGTCACATGAGCATATGTCTCTGTGTAATCTATACCTTCTTGCTGACTGTATCCTTGAGCAACCAGCCTAGCCTTGTTTCTGATAACTTCTCCTTGCTCGTTCAGCTTGTTCCTGAAGACCCATTTTGTTCCAATGATGTTGAATCCATTTGGTCTTGGAACCATATCCCATATGTCATTCCTTGTGAATTGGTTAAGCTCCTCTTACATAACAAGTATCCAATCATTATCGTTCAGAGCCTCATCCACAGAAGTAGGTTCAATGATAGATACCAAACCAAACAATAACGTTCCAGATGATCTGAGAAATGATCTTGTTCTAATAGGGTCATCCTTCTTTCCAATTATCATTTCATATGGATGAGAGGCTTTGATTCTGGATGATCCTTTAACATTTGGTTCTTCAGAAATTGCCAAGCTGTCTATCTGAGCAGTCAAAGGAGTAGCATCTAACGTTGCTTCTGGTGCTTTTGCTTGAGCTTTGTCTGCCTCTAATTCTTCAGAGTCTGTGAGAAGGACTTCTCTATCTGCAGAAATTTCAAGCTACTTTGGCTTTTGATTGCCAAGTTTATCATCAAATCTAACATGAATTGATTCATCTACAATCTGTGTCTCAGTATTGTATACTCTGCAGCTTTTAGAGCGTTCAGAACATCCAAGCATGAAATACTTCTGAGCTTTAGAATCAAACTTGTTCATATTTTCCTTAGTATTTAAAATAAAACAAACACATCCAAATGGATGGAAATAAGAAATGTTAGGCTTTCTATTCCTCCACAATTCATAGGGAGTCTTCTCCAGAAGAGATCTTACAGACACTCTGTTCTGAATATAACAAGTTGTATTCACTGCTTCTGCCCAAAAATGTTTTGCCATGTTAGTCTCGTTGATCATGGTTCTGGCCATTTCTTGCAATGTTCTATTTTTCCTTTCTACAACTCCATTCTGTTGAGGAGTTCTAGGACAAGAAAAATCATGTGCAATGCCATTTTCTTTAAAAAAAAATTCAAAGTATTTATTTTCAAACTCTCCACCATGATCACTTCTGACTTTAGCAATTTTAAATTCTTTTTCGTTTTGGACTTGTTTGCAGAAGTCAATGAATTCAGAATGTGACTCATCCTTGTGTTTCAGGAATTTTACCCATGTCCATCTGCTGTAGTCATCAACTATGACTAATCCATACTTCTTGCCTCTGGTGGATGCAGTTTTCACTGGTCCAAACAGATCAATATGAAGCAGCTCTAATGGTCTAGGTGTAGAAAAAACATTTTTAGCTTTGAAAGAAGATTTTGAAAATTTTCCTTTCTAACATGCTTCACAAAAAGCGTCTGAGTTAAACTTCAACTGAGGAAGTCCTCTGACCATATTGAGCTTATTAATTTGAGATATACGTCTCATACTAATATGACCCAATCTTCTATGCCAGACCCATTGCTCATCGTTAACAGGCAGAAGGCATTTTACATTCTGAACTTTAAGTTTTGAAAGATTAATTTTGTAAATGTTGTTCTTCCTTTTCCCATTAAAGAGGATTGAACCATCTTTTTGACTCACAACTTTACAACATTTTTGATTGAAGATTATGTCATAACCATTGTCACTTAATTGACTTATGGACAATAGATTATGTGTTAATCCTTTAACAAGTAAGACATTAGATATGGAAGGAAGGTTACCATTTCCAATAGTTCCAGAGCCAATGATTTTGCCCTTCTGGTTCCCTCCAAACCTCACGTCACCTCCAGATCTAAGTTCCAGGTTTTGGAACATAGACCTTCTTCCTGTCATGTGTCGCGAGCAGCCAGAGTCTAGGTACCATGATTGGTGTCTCAACTTTGCTGCTAAGGACATCTGCAACAAATATTATTTTGTCCTTAGGTACCCACATTTTCTTGGGTCCTTTGGGGTTAGTAGGTTTGAAATTCTTTATGAATTTCTTTCCCTTAAAAGCATCTTTGTTCTGCTGAGGTTTTGGTTTATTAAACACAGGTTTGTTCTGATCAGAATGTGTGTGCTTAATATCATTTAAATGACCATATTTGAAGTGAGTATACAGAGGAGAATACTTAATAATCAGTTTATCAACAGGTTTTGGATTTAAATCCTTCCCAGAGGGTGACTCATATCCAATTCCCTTTCTGTTGTTTCTGCTTACGCCATAGATCATGGAAGCCATCTTGCTTCTATCTAGACCTCTGGACAGAAACTTCTGAAAGCTATAATCATACTCTTCTAAAATGTTTTTAGAGCATGATATAGGATCTGAGTCAGATTTTTGAGCTTTTTCTAAATTATTTTTCATTTTAAGATTGTTTGCTTTAAGCTTAGCAACTTCTGATCTCAGCTGATCATTCTCAGATGCAAGACAGCTTTGAAGCCTCTTGTATTTGAGTTTGATCTTGCTGTAGATTTCAAGAATTTCAGATAAACTTTCAGTAAGTTCAGCTCTAGAAAGTTCAAAAAATACCTCTTCTGAATCTGATTCTGATCCAGATTCAGCAGTTTCTTCGTGGTCCTCCACGTCAGCCATCAGTGCTACATTAGCACATTCATCTTCTGACTCTGATGAAGATTCAGAAGCATCTGAATCATCCCACGTGGCCATTAGAACTTTCTTCTTCTTTTCAAACTTCTTTCTGGGTTTCTCCTTCAAAAGTTTGGGACATTCATTTTTATAGTGGCCTGGCTCTTTGCACTCGTAACACACTACATCTTTCGTTCCAGATTTCTTATGTCCAGAAGATTCGCCACGCTGATCAGATCTCTTGAAGTTTCTGAAATTCTTTTGTTTGTACTTCCAGAGTTGGTTTATCCTTCTGGACAGCAAAGACAGTTCATCTTCTTCAGAGGAAGATTCTTCAGAGCTTTCTTTAATTACCTGCAAAGCTTTAACAGATTTGTTAGATTTTAGCGCAATAGACTTACCTTTCTTCTGAGGTTCGTCTTCTTCCAGCTCAATCTCGTGACTCCTTAAGGAACTGATCAGTTCCTCCAGAGTGATCTTATTCAGATCCTTTGCAAGCTTCATCGCTGTCACCATTAGTCTCCACCTTGTTGGTAAGCTTCTAATTATCTTCTTGACGTGATCAGCAGTAGAGTAACCCTTATCCAGAACCTTCAGACCAACAGTTAGAATCTGAAACCTTGAGAACATAGCTTCCACAGATTCAGATTCCTCCATCTTGAAGGCTTCGTATTTCTGAATGAGCGTCAAGGCCTTTGTCTCTTTTACTTGGGAGTTTCCTTCATGTGTCATTTTTAAAGATTCAAACATATTAAATGTTGTTTCTCTATTTGTTATTTTCTCATACTCAGTATGAGATATATCATTTAATAGAATGGTTCTCGCCTTGTGATGGTTTCTAAACTCATTCTTCTGTTGATCAGACATAGACTTTCTGTCAACCTTTTTGCCTTCATCATTAGTAGGATGAATATAGCCATCAGTAACCAAATTTCATAGGTCAGCGTCATAGCCTAGAAAAAAACTTTCTATTCTATCTTTCCAATAATCAAACTTCTCACCATCAAACATGGGAGGTTTGGTGTTGATTCTGTCTCTATCATCGTATTTGTTGTTGTATGAAGTTGAAGCTTCAGCCATGATAAATCAAGAACAATAGATCAATAGTTTTTCCCAACAGGATCTTTTTCTATCACGGTTAAGTGAGAGCACTTACAGAACCGGAGATCTGATGCCAACTGAAGGTAGGAGAAACACTTAGAAATGGGGGTTGAATAAGGGTTTTAAAACAATTAAGATGATAGAAAAATAACACAATATTTTTATCCTGGTTCGTTTGAACTCAAACTAATCCAGTCCACCCTACTAAGGTGATTTGCCTTTCTCAACAAGGACTTAATCCACTAAATCAAACTGATTACAGTGTTAACCACTAAGACAACTGTCTTAGTCTTCTCAAGAAATCTGACCACACTTGGTCTCTTAAGGAATCTTTTACAAAAAATAAACTAACAATGTGTTTAAGATTTGCTTCTAAAAAGCTATATCACAACAGTGATTTTTACACAAGTTTTAGAACGAAATAAAACTATTCAGCTTTTGAAGAAAGTTTGTATGAGTAGCTTGTTGAATAATTTGTCAATAATTTGTTTGAAGTTCATTGGTAGTTCTTTAACCTTTGAAGTGATGTTTAGACTTTTCTTTTATAGTACTTTGAAATTCATTTCTCAAAGACTGTGCAGCGCTGTGCATTCTGTTCTTTTTGTCTTTTATTGACTTTTCCTTTCTCAGAAGGGGAATGTTCTGACAAAGCCTTTTTGTCTGAATTCCTGTGTCATGCACGAATGGGGAAAGAGCCGTTTAGATAAGGACAAGGAATATGCCAACAGATCTTTATTTGAACAACATCTTCTTCAACAACTTTGGAACGTCTTGCATCAGAACTTCTGATGATGTTCCTAGTTCTTCAGATCAGAGTTAACTCAATCAGAGTTTGCAGCAAAGTGCTTTAAGCGTGAAATTCTTTATCAGAGCTTCTGTACTTGCATCGTTAAGTACTTCCAGAGTCTTCTGAAGCTTTACGTATGTTCTTTACTCAAGTTCTTCTCAGCTTCGCTCAGAGTCATTTGTATTAGATCAGAGTCTTCTGATGAGTTGCTTCTGACGCTCAGAGCTTTTTCGTTCTGTGGTGTTCATAGGCGTTCTTGCTTACAGAATAATATTAATTTTGATATTTAAAACAAATAAACACTTGAACAAAATTAGAGTATATAAATTCTCTATACAAAATTTCATTAATGTTATCATCAAAACAATGAGATATATTAAACACCAATCTGTGTTCTAACACAAAAAGTTATGCATTAGTCCTTCAACAAGAAGAATGATAGTAATGGAAGGGAGAGTATCGTTACCTACTGTTATAGAGCCAATGATCTTCCATTTTTTATCACCTCTGAAACCGACGATGCCTTCAGGCTTAAGTTCCATATTTTGGAACATATGCCTTCTTCTCGTCATGTGCCGTGAGCAGCCAGAGTCCGGATACCATGAATGGTGTCTTAACTCCGCTACTAAGGATATATGCAACATATATTATTTTATCCTTAGATACCCACATCTTTCTGGGTCCTTTTGGGTTAGTCTTCCTAGACTACTTTACAACTTTGGGTTTTTGTGCATGATATTTATACATGAATGCATGATTAAAAGGGGCGTGAGTTTTTGGTTTAGCCTTGGGTTTTGTAACAACTTTACCTTTAGGTCTAACATCATTCTGGTTCCCAGAAGGAATAAAATGAGATTCAAGAGTGTTCAGATTATCATCTTTTTCAGAATCATATTCTTCAACAGAATCATAGCTAGTACCTCTTGTCCCGTTTCTAGTAATGTCATAAATCATGGAAGCCATTAAGCTTCTATTTAGGCTTCTAGCAAGAAACTTCTGGAAAGATTTATCATACTTCTGTATGATATCACCAGAACCTATAAAGGCTTTAGAAATGGTTTCTTTTTCAGGTTTGAGACTCTTGCTTGGAGGCATAAAGTTGTTTTTCAAAATAATATTTTCTTCACTCAACCTTGAAAAATCTTTCTGAAGCTTACATTATGCTTCTGATTCATATACATGAATCTTCTTCAGATCCTTATATTTGTCCAGAAGGTTCTGATATTTTTCTAAAACTTCAGATAAACTAGACTCAAGCTCAGAACAAGAAAGTTCAGAAAATACCTCTTTAGAACTCAGATTTTGATTATGATTGACTCGTTTCAGCAAGAGCTCTTGTGAATGCCATTAGAGCCACATTCGCATGCTCTTCTTCTGAATCATCTTCAGAAGACTCTAAATTGTTTCGTGTATCCGTAAGACCATTTTTCTTACTACGAAAGTATTTCTTCTTAGGTTTGTCCTTCTTCAATTTAGGGAAGTCATTCTTATAATGACATGGCTCCTTACATTCATAGTAGATGACATCTTTGCTGGCTCCAGCTTTCTTAAATCCATAAGTGAACTCAGAACGACCACTTTTCCTTTTTTGTCCTCTAAGTTTACCTTGCCTTTTCTTCCAGAGTTGATTGACGAGTTTGGAAAGAAGAGATAATTCATCTTCTTCTGATTCTTATTCGGACTCTTCATCAGTATCAGCTTGAAGAGCTTTAGTTTTCTCAGATCTTCCTAAAGGCTTCAGAGAAAAAAACTTGCTCTTTCTCTTAGGCTCATATTCTTCGAGCTCAATCTCATGTCTTATTTAGGAACTAATCAGTTCTTCAAAAGATGTGTTGTTGAGGTACTTTGATTACTTCAGAGCACTTATCATTGGTCCCCAAAGCTTAGGTAGAATTCTGATGATCTTTTTGACATGTTCAGCAATAGAGTAACCTTTATCCAAAACCTTAAGCCCTGCGACAAGAGTTTCAAACCTTGACAACATGTTCTCAACAGTTTTCTCGTCCTCCATCTTGAACGCTTCATATTTTTGAATCAAGGAAAGATCCTTGGTTTTTTTGGCTTGTGTGTTCTCCTCATGCGTCATACTTAGAGAATCAAATATAGATTTAGAAATATATCAATTGGTGATATTTTCATACTCAGTGTATGAAATATCATTTAGCAAGATGGTTCTTACTTTGTGATGATTCTTATAATCCTTTTTCTATTGATCTGTCATCATTCTTCTTTCAACTTTGTTGCCATTTGCATCTATTGGGTGCACGTTGCCATCAAATACTATGTCCCATAGATCAACATCGTGACCAAGAAAGAAGCTTTCTATTCTCTCCTTCCAATAATCAAATTTGTCTCCATAAGAAACAAGAGGTTTAACATTGTAGTGATCTCTATCATTTGTTTTAACAACTGGAGGTGGAATGGCAGTCATTGTGTTTCACACTAGATCTTTATCTAACACTATTATATGTTTGATAATCTTATCAAGACCAGAATCGGAGCTCTGATTCCATGAAACACAAGAAAGGGGGGAGGTTTGAAATGTGTTTATGAAAATCAAAACTTTTTCAAAACTAATTCGATACACAAATACACGAACAATAAAAATAATAGAATATTTTATATTGGTTTGTTGTTAACTAAGCTACCTACAGTCCATCCTACCAAAGTTATTTCTCCTTCTCAATAAGGACTTAATCCATTAAAACCAAATTGATTACAGACACCACAAAGACAACCTTTTTTTTGTCTTCTCGAGTATACAGATTAAACCCTAGTCACTCAAGGTAACCACTTAAACAAATTTGAGATTTAGAGATTGTGTTTATAAATAATTATTCTAGTAAGTAGATCAACACAAGTTTACATACAGTGAAAATGATCACACAAAACTAATAACAGTTCTATGTGTGTTTCTATACAATATTCACAAGAATAATATTTTCAGAGAAAATGAAGCAGCGTGAATAATGTTGTGTAGCGCATGAAAATTATTAGCAAATTGGAAACCTCATTCAGCCTTCCAAGTCTTTCTTATATAGCCAAAGAAAGATCTGTTGGAGGGTAGAATAAGAATCTTCATGAATGAGTTGGATCCTTGAATAACTATCATCAATAGGTGGGAGACAAAATTGTATAGTATAAATGTCCTTACTCTATGAAACCTGCGTAGTGAAAGGAATGTTTTGATCTTGTAATGTTTACTATATACATCATGTAAATCCTTTTGATCTTATCTTCTAATCTTCATAGGCTTCTGGATGAAGTTGTTTAAAGCATGTTTAGAAGAGTCAAGGGCCTGGTTGAGAAAATTCAGAACTTAAGTCTTCAGAGTCTTTATAGTGTTTCTCAGATCCTGGTCTTCAGCACTTTGTTCTTCAAAATCTACAAAACTTGAGCACGTAATCTTGAAGAGGTAGACGACCCTTCAGAGGCTCTTTGATCAGAGTCACAGTCATAAGCTTTAGCATGGACGTTCTTCAGAAATATTGTCTAAGAGCTTTCTAGGACCTGACAACATCCCGTGAAACACTTCTATATCTTCAGAGTCAGATTGTGTTAATTCTAGAATTTGGTGACGTTACACGTTAGAGCTTTAGATTTATAATGTATTTAGCAAAAGCTACACACTAGACACAAAAATCATTAGTGTACAAAAGTATTGTCTATGAAACATTGTATTGTTATCATCAAAGCTAAAGGCCAAATGCAGAATTAAAACTTGTTCTCTCACATCATTGTGAACTAACTCTAGCTTTTCCTTCGACCTCACTGGCAAGTCATTCTTGAATGTTTTCCTAGCCTGATTTCTTTGCACCATTCCTCATACACATGACTTGGTTCTTTCACTCAAGGTAAGCCATACACCATCTTCTTCTAGTTAAGCATACTTTAACTTATGAAGTTTAGATGTCTATACATGTGATGTCATAGCCAATTCTTGTCTTCTTCTGCAGTTGAAGCAAGAAATTTGTGCTCAAATGGATTGATCTCTACTTTGGATATCCTATTATTTTCCAATGGTGCCTTCAGAATCATCTTTCCATCACTATGATACACCTTCATATGATTCTTTTTTATCTTCATGTTGTACCCTTTTGCAAGTAATTGACCCACGCTTATCAAGTTACTTGTTATCGAAGGTACATACAACACATCACTGATGTTGTCTTTTCGACCATTTTTTATGACAAAAAAGATATCACCTATTCCACCTAATGTGATGTGTTTGTCATCTCCAAAATTTATCATTCTCTCAATTGATTCATCTAGCTTGGTGAACCAGTCTTTATTACCAGTCATGTGGTATTGCATCCTGAATCCAGGTACCACATGTTGGTTTGCCCAATGTTCAACGGAGTATTGGCCATGAGTAACACATTCTCATAATCATTATCTTCATATTGTGCATACTGCACTTCATCACTATCTTTAGCCCATGCTTCTTTCATTCCTCGACAATCTCGAGCATTGTGTCCAAATCCTTGACAGTTGTAAAACTACACCTTCTTCATGTCAATTTTCATCCAAAAATACTTGTTGTCTATGCCTTTCTTGATGGATTCAGAGTGATTCTTTGAGTTCTCACTTGACTTCTCATCATTTGTAAGATTCTTTCTTTTCTCTTTCCTAGATTTCTTGATGAATGTTGCTTGTGGTGCCTGTTCAACCACCTTTTCCCTTTCTGAGTTACTCTTCTTCAGCCTCATCTCATGAGCCTCTAATGAAGCTTAAAGTTCTTCTAGCATCATCTCAATTAGGTTTTTGGACTCTTCAATTGACACTACAATATAATCAAACTTCGCAGTCAGAGATCTCAACACTTTCTCAATCTTCTGCAAATCGTTGAGTGATTCACCACACGACTTCATCTGGTTTTTTTTAACAACAATACATGTGAAATGTATTCCGAGATTGATTCATCTTACTTCATCTGATTCATCTCGAATTGTTTTCTCAAAGTCTGCAACTTTACCGTTTTCAGCTTTTCATCTCCACCATACAAGTTCTTTAACTTGTCCCACGCTTCTTTGTTCGTTTCTTCTTCAATTATCTTCTCAAACATGTTATGGTCCACACACTGGTGAATCAAGAACAAACCTTTTCCATCTTACTTTCTTTGTTCCTTGTGTTCAACTTGCTGAACATCATATGCATTCGCTTCCAATGTCAGTACTTCATCGTTCACGATTTCAGCCACATCTTGAAATCTAAAGATGACCTTCACATCCACAACCCACCATTCGTAGTTCCCCATTTGAAAATCAGTAGATTCATTCAAAATTGCATTGATGTTGTGTTTTGGTTTGCTATTACAGGTTCTCTCTGAATCGCAACCCGCCTCCTTAATATCAATTTATTGGAACAAAAGTGTTTTCAAGAAAAATGGGAGAAAAAGAAAGTGAGAGAAAAGAGAGAAAGTGAATTTGTAAAGAGAAATATGATTTAGGGGGTTGTTATGTTTTCATAATACAATGCCCTTTATATAGGCAACTAAAACTCGTACCCAAACTATACAAATGGACACATGTTCCAAACATCGACAATGCAAAGTACAAAACTACAATTTGCATTTCGACATAACAACTATATGTTATGTTCGACTTAGTCGAATACAAATGACTCCTACATTTCAACTAGCTATTTCAAAATAGTTAAATGCTAGCTTTCGACAAAACATCAAATTACAATTTCTAACAATAACACGCAATCACCTAAAAGAAAATTATTGAAAACTAGATTTGACACCCAAAACACCTCAAACAATTCCTCAAACTTCTATCAGTTCAAGTATATCAAAGGTTTCAACAGCCACTCAGAGAAGATTTCGAGAGTAAGAAAAAAGCTTATAAAATATTTTCAACTATATTCTAATACAATACACCCACTCACACTAAAATGGTGATTCGCTACTAAAAATCGTACTTAAAGTAAAATGTGTTTTTTTGCATATCTTAAAAGCTAGAAGGGTTTAACAACAAGTGATAAAATGTGTTTCTTGATATCTCGATCCTGAATACCAAACCCATCACCATTTAGATAAAGGGTATGAGCCATACGTGCTGCATTTCGGGCTTGATTAAAAAATGGTTCCATCAAAACATTTTGAGTTGAGCAAAGTCCATTTATTTTTTTCCATGCACGGTTAATAATGTCTTGAATATGTTTTCTTGCCTTTTCCTCTGAAATATCCATTTCATTCATATAGCATGCAATTGACGATACAGCATCTCCCCTTTCTCTTTCGGCCTGTAATTGTATATCAATTTCCATGATTAAAGAGTAATATATTAATATTTTAATAATTATGTGGTTAAATATATTTATTTATTAATATTAATTATTTTATTAATTAAATATCTTTAAATAATTAAGTGATCTAATTTATTAAAATTTTGTTTATGAATTATTTATTTAATTAATTAATTAAATAATTGAATATATATTCAAACATAAGTGAATGTCAAGATAACTCATTTGTAAATAATGGAAACTCTAATTAATCATCATAATATATAGGTTATGCTTACCAATAAACGGTACAACAAGTCAATTATCTTTTCTCCCCCGAAAAAATTTGAGACATAAGAAGTATCGGTTGAGAAAGAAACACAAAAGTTAATAATTTCTGAATTTAAGATTATCATCAAAGATATTTTTTGCAATAGATCCAAATATTTTGAAATATATTTTAATTTTATACAGACTTGATTTCTGTGTCTAAATTATATATTATAATTTTTTGAACACGTATATTTTGATTCATTATTATTAATGTAATTAAAAAAAAATCTTAATAATTTCAATAAGTAATAAAAAATTATACTGTGTGGAATTACCTCTGCGGTTGCCAAATCATTGCACAAGCGAATAATGAGAGATACATTGTACACCAAATCTTGATATGTGTGAGAAAATTCAACTATCTCATCGGTTAATTCATGCATTGTAGCAAAATATGAATGGATTAGAATTAATGGCCCTGACGATGTAATTGATGCATTACTTAGATACTCTTGCAACGATGGAATATATCCCATTTTGTACCACTTTGCTTCCACGAATAATGCCTTGCTAAACTCAATCCACTATGAAATTGTGAGGAGAATGATTAGAAAAAACTGATTCATTTCTTAATAATTTTACATTTCCAGAACAAAGTTAATTAGCATTAATACCGTTTTCTTTAGGCATTGTAGCACCATATTGAAGTTTTTTTCTCCTCCAACTTCATAAGCAATTTCATGTGTGACGTTTTGAAGTGCATTGAAGCAAATCTTCATGTACTCTGGAAGTTCATCAAGTTCTTTGGCATCCCATCTGTTTATATGAACATGCTCTCAATATGTCCTAAGTATATATATTATTGTTTTAAATGATTTTGAGATCCTCTTATAATTTTAAAAGTAGGATTATGATAAATAAAAAATTAAAAAGAATTATATTTTATTTAATATTGTAAATACCATTAAAAATTAAAGAAAAGAGAATTGAAAAAAATTATTGTCTAAAATTTATCTCATAAAATATGTTTTATATATTGTTTTTTTTAGAATTCATCTATATATAAAATCAACATGTATATGTGTAGACACTTCAATTAGGTAATTAGGTTATTGTCCCGCCATAATGTTTGTGTTTGATATGGACATCTAACAAATAGTTTAGAGATGACTTTTATTAATAAATATGAATTTTATTATTGGTAAACTATTATAAATTCAACTACAATCGAACTTGAAATTACTTGATATCATAATTGATCATCGAATTAAATTAGTCCGTCTAAAATATTTATGATAAATATATAAAAAAATATAAAAAATTATAGTATTTTATTTAAATTTATCATATAATATTTTTTAAAATTTATCTAAAATATTAAAAATCGTCATTGAATATGAATTTATTAATGTTAATCATGATAATTTTAAGAGATAATTTTGTGACAGGCTTTTTAGTGAAAATTTTCCGATTAACACTAGAGATACTCTAACCAATACAACAAAGACAAAGACAAGCTAAAGAAAATTGAAAAAAAAAAACTACATGTACAATACCTTACCACGTTGTAATTTATTCGGATAAATCAATTTTGTTTAAGAAATTTAGTATATTAAAAAAGAGAAAACACAAAGTCGACCAACAAAAACAAACCTTTGAAATGCCATCGTAAAAGGCATGAGTTGTTCAAATGAGGCTTGGATATCATAAACATCATCAATCATTAATACAAACGTAATTACTTTAGTGAGCCATTTTCTCAAAGATCTATACTTGGCTTCTGAAGCAACCCCTGTCGCACACATGAAACTTTCAACCAACCTATTTCTTGCAAAAACCATCGCTTTTTTCAAGCCAAGTTTCTCCCACCACCTAAAACACAAATTAGAAACATTATTTACTACTATTTACTTGCTAATATATAGATGTAAACCTTTAACTTATTTGTACCTTGACAAATCCTTGACCTCTTTTTGAAGATTGGCCTGAGTTATGTTAAAATTTAATTTAGAGAGTTCAAGTAAAATGGGGTCCATATGTTTCTTAGTTTGATATTGCTTCACATGCCATTTTACATCAAACCACGGTACTCTCCAATGGGAAGGAAGTTCCAAAGCATGGACCACTCTTTCAATATCATATTTAGGAATTAGTTGTTTGTTACTGGCAGCATCTTTGAGCCAACTTATTGCAAACATTTTGGCATCATCCAATACATTTTCACCATCGAAGCTCAAATGTGTGGCCTCAAGAAGCTCTATAATATCTTTAACGTCGCTTGACAATGAGTTGTCCGTCACATCAAACAAGTTGCTTAATATATCTGAATTTTATAAATAACCATTAGATTAGTTTTATTAAACAATTAGTAAACACGGGTAAAATTATTTGATATGATATAAAAGATATTCAAATTTATATATAAATTTAGTACAATATAAAATGTATTTATATACGTATTTAAATTTGAAATTAGTAATGATTATATAAATTCAATTGTATTAAAATATAAAGAAAAAAAGAAACTCGTGAGATAAAAAAAGAATATTTAATATTTAAAAAAAAGAATTTTATCTTTCAAATTAAGATAATTATTGATTAATATAAAATATGTATTATACTAATAGTGACCCGTGAAATAGAAAGTTTATTTGATACAATATAAATGTATTTATATAAATATGTAAATTTGAAATTAGTTACTTAATTTTAAAATGAAAAATATTTATATAAACTCAATTGTATCAAATAATTATGCAAAAAGGAAAAAATGACTCGTGAGATGAAAAAAGTTATTTTGAAATAAAGATTTTGTCTTTCAAATCAAGACAAATTGTTGATAAAAATAAAATAGAAATTGTACTGATAATAACTCGTAAAATAAAAAAATTGATATGATATAAAATATATTTAGATACAAATGCAAAATTTAAAATGAATTACATCATCACTAAAAATAAACAATAATTATATAAATTTAATTGTATCAAAAGAAGAAAAAAAATAAAAATAATTATTTATTAAAATAAAATAGATGTGTTGAAAGTGACCCGTGAGATAAATAAATTTTTAATTTTATTAAAATTAAAAAAATTGATTAATAATATTTTTAGTGATAATAAATAGATAGAAAAAAATTAAAATGAAAGAAAAAAGTGTGGGAAAAAGTAATGTGACAAAAATTTGAAATTTAAATTAAAAGAGAAAATAAGTGTCACTTGTCATATTGTAATAGTAGATGAGAATGAAAAAAAAGTAAATATTAGTTTATTACTAAAATATCTTTTTGATAGTGTAAATAATTTATGATGAAAGAGTAATTTAGGGTGTTCATAGAATTAAATTTGTATATATAGATAATAGAGATAATAGATGCAGCACAAGTTTTAAATTCATAAAAATAATAATTAAAATAAAATAAGGTAGATGGTATAGTATAAAAATACCGTGTAATGTCACTTTAGGGCGTCACTATATCATTTCCCATTAAATATCATTTCCCATTAAAGAATATCATTTGATGCGATATCATATTTATTACTATATATTGACCAAAACTCATAGCTATCAAAAAATCTATCTTAATTTTATTGTGATATGAGAGTTATTTACCAGCTGGAAAAATGTCGTATCCATGCTGCCTTAAAAGCCTGAAGCATAGTGTAGAAACGTATATATTATCTTGCACACTAAATTTGTTAAAATCTAGGGCAGAGACAAATATATTTTGAAGAAACTCATCTATTTCGTTCTCAAAGTGACCGGCTAGCCCTAGTTTTTGAATCCAATCAACCAACTCTATTTTTTGCGTAACCTCCAACTCTTCAACAAAACTGCATTTTAGTTCAATCACCCACTTATTTAACTGCATAGCATATTCTTCTTTCTGCGCAAAAATAATAAATATCTATATTTTTAATTAACTCTATATCACCCCACAGTAAACGATCATTTATGTAACTAGTAACTATCAATCGTAGACTAAGTTATTGTAAATTACTTAAAAAAGAAAAATAAATATATCTCACATCATATTTACTGGTAAGAGACTGCAGAAAGTTGTCTTTCCAAATGTTGGGTCTATAATTTGCAGATCTTCGCAAGTCTGATTGATTTATGCTGCTCCCCTTCGTCATCTCTATAGCCTCAAAGGTTAGATATTTTCTGTTGGTTTTGTATCTGCCCAAATATTTGTAATCCCTTTTTATAGGCCTAGTCCACACGTAACATTAGAAAATATCTATGTTTTTTTAATTTTTCAATTTTACATACATGTGGCTCATAAAAACGTGTATAATTATTCGAATATAACTCTTCTTCAAAAATAGACTTTTTGTCCCGAATACCCCCACATTTAAAAATAAAATCTCCAAATATCTTGTATCAATTTCCATCCCTACTTTTTCTATTTATTGAATATTTTTAATTCATTTTTAATAAATAATAATAAAGTATTCATTTAAATATTTTTTTTATAAGCAAAAAAAAAAATTATTAACAATAGGGTATTAGGGTACCCAACCCGAATACAATCTTCAAAAGTCTAAAATTATAAATATTTTCCTAAACTTATAAGAAACCCCATGGGTGTTTACACCAGTCATTGTAGCAACAAATGAAAGGTTGACTATGTCGTTTGGATAGCCACCACCAAGACTTGAGAGCAATCCTCTGTGTCACAATTTCTGGATCTCCGATTTCCACATTGAACAGTATTTAATTTCTAGAATACCAAATGCTCCAGTAAACAATAGACCATAAACCAACCGCATTAGGAATCGACATCTTCAATCTAACATTTGCAATCCAAAACCTTAAGTGATTACAACCCCACGATGCATTGAAGACTCCAACATCAAACCAATCACAAATATTTCTCCAGATAATATTTGTAATCACACAAGTAAAAAAGACGTGGTAAGAATCTTCATCAAAATGAAAACAAAATACACAAACCCGGTCATGAGGATTGTTGATGATACCGTGACTCGAAAGATTAATGTGTATAGGAAGTCTACCTTGTTAGACGATGGTGCAGATCTAGAAGAGGGGTTGAATAGATCACTTATTTAAAATAGAGTCGGCACTACTAAAAATTGGTTTTTAAAAATGTTTAAGGCAGAAGCGGCCGATGAACTATATTCGTCTAAAATGAACCTTTACCAAAAAAATCGAATATGCGTAAAGCATATGGAATTCGATAAAATGAAATTTGAGAATCAATAATTTGATAACACTTCAATTAGATTTTGTTCACTGTAAGGTGTGACTAGTTCCAATGCTTTTAAAATATAGACAATTTGAAAAGACAACACAATAGTTTTAGTTCACACAATCGATCAAACACTTGGAGTGCAAGGCACTACAAGTGAATTCTATTATGAGAGTAAAGTGCTCAAGTGTTCTATTACAATCAAGGATTATAACAAGCTTAAAACTAATTTAGCACTACTCAAATTAAAATTTGATTGACACAATTGTTTGCACTTAAAACTCAGAATTTAAGCAATATAAACGTAAAGAAAAAGACAACAGTTTGTTGAGGCAGTTTCCTCGTCGTCCTCGCTCGGGATACGTCTTCCCTCAATTCTAATAATAGAATTGAGACCTGTATATAGATAGATATAACCTGTTGGTCAATGTTTATACAAGAAGCAAATAGAGATCAAACGATCGAACACAATTTGTTGATGTAGAGCATATTTCTTCTTGCCCCTTGATTCAAGTTGAATCAAGTTCTTCGAATGCGGTGAGTAAACCTCCAACTACAGCACGCCCTTTGAACAACCCCAAGGTCTTCAAATCTTGCCCGGCTGATTTCAGTCACCCATGTGTCGAACCCGAATCTTCCACTCACAATTCTCCGTTTACCGCTACTAAACCAACAGAACCTCCTGCTCTTCGATTATCTTCGCTCGGCTGAATCTGTGATGGACCGATTCGTGCAAAAACTCCCCAAAATCTAAGATTCTTGGAGGACAAAATCCTAACGGTCTTATTCAAGAAAAACCTACTGATTACTCAACCCAAACCAGATTACACCAATCCTAATTTGGACGTTATCACCTCGAACATGCAGAATGCACAACAAAAATGATTATGTGTAGTTGTTGTGAAAAAGCTATGAAGAGGATGAAGATGATGAGAACAAATCAGTATGTTATTTTCACTTTTCTTGTTTTTCTCAGTTGTGTGAAAGGAAGAGCACAACTCACTTTATATGCAAAACATAACTAATTTAACAAACATAACAAACACCAAAACTGTTTTGCATAACAGAATTTTGACTAACCATTAGCGAGCAGTCGACCTATGCAGAAGGAGGATCGACCTGAGCTTACCACTATTCTTGATTGAGCAAAAAATAGGACCTTGCATCGACCGGAGCAGGTCATGTGTCGACACAAAGCATGCAAATTTAGGCAAATATAAATGGTCACAGTATGAGTCGACTGGAGGATCGATGCGAGCCCTCCTGAGAGTGGTTCATTAAAAAGATTATATTTATGAGTCGATTGGAGCTAGCTTTGAGTCGACTCAAACCCATGAAATAGGCAAAAACGCCTATTTTCATGTATCAAGACACTTGATGAACTCTATAACATGGTAAGCTTGACTAGCTTGACCAGCCCTACATGAAACATATATTTAGCCATTTCTATATGCATCAATCATGTTTTTTACGAGTATTTGACTTACGAGGGAAAAGACATGCAAATTCGACACGATGATACCGTCCAAAGTACATTTTTCTATCAATCTAAGTTTTGACATCATTGAAACAAGTGCATCTACCTATGAGGATTGCCCTTACATACTCCCCCTTTTTTATGATGGCAAAACGATAGAAACTTGATGTACGATGCATTATGTCATCCTCCCCCTTACTTGATGCCTTCGTCTATACACAATCTGCATGAATAACAAGTCTTTGCATATGATGTTTCTGCTTGATATGCTTCTCCTCCTTTGACAACATCAAAAAGAAAGAAATAACCAGTCAATGAATTGAAGCTAGTGGCAAGAGCCCTATGTTGACCTGTTGCTGTTTCAACTATCCCATTGATCTTCCTCATTACACCTGATGAAAAAGCATTAAAGTTTTTTGTGTGAGCTTAAAATTGGCTCTGTAATTGAGAGAACCGCTCATCCTGGGCAGTCATGAATGAACGTTGCTCAAGATGCATAGTCCTCATCGTGTCGAGGAGTTCATCGGTATGTTGTTATGGATGCGGGGATGGTTGAGGCACATAGCTCCAGTCATGAGTGCCTTGATGATCCCAATTTTGTTGTGGCATGTAGTTGGCACCTAACGATGTCCGGCCCGTATATTTCCATGCACCCCACCCTTGGTCATCTTCATGATCCAAGTGATGTGATTGGTTTAGCCACCCACTATCATATTGATCATCAGTTTCCATAGGATGTCCACCTACATGTTCTTCTTCTTCTTCTTCTTCTTCTTCTTCTTCTTCTGCTTCCTCGTTCTGGTCATCACTTTCATCTGATTCTTCCAACCGAGAGGTAGTTGCCTTGACAATGAATCAATAATGGCTTTCTATTTGATCCCATATATAGCTCATCATGGTAAGAGTCTTTTGACAAAACTCTTGATCTAAGGTCAGTGATTTGTAAGGGATGCCTAGAACCGTAATGTTTGCGTTGTTGAGAATTTCTTGGATAAAGGACCCGTATGATAGAGCGGTCCCTCTACCGGAATCCTTCAGTGAATAAATCCTACTGGTGATGTAGTAAGGCCAACTGATTTTGATCTTTTTCTTCAGAATATAGATCAAGTGTACCTCAACTTGATCTTTTTCTTTGGTCGCAGAATGTGCGCCACAATCCATTATAGTATTCTATCCACCGGCTTTAATTTTCCCGTTGTGACCGTCTTTAGAAAGAGGTTGCTTGCTACAATATCAGCACCATATGGTTTCTTCAACATGGAGTTCAAAGCTTCTTTAAACTCGTAGCCTATGACAGGACGAGCATCCGTGGTCTTAATAATGGGCTCAGCGGATACTAGTGACATGTCAAACAAAGTCTTCCACACCAAATCATTCACACAGACCTTGGTATTGCCCAGCTTTGTGTTGAACTCAAAACCTTGAAATTTCCCATGAATACCTGTATAGAAGATCCTTACTAGATCTTCATTGTACTTGATATCACACTCCAAAAAGTTGTTGAAACTTTGAGCATCCAGAAGATCAATCACTTACGGAATGTGCATACATTCAGCAACCTTTTGATAGTAAGCATGTTGCTTAACCACAAATCTTTACTGAAATTCTTTTCATAAATTTCTGAAAACTCAGGGGGTAAAAGAGATACAGCAGTTACCGATAAATTTCCTATTGATGGACCTTCTTGAGAAGATGATGCTCTGGTGGTTCTCTTTCCGGTGATCCTTCTGGTAGACATTGTTGATTTCTTGTGTAGAGATGAAGAATTTTGATGTAGAAAGGTGCTCTTGGTGATGGAGATAAGATAATGACTTTACCCTTTTATGTAGAGGCTGGGTTTTGAATGTAGTTTTGGGAAGAGGAGAGGAAGATAGATGACCTTGAGTAGGTTTCAATGCTCAATGCAAATATTTAATGATGATGACATTGAATAGACAAAATGATTTAAATGCATTGAAGATGGTGGAAAATAAACAGTTCAGCAACAAATTTTCAAAAAATTCACGTGATGTGTCGACCGTAGGGTTGACCTGAGCATACCCGCTTCTTAGGCATGAAAAATCTTACTTTTGTGAGTCGACCTAACCCTGTGTAGGTCGACTCATGCAGACAAAAATAGAAAAAATGATCAAATTTGTTCAATCAAGCATACAATGATACATGAATACAAAGCCTATTCATATTTCAAACATACAAAGGGATGAAATAAGTGTAATCATGGAATACACGACAATAATAACACATAATTTGATATATTACATTATATGAACAAGGGAATTGCGAGAGTTTCTAATTAAGGAAAGATATTACCTCAGCTCCAATTGTTAGCTAGTGTCCTCACATATGGCTCTAAACTTCTTCAATTGTTAGCTAATGCCCTCACATATGGCTCTAAACTTCTTCAATTGTTAGACGAAAGATGAACAAAGCACATATAGATATAGATATATAGCATGCGAAAGATATTTCCTGAACACGATCCAAAATGTCAAAAACACCGAGTTCCCTTCGGATGTGAAAGAAAGGCTCTGTAGCGAGTGGTTTTGTAAAGATATCCGCAAGTTGATTTTTAGTGTCAACATGCTCAAACACCATGTTGTCATTCTCCTCATGATCCGTAAGGAAGTGGTGGCATATTTCGATATGTTTGGTGAGTGAATGTAGCACGGGATTCTTGGTTAGGTTAATAGCACTCGTGTTATCACAAAAAATTGGAACACGCTCAAGTTTTAGGTTAAAGTCGAGCAATTTTTGCTTAAGCCATAAGACTTGAGCGCAACAACTATCGACCGTAACGTATTCCACTTCAGCAGTTGATAAAGCAACTGAAACCTGCTTTTTGCTATGCCAACTTACCAAAGAGTTTGAAAACAGATGACACATGTCACTCGTACTTTTCCTATCTTATTTGCAACCCGCAAAATCAGAACCAGAAAAGCCAACCGAGGAGCAATCATTTCCCTTAGAATACCAAAGCCCATACTTTGGAGTACCAAAGAGGTATCTAAGTATACGCTTTACTGCTTTTAAGTGAGATTCTTTAGAAGATGACTAGTACCTCACACACATACAAACACTAAGCATAATGTCGGGTCTAGGCGCAGTAAGATAGAGGGGAGATCCAATCATACCTCGATACTTTTTCACCTCTACATCCTTACCATTTTCATCTCGACTAAGATTCGCACACGTAGGCATTGGAGTGTCGATAGCCTTGGAGTTTGCCATGCCAAACCGCTTGAGAAGCTCAAGGCAATATTTTGTCTGGCTCACAAAGGTACCCTCCTGAAGTTGCTTGATTTGCAATCCGAGGAAATAAGTGAGCTCCCCTATCATGATCATTTCAAATTCTCCCTACATTAAAGTAGAAAACTCCCTTACCAGATTCATGTTAGTTGACCCAAAAATGATATCATCAACATAAATTTGTACCAAAATCAGGTGTTTTCCTTGACGTTTAATGAAAAGAGTTGTGTCAACCTTTCCTCTTGAGTACCCTTGATCAAGGAGAAACTTTCTTAGACGGTCATACCAAGCCCTAGGGGATTGCTTGAGTCCATACAAGACACATTTTAATTTGTATAAAATGATCAGGATACTCATGGGATTCTAACCCCAGAGGTTGGGCAACATAAACCTCTTCATTTATATAACCATTAAGGAACGCACTTTTTACATCCATTTGAAATAGTTTAAAATCTTCCACACAAGCGAAGGCAAGTAGAAGGTGTATAGCCTCAAGTCGGGCAACCGGCGCATAAGTTTCCTCATAGTCGATGCTTTCCTCTTGGTTATACCCCTGCGCGACCAAACACGCCTTATTTCGAGTTATTACTATGTTCTCGTCCAGTTTATTCCTAAACACCCATCGGGTGCCAATTACTCGATGGTCTCGCGGAGGGGGGACAATGTCCCAAACATCATTTCTTTTAAACTGATTGAGTTCCTCTTGCATTGATAGGAACCAATGTTCATCGAGTAAAGCCTCTTTTGGTTTTTTAGGTTCTACTTGAGAAATGAAAGCGAAGTGATAATAGAAATTACTTAGCTTTGATCGAGTTGTCACTCCCTATGAGATATCACCGAGAATATTGTCGATGGGATGGTCTTTGGAAGACTTCCATGCTAGAGGGAGATCATCATTGTTGGATGGATGAACTCCCTCAATCTCTTCATGGCGATGATCTTTTTCCTCCTCAACTTTGACTGGGTCAGGTTGATCAATTCTCTTCTCAACACCTTTGAGTATGACTTCAAAAGATACACCTGCACCATGAAATGAAATACCTTTTCCGACACTTTTCGGATAAGACTTATCAAATGTGACATGAATAGACTCTTCAACAGTAAGTAATCTCTTGTTGCATATTCTATAGGCTTTACTTGACTGAGAGTATCCGAGGAAGATACCTTCATCTGCCTTGGAGTCAAATCTACCTAGAATTTATTTTCCATTGTTTAACACGAAACACTTACAACCGAAGACATGTAGGTGAGACACATTTGGCTTCCTCCCCTTTAAAATTTCATATGGTGTCTTGTTTAGAATAGGGCGAATGAGCACCCTATTTAAAATGTACAAGCCGTACTAATGGTGTCAGCCCAGAAATACTTAGGAAACCCACTTTCGTTGATCATAGTTCTCCCTAACTCTTCCAAAATTTGATTTTTGCGTTCCACGACCCCATTTTGTTTAGGGGTAAGCGGAGCGGAGAAGTTATGATCAATTTCGTGTCTACCACAATATTCCTTAAAAAGGTAATTCTCGAACTCACCACTATGACCACTTCTAATTGATATGATGTTTGTGTTTAACTTATTTTGAGAAAGTTTAACAAATTTTTCAAAGGAGGAGAATGTATCGCTCTTGCTAGTGTCATACCCTAAATTTATCCTACCCTTTTTGTAAATATTTTCGTATTTATTGTTTTATGCCATTTAGATGCGTGTCTGCTCGCAATTGGTTGATTTTTCAGAACTTTATCTTTTTGACCAATTAAAAGGTGACACGTGGCTTAATACAATTTTTTGTGAATATTAGTTTTTCTTAGCTTCTTAAACTCTTCTTTTTTTTTTTTTTAAAAAAATGTTACTTATAATATTTTAGTACTTAATATTTGTTTTTTTGTTTAACTTGTTCTATTTATATTTGTTTATGCTTAACTATATTTGTTAATATCTATTTAGTAATTATTGTTAATAGTTATATATTATTTAATTACATCCATGTTAATTGCTTATTGTTTTAATAATTAATTAATTTGAGAAAAAATAAAAAGAAAAGAAAAAGAAGGGCAGGAGTTGAACGAGAGGCCCAATTTGGGAGGCCCGTTTGGTTTAGCTTTAAAGCTTCTGAGTAAGAAGCTGAAGAAAAACCTAGGGAGGATACTGTTCATGACCCTCAAACAAGAGCCAAATCCGGCCGCCACCCCCAAACCCTAAAAACTTCAAAACGGCGCCGCCGCCCCCCTCAAACCCTAACATTGGCCGTCGTTCTTTCACAAAACCATCAACCTCAACACTATCCTTCTTCATCGCATCCATTTCCTCTCCCATTTTTTTTTTAGACCAAACTTTAAGCCGCCGCGATACTCCCTCCAACGGAAATCCTCAATTTCTTCTTCTTTTCTTCATGATCCACCATTGATATTGCCTCTCTCCCTCCGCCATTGTTCACCCTTCGAAGACCGTCACCGTCTTCCATCAACTCAGCAAGGTGGACTCAGAGGCGCCGCTTTGAACAACATCAACAATAATGCCTCGTTGTTTTCGTCGCTTGGAGGTTCTGATCACGAGCCATGGTGCACGACTGTGAAGGCGAAATCTATTCTGGTGTTAACAGTATAACGGTATATTCGACACTAAGGTAACAACAGGTTGTTTATTGGTTCGATTTCGTCGCAAGATGTTTGTTCCTTGCTGCTTATGTTGGTACCTGGACGAGTTGTTTGACTTGGTAAAATTTTCATAGTTGCGTTTGGTTGTGTTTTCTCGAATATGCTCTTAAGCCTGGAATATTCATGAACTATTTCTCTTATTCAGATTTAGAGTTAATTTTTCTAACCACTGGTTTGCAGATGTTAGTATGGTGGTGTTAAATCTCATTCCCATGACCTCTGTTTTTGTGATAAGTCTGTTTCAGCAGGTTTTGTTTAGTTTCAGCTTTATGAACGAATTATTAATGTCAAAATTTTTGGCTGCTGGTATAAGGAGACTTCCATTTGAGAAGCTAGCAGCAGCCTTTGTTTCGTAACAGCAGCACAGTGGGGTTCGACACGAAACAGCACGAAGTCTTAACGAGTTCCAGCTTTATGTTTCACACGATGCAATGCCGACACTAAGGGATTGAACTTCAGTGCATATGGTTGTGCGGATCCGGTTTCGCACCAAGACTACACGGCGATTGCGTTTGATAAATGTTGCCTCTCTAGTTTAGCTCTGTTTTCCTTCCCTATTCAATTACTTGTGTTTTGTCTTCCGTTCTGTTTGGTTGTGTGTACATTTATGTGCAGGTTCAAACGCCCCGAAATCACCGTTAAGCATTATGCAGTAAGTAGCCGCGCAGCAATAATGATCCCCATCTCGCAGCGAGTTATACAAAACCCTCGGTTGAAACCAAGAGGCTGTGTTCGGTTGAAAATTGGTTGCACCTTCAATTCGATTTGGATATCGCGGATCCCATTTTCACCATGTTTGTTTTATACTTTTTGTGTAAACTATTAATGCAGATGGCAATATCGCCGAGCTCGGTCAAGCAGCGAAAAGTTCAACCTTCAGTTTTTAACACAAAAATGCAGCAGCAAGATGAAATCATTCGTGTTTTCAATCTAATTCTGTTTTTTTATCCATTATTGTTTCTCTAAGGGCTTGTGTTATTATTTGTGACTGGCTTGTTATGCAGGTTTGAGGTTGAATCCGAGATTCAGATTCAAGTTTGGTAATTATTGCAGTTTCATATCAAAGAGATGGAAGCCGGCCTCGTAGCATTCGAAAACACGACATCCTTTTGGTCTGTTCATCTTCTGTTCACAGCAGCAACAATATACATCGCCCTTCAACAAACAACTTCACCCAGCAAGCTCATACTCGTCTTCGTTCGAACTCAGTACTCGGTCATGAAGCATTTAATTTCAATGATAATCAAGTCAGGTCGTAGCAACACCATATCCTCACCTTTGTTTAAGATCTCCTTCCCGCTACACTCCGGTTCTGCCACAGACTTGACAATAATGGCATCATCAAATTATGATTCGCGGTCTACAACTGAGCTCAACCTCTCATCTGCTCCCAGCTAGGATGCGACATCCTCGGCTTGCAGTGATGTAACAACCGCGACAAAACAGAGTGATACACTCGAGAAGGTAACAGAAATGAGCCACCTCGATGATATTACGTAGTATAAATCTTCATCAACAATAGAGCAGTTTGTGGCAGCAAGCACCCATGTCTCAGTCAAGACTAACCTCTCTTCATTGCCAACGTTGCTGAGTTGCGACAACTCCGGCAACGACTCCGTAAAGCATCAGGTTGGGCCAATCCTGTTTGTTTAAGTTATAACTAGGTTCAATCTGCAGGTTTGTTCTTGTTTTAAACAAAGTTCTGATGTTGTTAGTAAGTATTTGTGTGATAGCGCAGTGTCGTAGATATTCCGGTTGATTTCTTAACGATCATATTTTTGTGTTACTGCATTACATTGATTAGATATTATTGGATTGGTTGTTATGATATGCATCCTGGTTTATTGATTGGTTGTTATTAGATTGAATAAAAGGTATCGTGTTGGTTCTCGGGTTCACTGTTTTTTTAAAAAAACGTTTGATTTCGAGTTTCTAATGAGCTGAGAATGCGGTTTCAATTTTCAAATGTTCTTTTTTAATCCAGCAGAATTATTTTCGCAGCTGTTAGTTGTTCGGTATAGTTATCTTCGGTTAAATATGCATATTTGGATTTCATCACGCGTATTTGGATCTCATTGTTATATGGCAGTTCACTTTGTTGTGTATTTATTTTCGTTTGACGGTTGCTAGTTCATTTATGCGAATGGCTATTAATGGGATCTACATGTTTACATCGCTTGAATCAGTTTTGGGGAAGTATTTTATATGCTAGACTTGGTCGCGGTTTTGCGGGGTGGCCTATGGATAAGGTGCCGTTACGTTGTTTGTATGACAACCATCATAGCCTTTCGTTGAAGATAGATATGGCATTGGAGAATCTAGCTGATAAGAGGACATTCTGCTGCATTGAATTTCCATAATCATTTTTAACTAATATTTTTCTTTGATGTGTGCAGATTAATTAGTTGAAGCATAGTGGTTGATATGTTGGTAATCAATTGATTGATTTGAAGATTTATGTATAAAAATGTGAAATAATGAATATTGAACTTAATTATTGTTTGTTTTTATATTAACCTTATCAAATTGGATATTGTTTTTCGGAAATAATAAACTCTCGATTTATCGAGTCCTTTTCCACCCATGTAAGTCGAGCGCTTTCAGAGCCTCGCCATCGACCTTCGATCACCATACACAACATTTTAAAGCTTAATCCTGGGCTTCCTTACAGTGACACCTATTTGATCAATTATTTCTAGTTGGTCACTTAGAAGACTAGCCCACTTTGCTAGTGTACACGCTTAAAATTTAAATTAAAACTTCGACTCAGTTCGAATACTCTTTCAAAGCAAATTAAATCTTTGAAATCCAGCATTTCTTGGATTTTTGGATAATCATTAGCGAGGTGCACACCTTAAATAATGTATTATTCAACTTTTCGTTTTAATACACTATTTTGGACAAAGGAATATTATAGGAATCAAGCATTCTGTGTGATATTTCTATCGTTCATTCAAACATTCTCCAAATGAAAAAGGTGTCGTCGAAATCTAGCATTTCGATAATACCCCAATTAATTGGTTGTGAGGCCTACGTCTCATTTATCAAATAATTGTCATTTCTCTCATTTTCAAATCCAATCTCACGTCCTCACCCCTCATACGTTCACAAACTATTTTCATACCTCATTTCACTTCAAATCTTTTTCAAACATTTTCTCGATCAAACTTCGAAAGAAGGAGGTTCTTGGAGTCTAGCATTCCTTGAATTTTCGAGTGAATAATTCTCGAGGCACGCCCTTTGAGTTATTATTCATTCAATCTTTCTACCTTTTTAAAATATCTTTTATCGATTCAAACTTCGAAAGAAGGAGATTCTTGGAGTCTAGCATTCCTTGAATTTCCGAATGAATAGCTCTCAAGGCACGCTCTTGAGTTGTTATTCACTAAACCTTTCGACTCTTTCAAATTCAATCATTTTTCTAACATTCTCCTAAGACGAGTGCCCGTACGCATTCGCAACCCACACTTCACACACATTCACGATTCCTCGTGGTCTCGATATTAGGAGCACCCTCAGGGACTAATATCGTTTCTCACAACCTTAACCCTTGACACGTCGTCAAGCCGGTTCCATTTTCAATCAAATCTTCGACACGTCGTCGAACCAGTTCAAAACAATTCCCTTTTGGCCTCGCATGCCATTCTTCGATTCGATCCTTTCACAAACACATTTTTTTTAAACTTACGAAAGAGGGATATTCTTAGAATCTAGCATTCTTTGAATATTCGAACGAGTAACTCTTGGGCGCGCCCCCGAGTTGTTATTAGTTCATTTTTTCGTTTTCAAAATATCCAACTCTTATCTTCAACTCATTCAACCCAATTTCCGAAAGAATTGAGTTCTTGGAATCTCGCATTCCTTGAATTCTTAAGTGACAAGCTCTTGAGGCACGCCCTTAGGTTGTTTGTCAGTCACTCTTTCGTCTCTCAACTCAACTTCAACCCATTTCAAACCTCATCTTTTCGTGGTCGTCTCCACGAACTACGGACGCTCTGATTCTTTATTCATTCTTGAATATAAGATACGTAGGCACAAGATTGCGATGATCTTGGCGAGCACACTTCTATCCATCTTCCATTTCCCCCCATCTTTTCCCGTAGTCGAACTACGACGCTCTGATTTCTCATTCTCGTCCGAATGAGCATACGTAGGCACAAGGGCCCCAATCCTTGGCGAGCACCCTATCTTCTAACCACCCATCTCTCCTTTCCGTCTTTAACCTTTTACCTTGCCAATTCTACCTTTAACAACGAGAAGAAAACAAGTAAACCTAAGCAACACTCCCCACAATTACCTTAAGAGGTTCCCGTCGAGTACGACGGACGTGAGGGGTGCTAATACCTTCCCCTCACGTAACCGACTCCCGAACCCGGAACTTGGTTGCGACAGCCCTGTTCCGATCCTTTCGTTTTTAAGAGGTTTTCTCGATATTTTCCTCTCCCGTTTATTCGGAAAAAATAAAGTTCGGTGGCGACTCTGTCGAACCGCATTTCCGCGCCTTTCGCGCGAGGGTCGTATTTTCGAATGTGATTTTTCGAGGTGCGACAGGTGGCGACTCTGCTGGGGAACATTTGCTCCATGCAAAGAGAGAGTCGAGCCTATCTTTTGGTTTGTGAGGAGTGTTTGTTTTTATTTGTTTTCTTTTGTATTTGTTCTCTTGTGGATTTTATTTGTGCTTGTTATCTTGGTTGCCTGTTGGTTCTTGGGGTGACATCATGAGTAAAGCTCTACACCCGAGCTTTGGTAAAAGCAGAGAGAACACATAGTTTAGAATTGGTAGTCGAGTAGTGTTAGTCTTCGAGGACTCGCTCCTTGTGGGCCTAGCATGAAAGCTCCTCCAGAGGAGACCTATTCGTAGATCTCGTTGTAACGCAGCTAGCCTGTCGCACGACTTGATTAATGAAGGGTCCGTGATTCTGGGAACCTTTTGTTAGCACCAGTTCCGATATTGGTGGTCGTGTAGTGTTAGTCTCCAAGGACTCGCTCCTTGTGTGCCTAGCACGAGGACTCCGCTCAGGAGAGACCTTATCGTCATTATCGTCGTAATACAGCCAGCCTGTTGCGTGACGCTAATACGACTAGTGTCCGTGATCCTGGGAACCAAACATAGAAACCACCCCGTGAGTGGGTTTATGGGTAGAGTGTCTAGATCTTCCCATATAGGGTTTACCGGTCAACTTTTCTTTGAGAAGGAATTATGGTTATTTATCTGTTACGGTTACCAGCTTCAGGAGTTGTTGGAGTTGTGATCCTGTGATCCTGGATCTTGTACCTTGCATTGCATCTTGCATATCATTTGCATTGCATTTCATATGTTGTGCATTTTGCATTTCCATTCCTTCAACGGAATCTTATGTCTTCGTTCCTTCCTCTCCAGTAAATCAAGTTGATTCCCGACACCAGTACATAATTAGAGCCAATACCAGACGATCGATGGAGCAGATTCGGCAAGAGCAAATTGCTATCAGGAAGGAGCTGGAATCCCTCAACAGGAAGATGGATCAGATCTTCGAAGCCCTTTCCATAACTGGAAAGGAATCAGAACAGCAGACTGTGCAACGACCGCGTCAGCAAACTCAACACAGGACATGGAAGCCAGAGAGAGTATTTGATAGTCTTCCAATGACATATGCAGATATCTTTGCTCAATTAATGGAACAAAGGGCTATCGTCCCAAGAGATCTAGCTCCCCCAACTGTCCTTCCTGCTGATTATGACGCGAATGCTCATTGTGAGTTCCATAAGGGCGCTCCAGGTCACGACATTGAGAACTGCAGGTTTCTCAAACACAAAATTCAAGACCTGATTGACAAGGAAGCTCTCACCTTTGATGGGAAGTATCTCAGTGCCATCAACAACCCGAGGTCGCCAGCCAACTAGTGCCAACGTCAAATCTAATCAAGTCAAGTTCATTCTCTGAAGAAGGCCGTCATGCTGCCATTTAATCTTTCGCATTTCTTGTATTTTGTCTTTGTTTATTTAAGTATTGTATGCTTTGAACAATTGCCATTCGTGTTTGGTTTTCATTAATGTATCGTTTATGCATGTTTTGAATTAGTTATGTCGTATTCACTCATTTTTCGCTTATCACCGACACATCTCTTTACTCCACTCTATTCACTGTTGTTTAGCATGATTTGAGGGTGGATGATGAAAACGAGATACCCATAATTGCAAATCGTATGCTTTCAGACCGAATCTCGTCAATGATGTACAAGCATTGTTTCAATTCCCCAAACACCGGAGTTATAAGGAGTTAATCCCTAATAAACCACTTCGAGCCTAGAAGTAGCAGTTTCCTTCGGATATTCAAACCCTTACACTCAACCTGGGGCAGGGTAGTGTTCAGTTAATCCAATTCCACACTCGAATCAACAAGCAAAATCCAAAAGACGGTTGTTCATCAATGACCCATGCTATGGCAGTCCCAACAAAATCAAGCATCAAAAGCCTGCTAAGTCAGACACCTTAGAGGGGACTTAGGCAAAATCAAGGCAATCCCGATGGATCTGACAAGCGAAGTCAATCCATGCAAAAGTTAGGGATCAAAAACAAAGCAAAAGAGGACCCCGAAACCCTCAACACAAAAACAAAATAGGATTCAGTGGCCACCCAAGTCAAGGGGCACTGACATCCATCAAAAAACCAAAATAAGGTGACTGCCGCGTCGAGCAAACCTTGAACCATCAAGTTTATACCGTCAAGACAAGTGTAGGATTAACTGAGCGTAGGACTGGAGATCATTAAGAAGAAGGGGTGGGTACAAATCATACTTTGAGCCCAATATCCTTTGTTTCATAACCGTGAACCAGACCACGTTACAACCCTTGAAAGACCTAATTGAGACGAGGTTTATTCTGAAAGCATACTATCGCAAGGTTGCGTAACCTGACTCCTCACATGATTGTTAATCATTAACATTGGTGTAAGCATCTTTTCGCATCAATCAAATAGCACAATGTTTGGGCTAGTGGTCCATTCATCTCATTATCACGACACTTCAATAAAACGATACTTTCTCAAATCTGGCATCGAACTTTTCATTAATATTACCATTTATGAATGTACAATTTTAATTGCAAGTCAGTGCTAGATATTCAAAGACACTCCAGCAAGGGGCAATCGAGGAGAAACTTGACTTTCAGTGGCGTACACGAAGCAAGATAATTTCAGAACCCACAGGCTGGGGCAAAGCATTCAACAGCTCGAGCAGGGGCAAGTCATCCGAGTTCAACTTCCATACGTCAGAACTGGTTAATCTGGGGCAGACCACTACAAGTTCAGACTGGGGCAAGACCATGTCGCCCTGACCATCAAGCAAAGTTGCAACCTTTTCTGAGGGAAATTCACAACAAACCACCAAATATCCCAGACTCGGGGCATCAAGGACATCTTCTACTTCAATCATGGCGTCTTCAACAAGCTGCGTGTCGAGGAAGTCAATCCCTCCTACCACCCGAAGTCCAATCTGCATTGGCAACTACCCAAAGTCCACCACGCTGGCATTCCCACCTGCATTTCCAATCACCTGTCTGCAATCATGCGCATTATACGCATAGCATTCGATATCATAAGTATCTTGCATCATATGCATACTCCAATCATACCATACTCCCCTAGCTCTTGCATCTCCGCGCGTCAGCATTTGCATTTGCACTTCCATTCGTTATGGAATATCATTTATCATCCAGCATTCATATATGCAAGTCAAGGTCCAGGATCAATCCCGAAGATTTCCAAGACCGTCGGTAGCCCAGTCAGGGGCATCTTCCACAAGATGGTGGGTTTACCCCACAATTTTCAAGAGCTTCAAAGCAATCATCAAGCCCAGTCAGGGGCAACCCTCTGCAATTGTGGGTCTCTCCCACAAAATCTGAAGTTATTCAAAGCAAGATTCAGCCCAGTCAGGGGCATCTTTTCCAAGACCATGGGCGTCTCCCGTGACGAATTTCAACCTCGTGGTTGATCAAATATGCAAATCAACATTCAGCCTAATCAGGGGCATACCATTCAAGATCGTGGGCGTTCCCCACGAAGTTGTTCAGCCTTTTGTTGGGCAAAACTAAGAAGTTCAAAGCAAGATCCAACCCGAGCAGGGGCATCTTCAGCAAAACCGTGAGTGTTCCTCACAAAGTTGTTCAGCCTTTGTTAAGCAAGATAAGGCATCAAGACAAATTCAGCCCAGTCAGGGGCATCCTCTTCAGAATTCATGGGCGTAACCATGAAATCATTTCAGCAAAAACTATGATCTCCAAACAAGACGATGGGCGTACCCCGTTGACTCATTTCGATTCAATCTTCTTCTCAGGGGTTCCCCAATGAGTTGTGTTCAGCAAGCGTGACCGTTGTCAATTGCTTTACTATCATCCTTTTGGTGATAGTCGAACTTCGTCAGTTCACCCTAGCCTGCATCCTTTTGGTGTTGGTAAACTTCAAATCTGTGTTGGTCTATCATCCTTTTGGTGATAACGACCTGTGTGTTGTGTTTCGCTCTACCATCCTTTTGGTGGTAGGTCTGATACTTCGTCGGTATCAGATTGCGCGATATTTTATTTGTGTTGTCGCTCTACCATCCTTTTGATGGTAGGTCTGATACTTCGTCGGTATCAGATTGCGCGATGTTTTCTTTTATGTTTTCGCTCTACCATCCTTTTGGTGGTGGGTCTGATACTCCGTCGGTATCAGATTGCGCGATGTTTTATTTGTGTTTTCGCTCTACCATCCTTTTGGTGGTGGGTCTGATACTCCGTCGGTATCAGATTGCGCGATGTTTTATTTGTGTTTTCGCTCTACCATCCTTTTGGTGGTAGGTCTGGTACTTCGTCGGTATCAGATTGCGCGATGTTTTCTTTTGTGTTTTCGCTCTACCATCCTTTTGGTGGTAGGTCTGATACTTCGTCGGTATCAGATTGCGCGATGTTTTCTTTTATGTTTTCGCTCTACCATCCTTTTGGTGGTAGGTCTGGTACTTCGTCGGTATCAGATTGCGTGATGTTTTCTTTTGTGTTTTCGCTCTACCATCCTTTTGGTGGTAGGTCTGATACTTCGTCGGTATCAGATTGCGCGATGTTTTCTTTTATGTTTTCGCTCTACCATCCTTTTGGTGGTAGGTCTGGTACTTCGTCGGTATCAGATTGCGCGATGTTTTATTTGTGTTTTCGCTCTACCATCCTTTTGGTGGTGGGTCTGATACTTCGTCGGTATCAGATTGTGCGATGTTTTCTTTTATGTTTTCGCTCTACCATCCTTTTGGTGGTAGGTCTGGTACTTCGTCGGTGGCAGATTGCGCGATGTTTTATTTGTGTTTTCGCTCTATCATCCTTTTGGTGGTAGGTCTGATACTTCGTCGGTATCAGATGGCGCGATGTTTTATTTGTGTTTTCGCTCTACCATCCTTTTGGTGGTAGGTCTGGTACTTCGTCGGTATCAGATTGCGCGTTGCTTTCTTTTGTGTTTTCGCTCTACCATCCTTTTGGTGGTAGGTCTGGTACTTCGTCGGTATCAGATTGCGCGTTGCTTTCTTTTGTGTTTTCGCTCTACCATCCTTTTGGTGGTAGGTCTGGTACTTCGTCGGTATCAGATTGCGCGATGCTTTCTTTTGTGTTTTTGCTCTATCATCCTTTTGGTGGTAGGCCTGGTACTTCGTCGGTATCAGCTTGTGCGATATTGTTTGGCGTGTGTTTCGCTCCGTCATCCTTTTGGTGAGGGTCTATCATGGTCATTAATGATAGATTGTGCAAATTTTGTTTATCTCGCCCCGTCATCCTTTTGGTGGGGGATCTATCATGGTCATTAATGATAGATCGTGCGATAGTGCTTTGCTTTGCCATCCTTTTGGTGGTAATAGCTGTGTGTGTTGTGTCCCATCATCCTTTTGGTGTTGACGACTTGTGCCAGCTTACTCAGAGGTTTACATCATCCAGCATTTTTAATTCTCAAGCGTCTCTCTTTCTTTCGGACAAATTCAGGGTCTTTTTATATCTAATAGACTTCTACCTCAGGAATATGAACGCTATTGCAGTTCATTTTCCTATGTTTAAGCCGATTAGATAGGGGCATCTGTCATACCCTAAATTTGTCCTACCCTTTTTGTAAATATTTTCGTATTTATTGTTTTATGCCATTTAGATGCGTGTCTGCTCGCAATTGGTTGATTTTTCAGAACTTTATCTTTTTGACCAATTAAAAGGTGACACGTGGCTTAATACATTTTTTTGTGAATATTAGTTTTTCTTAGCTTCTTAAACTCTTCTTTTTTTTTTTTTTTTTTAAAAAAATGTTACTTATAATATTTTAGTACTTAATATTTGTTTTTTTGTTTAACTTGTTCTATTTATATTTGTTTATGCTTAACTATATTTGTTAATATCTATTTAGTAATTATTGTTAATAGTTATATATTATTTAATTACATCCATGTTAATTGCTTATTGTTTTAATAATTAATTAATTTGAGAAAAAATAAAAAGAAAAGAAAAAGAAGGGCAGGAGTTGAACGAGAGGCCCAATTTGGGAGGCCCGTTTGGTTTAGCTTTAAAGCTTCTGAGTAAGAAGCTGAAGAAAAACCTAGGGAGGATACTGTTCATGACCCTCAAACAAGAGCCAAATCCGGCCGCCACCCCCAAACCCTAAAAACTTCAAAACGGCGCCGCCGCCCCCCTCAAACCCTAACATTGGCCGTCGTTCTTTCACAAAACCATCAACCTCAACACTATCCTTCTTCATCGCATCCATTTCCTCTCCCATTTTTTTTTTTTAGACCAAACTTTAAGCCGCTGCGATACTCCCTCCAACGGAAATCCTCAATTTCTTCTTCTTTTCTTCATGATCCACCATTGATATTGCCTCTCTCCCTCTGCCATTGTTCACCCTTCGAAGACCGTCACCGTCTTCCATCAACTCAGCAAGGTGGACTCAGAGGCGCCGCTTTGAACAACATCAACAATAATGCCTCGTTGTTTTCGTCGCTTGGAGGTTCTGATCACGAGCCATGGTGCACGACTGTGAAGGCGAAATCTATTCTGGTGTTAACAGTATAACGGTATATTCGACACTAAGGTAACAACAGGTTGTTTATTGGTTCGATTTCGTCGCAAGATGTTTGTTCCTTGCTGCTTATGTTGGTACCTGGACGAGTTGTTTGACTTGGTAAAATTTTCATAGTTGCGTTTGGTTGTGTTTTCTCGAATATGCTCTTAAGCCTGGAATATTCATGAACTATTTCTCTTATTCAGATTTAGAGTTAATTTTTCTAACCACTGGTTTGCAGATGTTAGTATGGTGGTGTTAAATCTCATTCCCATGACCTCTGTTTTTGTGATAAGTCTGTTTCAGCAGGTTTTGTTTAGTTTCAGCTTTATGAACGAATTATTAATGTCAAAATTTTTGGTTGCTGGTATAAGGAGACTTCCATTTGAGAAGCTAGCAGCAGCCTTTGTTTCGTAACAGCAGCACAGTGGGGTTCGACACGAAACAGCACGAAGTCTTAACGAGTTCCAGCTTTATGTTTCACACGATGCAATGCCGACACTAAGGGATTGAACTTCAGTGCATATGGTTGTGCGGATCCGGTTTCGCACCAAGACTACACGGCGATTGCGTTTGATAAATGTTGCCTCTCTAGTTTAGCTCTGTTTTCCTTCCCTATTCAATTACTTGTGTTTTGTCTTCCGTTCTGTTTGGTTGTGTGTACATTTATGTGCAGGTTCAAACGCCCCGAAATCACCGTTAAGCATTATGCAGTAAGTAGCCGCGCAGCAATAATGATCCCCATCTCGCAGCGAGTTATACAAAACCCTCGGTTGAAACCAAGAGGCTGTGTTCGGTTGAAAATTGGTTGCACCTTCAATTCGATTTGGATATCGCAGATCCCATTTTCACCATGTTTGTTTTATACTTTTTGTGTAAACTATTAATGCAGATGGCAATATCGCCGAGCTCGGTCAAGCAGCGAAAAGTTCAACCTTCAGTTTTTAACACAAAAATGCAGCAGCAAGATGAAATCATTCGTGTTTTCAATCTAATTCTGTTTTTTTTTATCCATTATTGTTTCTCTAAGGGCTTGTGTTATTATTTGTGACTGGCTTGTTATGCAGGTTTGAGGTTGAATCCGAGATTCAGATTCAAGTTTGGTAATTATTGCAGTTTCATATCAAAGAGATGGAAGCCGACCTCGTAGCATTCGAAAACACGACATCCTTTTGGTCTGTTCATCTTCTGTTCACAGCAGCAACAATATACATCGCCCTTCAACAAACAACTTCACCCAGCAAGCTCATACTCGTCTTCGTTCGAACTCAGTACTCGGTCATGAAGCATTTAATTTCAATGATAATCAAGTCAGGTCGTAGCAACACCATATCCTCACCTTTGTTTAAGATCTCCTTCCCGCTACACTCCGGTTCTGCCACAGACTTGACAACAATGGCATCATCAAATTATGATTCGCGGTCTACAGCTGAGCTCAACCTCTCATCTGCTCCCAGCTAGGATGCGACATCCTCGGCTTGCAGTGATGTAACAACCGCGACAAAACAGAGTGATACACTCGAGAAGGTAACAGAAATGAGCCACCTCGATGATATTACGTAGTCTAAATCTTCATCAACAATAGAGCAGTTTGTGGCAGCAAGCACCCATGTCTCAGTCAAGACTAACCTCTCTTCATTGCCAACGTTGCTGAGTTGCGACAACTCCGGCAACGACTCCGTAAAGCATCAGGTTGGGCCAATCCTGTTTGTTTAAGTTATAACTAGGTTCAATCTGCAGGTTTGTTCTTGTTTTAAACAAAGTTCTGATGCTGTTAGTAAGTATTTGTGTGATAGCGCAGTGTCGTAGATATTCCGGTTGATTTCTTAACGATCATATTTTTGTGTTACTGCATTACATTGATTAGATATTATTCGATTGGTTGTTATGATATGCATCCTGGTTTATTGATTGGTTGTTATTAGATTGAATAAAAGGTATCGTGTTGGTTCTCGGGTTCACTGTTTTTTTAAAAAAACGTTTGATTTCGAGTTTCTAATGAGCTGAGAATGCGGTTTCAATTTTCAAATGTTCTTTTTTAATCCAGCAGAATTATTTTCGCAGCTGTTAGTTGTTCGGTATAGTTATCTTCGGTTAAATATGCATATTTGGATTTCATCACGCGTATTTGGATCTCATTGTTATATGGCAGTTCACTTTGTTGTGTATTTATTTTCGTTTGACGGTTGCTAGTTCATTTATGCGAATGGCTATTAATGGGATCTACATGTTTACATCGCTTGAATCAATTTTGGGGAAGTATTTTATATGCTAGACTTGGTCGCGGTTTTGCGGGGTGGCCTATGGATAAGGTGCCGTTACGTTGTTTGTATGACAACCATCATAGCCTTTCGTTGAAGATAGATATGGCATTGGAGAATCTAGCTGATAAGAGGACATTCTGCTGCATTGAATTTCCATAATCATTTTTAACTAATATTTTTCTTTGATGTGTGCAGATTAATTAGTTGAAGCATAGTGGTTGATATGTTGGTAATCAATTGATTGATTTGAAGATTTATGTATAAAAATGTGAAATAATGAATATTGAACTTAATTATTGTTTGTTTTTATATTAACCTTATCAAATTGGATATTGTTTTTCGGAAATAATAAACTCTCGATTTATCGAGTCCTTTTCCACCCATGTAAGTCGAGCGCTTTCAGAGCCTCGCCATCGACCTTCGATCACCATACACAACATTTTAAAGCTTAATCCTGGGCTTCCTTACAGTGACACCTATTTGATCAATTATTTCTAGTTGGTCACTTAGAAGACTAGCCCACTTTGCTAGTGTACACGCTTAAAATTTAAATTAAAACTTCGACTCAGTTCGAATACTCTTTCAAAGCAAATTAAATCTTTGAAATCCAGCATTTCTTGGATTTTTGGATAATCATTAGCGAGGTGCACACCTTAAATAATGTATTATTCAACTTTTCGTTTTAATACACTATTTTGGACAAAGGAATATTATAGGAATCAAGCATTCTGTGTGATATTTCTATCGTTCATTCAAACATTCTCCAAATGAAAAAGGTGTCGTCGAGATCTAGCATTTCGATAATACCCCAATTAATTGGTTGTGAGGCCTACGTCTCATTTATCAAATAATTGTCATTTCTCTCATTTTCAAATCCAATCTCACGTCCTCACCCCTCATACGTTCACAAACTATTTTCATACCTCATTTCACTTCAAATCTTTTTCAAACATTTTCTCGATCAAACTTCGAAAGAAGGAGGTTCTTGGAGTCTAGCATTCCTTGAATTTTCGAGTGAATAATTCTCGAGGCACGCCCTTTGAGTTATTATTCATTCAATCTTTCTACCTTTTTAAAATATCTTTTATCGATTCAAACTTCGAAAGAAGGAGATTCTTGGAGTCTAGCATTCCTTGAATTTCCGAATGAATAGCTCTCAAGGCACGCTCTTGAGTTGTTATTCACTAAACCTTTCGACTCTTTCAAATTCAATCATTTTTCTAACATTCTCCTAAGACGAGTGCCCGTACGCATTCGCAACCCACACTTCACACACATTCACGATTCCTCGTGGTCTCGATATTAGGAGCACCCTCAGGGACTAATATCGTTTCTCACAACCTTAACCCTTGACACGTCGTCAAACCGGTTCCATTTTCAATCAAATCTTCGACACGTCGTCGAACCAGTTCAAAACAATTCCCTTTTGGCCTCGCATGCCATTCTTCGATTCGATCCTTTCACAAACACATTTTTTTTAAACTTACGAAAGAGGGATATTCTTAGAATCTAGCATTCTTTGAATATTCGAACGAGTAACTCTTGGGCGCGCCCCCGAGTTGTTATTAGTTCATTTTTTCGTTTTCAAAATATCCAACTCTTATCTTCAACTCATTCAACCCAATTTCCGAAAGAATTGAGTTCTTGGAATCTCGCATTCCTTGAATTCTTAAGTGACAAGCTCTTGAGGCACGCCCTTAGGTTGTTTGTCAGTCACTCTTTCGTCTCTCAACTCAACTTCAACCCATTTCAAACCTCATCTTTTCGTGGTCGTCTCCACGAACTACGGACGCTCTGATTCTTTATTCATTCTTGAATATAAGATACGTAGGCACAAGATTGCGATGATCTTGGCGAGCACACTTCTATCCATCTTCCATTTCCCCCCATCTTTTCCCGTAGTCGAACTACGACGCTCTGATTTCTCATTCTCGTCCGAATGAGCATACGTAGGCACAAGGGCCCCAATCCTTGGCGAGCACCCTATCTTCTAACCACCCATCTCTCCTTTGCGTATTTAACCTTTTACCTTGCCAATTCTACCTTTAACAACGAGAAGAAAACAAGTAAGCCTAAGCAACACTCCCCACAATTACCTTAAGAGGTTCCCGTCGAGTACGACGGACGTGAGGGGTGCTAATACCTTCCCCTCACGTAACCGACTCCCGAACCCGGAACTTGGTTGCGACAGCCCTGTTCCGATCCTTTCGTTTTTAAGAGGTTTTCTCGATATTTTCCTCTCCCGTTTATTCGGAAAAAATAAAGTTCGGTGGCGACTCTGTCGAACCGCATTTCCGCGCCTTTCGCGCGAGGGTCGTATTTTCGAATGTGATTTTTCGAGGTGCGACAGCTAGCCAAGAAGATAGTCCAGCAAAACCTAGAAAACCATCGACTATAACAAAACCATAGTAGTTACCACCTAGACTCTTAATTCTAGATGGCCCAAATAGATCCATATGAAGAAGTTCAAGAGGTCTCGTAGTTGAAACAATGTTTTTAGATTTAAACGAGATCTTTGTTTGCTTCCCTATTTGGCATGCATCACATAAGTGATCCTTGATAAACTTGATTTTGGGCAAGCCAATAACTAGATCTTTTGAAACTATCTAGTTTAGCAAGTCGAAATTGACATGCACTAAACGTCTATGCCACAACCATGAGTCCTCACTCATAGTCATGAGACATTTATCGCTAGTCAATGATACTTCACTCAAATCTAGCATATAGATATTATTTACCTTCAGACCGTTAAACACATCCTTCGTTTTTATCATTGTGTTCAATTAAGCAACAATCTTTTGAAAACGATACTTTGTATCCCTTGTCGCGTAATTGACTAATGCTAATGAGGTTGTGTTTAAGACCCTCGACTAGCAATACATCAGAGATAGTAGTAGATGAGGAATTACCTACACTACCTTTTCTAAGTATTGTTCCCTTGTTGTTATCTCCATAGGTTACAAATCCCTTCTTCTTTGCCACAAAGTCAATGAAGAGTGATATGTCTCTTGTCATATGTCTTGAGCATCCACTGTCGAGAATCCATCTTCTCTCGATAGTCTTAAGACTTTGTACCTATGAACACAGTTAACGAGAATAGGTACCCAATTGTTTATTGGGTCCTTGGTTGTGAGTGAAAACATGGTCGCATTTAGGTAACCATTGATAAACCCCTTTAGGAACTAAAAATCTCCTAAAGCGACATTTAACAATGGTGTGCCCCTTCTTGCAACAATACAAACAAGTAAAGTTAACTCTTGTACCACTTTTGCTATCTTGATTTTTGACCAGATATGTATATTTTTATAGGAATTAACCATACGCTATCTAAAATGTGCTTTATTAATAGCAAACGTGATTTTGGGTTCTAGAGCCTTGTTAAGTTTGGCCTTGAGATTTCTAACCTCATTTTGCCAAATGTAACAAGTATCACACCCGAAGTTAACTACTCTTTTTCTAATTTCCTTACAATTCACCTTTGTTCCTTCCACTATAGAAGCCTTTAGAGCCTCTAGTTTCCTTTCGGAATCGAGAATCTTTTGCTCTAAGTGAGCAAAAATTTGTTTGTTTGAGGCCAGCCGTTTAAAGGCTTCTTTGGCTTCATGGTGTAAGGTATCAAAGGCAGTTTGTAATTCGAAATGAGACAATATAGTAGAATTTTCATATTTTGCATGTCATACCTTTTTGTTTTTCTTCTTTTGATGAGCGGAGAGACAAAATTTGACAGATTCTTCTTCGTTACTAGAACTATCATCCTCGGATGACTCGTTATCGCTTTCTCATGCGATGTAAGCTCTTCTCGGCTTAACTTGCTTCTTGTGTGACTGATTACTCTCCTTTCCTTTGTCCTTTTTCATCAAAGGACAATCCGGCTTGTAGTGTCCGGCTTTTCAGCAATTGAAGCATGACCCTCTAACTCTACTTCCTTTATTGTCCTCATTCTTAGAAGATCTTGATTATTTTTTGAAATTGACTAGATTCTTTTCGGAATGTTGGATACCATTTTTCCTAACATAGCGATTGTATCGCTTCACAGACAACCTCATATCCTCATTCTTTTCGTCATCACTCAAATCGCAATCACTCAGCTCTTTTGCATAGGACTTTGAACAAGAAGCCTTTAGAGCTATGGACTTCTTTTTCGTATTTTTCATTTTCTCCTTCTTTTCTTTTTTCTCAAATTTCTCGAGACTAAGAAGCACTTGCTCGTGTTCTTGAAGCTTTCCAAAGAGTGTTGTAAGGTCCAAGGTCATAAAATCATTTGCTTCCTTTATGGCGGTTACTTTTGGTTGTCATTCCCTGGTAATACATCTTAAGACTTTGTTAGAAGAAACATCATTAGAAACTGGCCTACCAAGTGAATTTAGTCTATTGATAAGATGAGAAAATCTCTTTTGCATGTTAGCAATGGTTTCCCCGTGCTCCATGTGAAAGAGATCAAACTCTTATGTCAAAGTATTGATTCTAGCTAGTTTGACATCATTTGTTCCATCTTGGGCAACTTATAATGAGTCCCACATAGCCTTAGCAATCAAACAATGGGAAACTCTATAGTACTCATCAACTCCCAAGGAGGAGATCATAATATTTTTAGCTTTCCAATCGTAATTGTACTTTTTCTCGTCTTCATCATTCCATTGTGCTTCAGGCTTAGGCACAATTCTGTTATTTTTATCGGTCATGGTTATTTCCATAGGACCATTCAAAATAACATTCCATACCTTCATGTCAATGGAATTTATATGCACACACATACAGTCTTTCCAGTAACTATAGTTTTCACCATTGAAAACAGGTGCTCTATTATAAGCCCCTTTAGATTCGTAAGCCATTTTCTACTAAGTTATACGTGAAACGCATGATTAACCGATGCTCCTGATACCACTTGTTAGACGATGGCGCAGATCTAGAAGGGGGTTGAATAGATCGCTTGTTTAAAATAGAGTCGGTGCTACCAAAAATTGGTTTCTAAAAATGTTTAAGGCGGAAGCAGCTGAGGAACTATATTCGTCTAAAGAGAACCTTTACCGAAAAACTGGATATGCGTAAAGCCTATGGAATTTGATAAAACGAGATTTAAGAATCAATAATTTGATCACACTTCAATTAGATTTTGTTCACTATAAGGTGTGACTAGTTCCAATGCTTTTAAAATATAGACAATTTGAAAAGACAACACAATAGTTTTAATTCACACAATTGATCAAACACTTGGAGTGCAAGGAACTACAAGTGAATTCTATTATGAGAGTAAAATGCTCAAGTGTTCTATTACAATCAAGGATTATAATAAGCTTAAAACTAATTCAGCACTACTCAAATCAAAATTTGATTGACATAATTGTTTGCACTTAAAACTCAGAATTTAAGCAATATAAACGTAAAGAAAAAGACAATGATTTGTTGAGGCAATTTCCCCGTCGTCCTCGTCGGGGTAAGTCTACCTCAATTCTAACAATAGAATTGAGACCCGTATATAGATAGATATAACTTGTTGGTCAATTTTTATACAAGAAGCAAATAGAGATCAAATAATCGAACATAATTTGTTGATGTAGAGCCTATTTCTTCTTGCCCCTTGATTCAAGTTGAATCAAGACCTTCGAACGCGATGGGTAAACCTCCGACTATGGCACGCCCTTTGAACAACTCCACAGTCTTCATATCTTGCCCGACTGATTTCAATAACCCACGTGTCAAACTCAAATCTTCCACTCACAATCATCCGTTTACCGCTACTAAACTGACAGAACCTCCCGCTCTTCTATTACCTTCGCTCGGCTGAATTTGTGATGGACCGATTCGTGCAAAAAAAACCCAAAATCCAAGATTCTTGGAGGACAAAACCCTAATGGTTTTATTCAAGAAAAACCTACTGATTACTCAACCCAAATCAAATTACACCAATCCTAATTTAGACGTTATCACCTCGAACATGCAGAATGCACAACAAAAATGATTATGTGTAGTTGTTGTGAAAAAGCTATGAAGAGGATGAAGATGATGAGAATAAATCAGTATGTTATTTTCACTTTTCTTGTTTTTATCAGTTGTGTGAAAAGAAGAGCATAACTCACTTTATATACAAGATATAACTGACTTAACAGACATAACAAACATTAAAATTGTTTTACATAACAGAATTTTGACTAACCATCAGTGATCGGTCGACCTATGCAGAAGGAGGGTCGACCTGAGCTTACTCGTATTCATGATTGAGAAAAAAACTAGACCTTGTGTCGACCAGAGCAAGTCGGGCCAGATAGGAAGTCCCAGTGGAAATTGATATTTGACGGGGCGGTTAATTCTTATGGAAGTGGCATAGGGGCGATCATCACGACTCCCCACGGATCCCATATCCCGTTCACTGCGAGACTGACGTTTCCGGTCACCAATAACGAAGCGGAGTACAAAGCATGCATCATGGGTCTAGAAGAGGCAATTGATTTGAGAATCAAAAACCTAGATGTATATGGTGACTCGGCACTTGTGATTAACCAGATTAAAGGGGAGTGGGAGACTCGTCAATCGAATTTGGTGCCGTACATGAACTATGCCAGAAGGCTACTTCCGTTCTTTGATCGAGTGGAACTCCATCATTTGCCCAGGACTGAAAATCAGATGGCTGATGCCTTAGCCACGTTGGCTTCAATGTATAAAGTCAATTTTTGGAACGAAGCTCCAAGAGTTGTCCTTTCTCGTCTTGATAGACTTGCATTCGTCTTTGCGATCGAGGAAGCCTCCGATGGCAAGCCATGGTTCCATGATATCCAGACCTTCCTTATGACTAAGGAGTATCCTGCGGGAGCGTCAACCCAAGATAAGAAGACTCTGAGGAGGCTATCTGGAAACTTCTATCTCAATCCTGATGGAGTTTTGTACGAAAGAAACCACGATCTCGTGCTACTCAGATGTGTAGATGAGAAAGAAGCGAGTATGCTCATGGAAGAAGTCCATGAAGGCACATTTGGTACGCACGCCGGCGGGCATGCTATGACGAGAAAGATCCTGAGAGCAGGATATTACTGGCTGACGATGGAATCAGATTGCTTCAAATTCACGAAGAAATGTCATAAATGCCAGATTTATGCTGATAAGATTCATGTGCCGCCGTGCCCGTTAAACGTCATGTCCTCCCCGTGGTCGTTCTCCATGTGGGGCATCGACATGATAGGTAAGATCGAGCCCACTGCTTCTAACGGTCATCGCTTCATTCTAGTAGCTATCGACTACTTCACCAAGTGGGTGGAGGCAGCCCCATATGCTAATGTGACCAAGCAGGTGGTGGCTAAATTCATAAAGAGGGACATCATCTGTCGTTATGGAATTCCCGAGCGGATCATTACCGATAATGGTTCGAATCTGAATAACAAGATGATGAAGGAGCTGTGCCAGAGTTTCAAGATTGAACACCACAACTCATCTCCTTATCGGCCGAAGATGAATGCGCCGTTGAAGCGGCTAACAAGAACATCAAGAAGATTGTACAAAAGATGGTTGTGACCTACAAGGATTGGCACGAGATGTTGTCGTTCGCACTGCACGGTTATCGTACAACGGTACGTACATCAACCGGGGCAAATCCTTTCTCATTGGTGTACAGTATGGAAGCTGTCCTACCATTGGAAGTTGAGATTCCTTCTTTGCGAGTTTTGGTTGACGTGAAACTTGACGAGGCAGAATGGATTAAGAACCGACTAAACCAACTCATCCTGATGGATGAGAAGAGATTAGCATCGATTGCGTATGGTCGTCTGTACCAAAGCCGAATGAAGAAAGCCTATGATAAGAAGGTGCGTCCTAGAAGCTTTCAGACGGGTGATCTCGTCCTGAAGAAGATTCTTCCTCCACACTCCGATCACCGGGGCAAGTGGACTCCCAATTACAAAGGTCCGTACGTCGTCAGCAAGGTCTTCTCGGGAGGAGCCTTGTTGTTATCCACAATGGATGGTGAAGATTTTGCATCCCCGGTGAACGCGGACGCTGTTAAAAAATACTTTGCTTAAAGAATGACCCGCTGGAAAGAAAAAGAGTATCCAGGAAAAAATGGGGCATCCCGGCGAACCATAAAAAAGGAAAAAGGTTCGGGAAAAAATTAGGGATATAAAAGAAAAGAATGTACACCCGCAAAGTCGAAAACCCGGAAGGGCGACTTTGGCAAAAAAGGGTATCCCGGTAAATCAAAAACCCAAAAGGGCGATTCAGGCAAAAGTTAGGGATTTGAAAAAGCAAATGACTGTGTTCTGCGTGTGGACTTTCATTGTTTGGTGGTTTGGAAGACCTGAGGGCCGTTTATCTGAATCAATATCTTCTGAAGCTGAAGCGTCGGAGAGGTATCGAAGTCGAGTGGGTCATAGAGGGATCAAATCATGGTGTTCGTCTATGCCTCATTGCCGACATTTGTGTATATACTGATGTATATTTATGTTTTATTTTTGCGCGGCTTCCTCATTCCAGGAGCTTGCATCTGTTGTAAAACATTTTTACCCATTCAGGGGTTCGTTATCAATAAAATGTATACTATTCAGCAATTATGTTTGTCTGTTTAGCATTTATCTGTTTTGTTTGCGAAAAAGAACGCCGATGTTTTTGATAAAATATGCATACATAAACTTACTGGCCTAGGCCACTGATTGTTGAAACAATGAATTACTTGAACATTGTCCCAAGATGATAACCTTGATAGGTCCCTTTGAGAAGGGTATCTTGTCTGTTTGTTTATGTTGTTGCAGGTGTAGCATACTCCAGGCATTATGCCGTATGCGCCCCCAAGCCGGATGATTCCTTCTTCTCCCGCAAGTTCAGTATCATCTCCCCGTGGAATTTGGACATAGATCGTAAGCATTGATATGTCTCCCCAAGCAGAGAAGATTCTCTCCCCAACCAGATGTATCCTGAAGGATCGTCGCTTCCCCAGCTGAGTCATACACTGAAGTGTACAGCATGCGATAGTACAGACCGAAGTCTCCAGGAGAATTGAGGTTCCCCACAGAGTTGTACTCTCCCCTGTAAGCAGGACGATTCCTTCTTCCCCAGCCGAGTTTGCAGATCCCCAAGAGAGCCGAGTCCTTGGAAGCCGTTGAGGCCATGATTGGTTTTCCCCAGTAGAGTGCTGAATAGCGGATACTGTATTTTCCCACCAGAGTCATTATCTCCAGGAAAGTTTAGTCGCGAAGGCCGCGCAGTTTATGTCTGCGATTGATATCGTTTCCTTAGTAGTTTGTGGTTTGAATACCTAGATGAGCAGGTTCAGGTTCTCGTAGAGCTTTATTCCCCTGCAGTAGTCAACTGAAGATCATTTCCCCAGGCGGAGTCCAACTGAGATTGGCGTGACTTCTTCTCCCCGGCGGGATGATTCCTTCCTCCACCAGAGTGGTTCTTTCTCCTTGACAGGAGGATTCTCCCTTCAGCATTTATGTTTGCTGATGGGGTCGTAGCATTTTGCATGATTGCATAGCATTCACCCTAAACGCGTAGCATTTCCACTGTATGGAGCATTGCGCCATTGTCGAACATATGCATATGAAACATGAGCTAGGTTGTTACCGTTCTTGTTTTGCAGGTATTCCCCAGCAAAGTTGCTTGCTCAAGATGATTCTTGAATTCTCCAGCGAAGGTGTTTGTTTAAGATGATTCTTAAAATCCCCTGTGAAGTCGCCAGAGAGGGTTGCTCAAGTTGATGCTTAGAGTCCCCGGCAGAGCGTTTGCTCAGGATGATTCCTGAAATCTCCAGCAGAGTTATTGGTTCAGGACGATTCTTGAAGTCTCTGGCGGAGTTACTTGTCCAAGATGATTCTTGAAGTCCTCAGCAGAGTGGATTCCCCCAGAATAGTTTCCGGATCCCCGAAGCAGAGTTACTTGATAGTTCTCCAGAATCCCCAGCGGAGATGCGTCATCCCCAGCAGGTTTCCAAACAGCGAAGTTGTAACTTCCCTTGAAGACTTGATGATTAAAGTCCAACTGTATTAACGAAGCAGTTCTCTCAGTTGATGCGGAGTTCCTAATGGCAGAAGTTTGGATATCCCCAATTGGTTCATGATTGACTGAAAGTTCTATTCCCGACTTAGTGATGAAGTTCGGCTGACGCCCAAAAATTTCTTTGAATGCCCGATGGCATGATTAACTTGATTGTTGACCTGATGAGTCCCGAGGAATCTTGATGCCTGACGGTATGATCGACCATGTAGCACCGGTTACCGTGTGACCAATTCCCCAGCTAGCTGCTGTGCAACTAATATTTCAGTTTTCGAAGATTTGTTCCCATCAGAGTACCGTGTACTTGTGCAGTTGGAAAATTTTCGGGTTTGTCGATATTCAACCGACTCGCACCTTGATTGTTTGAGAGACGTTCGCTTCTCACCCAGTCAGGTCCAAGCCGTTTGAATAGGGGCAGCTGTTGCACCCTAAAATTTGCCCAGCATTTCTTTACCTAACTTGTGTTTCATTCCATTCACATTAGCATTATCATTTGCATTTAATTGACATGTATGCAGGAGATCAAGAGGTATGATTACCAATCAAGAGCTATACAAGACTATGAAGCTAGCTAAGAAGGTTATTCAAGTGTTCAAGGGTTGATATCCTTGTCAGAAAAGATAAAAGATCCTCAGAGAGAGTGGCTGAAACCAAGAGTGTGTGTCTCCTAACTTGAGAGTTGTGGGAAGATAACAGATGATTCTGAGGCCATGAGAATGGACTTGAGGTCTTGAGAGAGCTCATGAGAAGTGTTGAGGATCACTTTAAGGCCTAAACAAGTCATTGTGCAAGATTGAGAAGCCTCAGCCATGAGTGGTGCAATTAGGGTTTGACTGGGTCAACCCTAGGTCAACTGATGATTTGAACAAGGTTGAGACCTAATTCAAAGGCCATGTGATCATGGATTGATGCATTGAGATGTTATAAGGATTATTCCAAGGTCACCTCATCATGATTGAAGAGTTTGAGAAGTTTCAAGCTAGGGTTTCTAAGGCTTGACAGTGTAAAATCCCCTAGTTTGACCCCTATCTTCAAGGCAATTTAACTCAAGGTGTGATTGTCATCTCATCTTGACCCTAACATGAATGTTGTAGAGCATGATCTTAGCTTTAATTTGAGTTCTAGAAGTCCTTGATAGGATTTGTAGAACTCAAGTTATGACTTTGACAAGTTACAGGTCATCTGAGGCATGTGAATTTGGAGCTTGAAAGTTGTCCAACTTGCATGAAACTTTTTCCCTAGAAGGATGATTCCTATGAACTTTTGGTCAACATGAATGTTGTTCATTATCCTCTTAGCTTTCTAGAGAGTACTAGAAGTCCTTGATAGGATTTGTAGAACTCAAGTTATGGCTTTGACAAGTCAAGGGCATTTTGGTCATTTGGAGATTATAGGTCATTTCAACCATAAGGCCATAACTCCTATTTCCAAGCTTCAAATGGGAAAATGTTCAACATAAAACTTGTTCAAAATGATGTTTTAAGGCTAACCAAGAGGTCATGAGAGGTTGGAATTGCTTGTATCTCAAAATCACAAAAATGGCTTAAAATAAGGATGATTTTCAAATGAACCAAAGATGGAAATTGGTATTTTTTATCTACATGTCCAAACCAAGGCATGTAATATGTCATTTTGATTCTAAAACACATTTTAAGAACATTGGTTTTGCCACAATTTTGAATTGAAGTTTAATTTGTGGACTTGCTTTGAAAAGTAGTTACTTACATCTTAAGTAACATTTGCCAAACCAAAATTCAAGGCATGACCAAGGCTTCTTTCAATCCAAACACATCCAAAATACCATTAGGAGAGAAATTGGAAGAGAATGAGGGTGAATACAAGCTGCTAACAGAATTGGTATGACCATGGCATGAGATTGAAATTTCCATGAAATGAGATATTGAATTTCTCATTAGAAGGATCTAGAGCTTTCTAGATCATCCATACATGGCCTATATATGATGTAGAAGAGGTTCAGATTAAAGGTTGGTGATAATTGAAGGAGAGAATAGAGATTGAGATTGGAAAATTCTTGTTTGCAACTGAATTCGGTTACACCATTTTCTTCACTTTCCATCCATTTTCTTGATTGCAATCCCTTCCATGGATGCTAGTGAATGATTCCAGATCATAATCAAGGCAAATTCGTGGCTGAATAGTGTTCTTGATCTCATATTTTGTCACCTGTAACTCAGAATTGGTTCAAAGAATCCAGAGCATTTCTATCCATTTTATTGCATACAGAAGCTTGGAATTGATTCATTGGAGGAGTCTGGAGCATTTGAGAGCTTGATTTGAAGGTTTACTACCTCTGTGCACACGAAATTCTCAGGTTAGTAACTTTCAATCTCCAGCTTGAATTAGGTAGAATTAGGAGGAATTATTGTGTTAGATGCATAATAGAATGATGTAGGGAGGTTTTCAGATCATTAATTTGAGAGTTAGTGACCAATTAGGGTTGTTACCATTTTCGGGTGAGATGTGGTTCTTGCGAATCTTGAGGTTTTAGAGCGAATTAATGGCATGATTGAGTTCCTGAGGGAATTTGGGACAAGTTTCATCAAGGAATCGTGGCCAATGGTGGATTCTATGGCAAGTTAGGGTTGTGAGATGATGAGCGGAAAATGTCACCGGCGGTGACTATGGTGCGCAGGTGACCTGAGTTGCAGGGATTCAAATTGGGGAAGATGATCCCAGAGCCCTTGGATCAAGGTAGGACCTTTGACTAGATGAAGATCCAATGGCCACGCGCACAGGAAAATTTGTGAAGAGTTCTGAACTAAAATAAAACGTTGCGTTTCATTTAAGTTGTGGTTTTGGGCTTGAGTCAGAATTGATAACCACACCCCCTTTGTGGCCCAGTCTGGGAATTGAACTGGATTTTATTGCTACCTGCACCACGCATTTGTCATTTTTATTTGGATTTTCTATTATTTTTCATTTTATTCATGGTTATTGATTAATTCATAAAAAATGGAAAAATAACTCAATTGATCCCATTCTTTTTGCATTGGATTCATGATTGAATCTAGTATTTTTTTAGTTAAAAAATATTATTATTCCATGCATTTTCTGATTTTATGGGATTTTTTACATTTTAATTGATATCAAAATAATCATGTTTGATGCTTGATATTGGTGAATTTGGTTTGATCATGTGATGATGATTTTGGCCTTAATTTTTTGTGAGTAGTTAGCATAGATATGCATGCCCCCATATATTTTTCTCAAATTTTTGTGATGAATATAAGTGGTAGTTTTAGGTTGAAACTTTAAGAGCTCCATTTTTAGGGTTTATGGTTGGTACCTTATGGTTTGGATTTTATTTGTAGAACTTGGTGGATGATTCAACCTCTTATTTTTGTAGGGTAGATTCATGATTGGATTAGGATACCTTAGGAATTTTTGTAGGAATTTACAAGGTAGTTTTCTATTTTTTTCTTGATTTTAGTTTAGATGCTAGCTTTAGATGATTCTGAGGCACTAATTCAACTAGATTGACCTCTTTAGTTCCCTCAGATTAGGGTGTTGCTTTGCTTGTTCTTGGATGATGTTGAAGACAAGTTGAAGATGCATTGGATTTCTTGAAGAGGCTTGGATGTGAGGATCTTCCCTTCTTTTGGTGTAGTGTTGATTAGGTATTAAGATTAGGGTTTGTAGGCAGAGCTTCTAGATAGATTCTCTTCCTTCATAAACATGGATGATGTTGATCACTTCCATTCTTCCCTATGATGTAAGGTCCCCTTGTAAAGGCATCATCCCTCCTTTGGTATGATGTGTGGCTCTTTGAAAGTTGGTAGAACCTTTGAGGGTCCATTTCTCTGATGATAGGATGTTTAGTGGTGACCTTTGGTCCTCACTCTGCTACCAATCATCCAAACTTTGCTCTTGATGGATGCATCTTTCTCCCTTGTTAGAGGATGGAGTTCCTTGCTTGAAGAAGATTGAAGGATGAAGTTGATACTTCTTTGTGTTTGAAGATTTCTCTGAGAAGCTGAAGCTTGTAGATGAAGAGGAGCCAGTTGATACTTGTAAAGAGGGGAGAGCTGAAGCTTGAAGGCCAAGAAGAACAAGTTGACATTTGTGAAGAAGATCAAATTGAGATTGAGTGAAGAGCTGAGGCTTGAGGAATAGGATAAGTTGATACTTATGTTGAGACATTGAGAGCCTGAAGGATTCAAGTTGATACTTGATATTAGGAGTGAAGCCTGAAGGTGGAATTTACTGAAGAGCTGAAGCTTGAAGAAGAAAGAATAAGTTGATACTTATGTTTGATGTGTTAGAATCTTGGAGAAGCAAGTTGATACTTGCTATTGAAGATGATAGCCTTGAAGGGTGGTGGAGGACTGATGAATGAACTGCTATCAGAAGATTGCTTTGCTGTGAAGCTGGGGAAGCTGTTGATCTGCTTTCTTTCCTGTCTGTTTTATTTATGTGCAACTGTATTGGTGACTTGTCTGATTTGCTTGATGCATTAGAATAAGTTAATATTTAGATTGATTTAAGCTAGGAGCATGATTACACTAGAGGTTGAGTTGCTACCTCTGCTTGTATTTTTACTGTATGGCTTTGCTTGCGGGTATTTGGTAGAGCCCAGCTCCCTTTCCTATGTGGTTTGAGTTTGCTTGATGGCATTTTACTTCTTCTGTATGATTGCAGTTATTCTACTTTGCTTGATAGCATATTATTTCTTCTGTATGATTACAGGTATTCATATCTGGCTTGAGGTTGAGATGAGCTTGTGGAGGCTGTTGCCCCACACACATTTCCTCCCTCACTTGCATTGCATGCATTTTACAGTCGTTTACTGTTTACTGTTTAAGCTGATGCTTTATCTGTTTCTGTTTATCATTGACATGATCCCCTAGGAATCTCACTTCCTTTGATAAGGAAGTGATGATAGAACTTTAGGTTGAAACCTATGCATGACAACTTCTAGGAGTTCCATGTTTCAAACTTCAACCATAGGATGAATCCTTGGCATGACAACATTAGGACTTGATAGTCTCCCCTTAGTTGAGCCTGTTCTCTCTTCTCATCTCAGAACAAATTAAAATACAGTAATAAAGGTTAACTGATGTTGTATGTTATGAGTCTTAAGCTACTTGAGAAAGGATTGTTAGAGGGTTTCCTTCTAATGATTTGGATGTTTAGTATGGCACCCTTTGGGTGACATGCGACACATTCACTCTCAGGTCATAGTCTCTAGTGCGATGTTGGTTGCAAACATCCATAAAAAACAGTTCTTCCGTAAAAGACAGAAAACAAACTTCAAACCTTTTTGCCCCGTGGGCCCATAATTCAAAGGAAGCTTTTTTGAAGAAAAGAGTGTCGTTAACTCCCAGCTCTGCCGCAAACGGTAACGCATAAGTCTCCAAGGGTCGAGCTGCGTACGCCAAACTGCTGGAACTGTTTGTTAACCCTACTCGAAAAAACAGATGAATCTGAATTCATGTAATCCGTATTATCCCGAACTACGTAAGCTCTGATCTCTCATACCTGTTGAGAGTACGTAGGCACAATACTAACGTATTGGCGAGCCACCTTCCCCATAACCTGTAGTTAGTCGAACTACGTTGACTCTGATTTCTCATTCTCTGATGAGAATACGTAGGCATAAAGTGCGACGCTTTGCCGAGTCATTTTCTTTTCTTTTAAGCCAGCCTTGATAGGTAGATAGATAAAACCAACCTGTCAGATAAGCACAACAAGTGTGGATCCCATCGAGTATGATGGACGTGAAGGGTGCTAATACCTTCCCCTTGCGTAACCGACTCCCGAACCCAGACAATGGTTGCGATGACCTTGTCTTATACCTTTTCGTCAGGTTTTTCCGATCGTTTCCTTTCCCGTTCTGAGGGATAAATAATGAAAGGTGGCGACTCTTCTGTTTTGCCGGCACCTTATTTTCGCGGAAGCGACAACGTCCTCGCACTTAATCCACACCTTTTCACTTGATTCATGGTGGAAGGATGGATTTGATCTCCGTCGAATTCACTATCGCTTCCTCTACTTTCAGGTGAAATGGATGACCGGAACGAGGGAACCGTCCCCGACGTTGAGGCAAATATTAACAAAGAAGCACCTCCCACCGAGTATGCCAACGTGCGGGTCACCGAGGGGGGCCTTAGTTGGATCTCCTAGGAGCCACTCGTGACGAATTCAACATTTACCGAGGAGGAGGCCAGTGACTTTGATCTCCTCAAAGATAGGGTCAGAGACACGCCCATGAGTTGGAGGGAAATTATCCCAACAGAGAACCGGATATACTCAGTGTATTTGGGGAAGAGAATTCCCTATGTATGAAATTTGCTTTTAGGGAAGCAGGGTATCGTCTGCCTTTCACGGACTTCTAGGGGGAGATATTCTGCCATCTCGAATTGTGTCCTACCCAACTTCACCTGAATTCTCTGGCGTTCATTCGGGAATTCGAGTTGGTGTGTCGTTATCTACAGAAAAGGGCTACCATGGAGCTCTTCTTTTGCAGCTTTCAGCTGCAGAGGAGCACCTCTGAGTCGAAGCAGAGTTATGAGTCCCTCAAGCAGCAGAGCAGGCTGTTCTTGCCCTATTTTGAGTCTGTCTAAAATTTCAAGTTTAGATTTCTGGTCATAAAGCCCCTTTCAGAGGCGGCCATGAGCTCCCTGGTTACGATGGAGACGATAAAGGAGAACGATCGATAGATGGTGCATCCTGTGTCAAAGTTTCCCCTAGAGTGGGTGTATGCCCATTTTTGGTATAACACAGGCCAATTCCTTGTGAAGCATGATCAGCTATACTCTGAGGATAAGAAATCTCTTTTAGCGTTGACAGTGTTCGTGGAGAGTTTAATCCCCGCCGCTGTGGTGGACATGGCAATCTGCTCTATTCTGAAGATGGGGAGCTTTCCCGGGCAGCTCGTTACATAAACACCAAAGCCCTTCTTGACTGCAAAACTGAGGTCGAGGCCTTTGAGCTTCTGGGTATAGATGACGTGCTCGACTTTTGTTTCTTGGTGTTTTAATGTCGTGCTAACTCTTGTTTCTTTTTTTGCAAGAAATATGTCGAATTTACGCGAGTGCCTGGTCAAGTCTACCGCGCCCAAGAACGTCAAAAAGGTTTCAACCTCGAGGGCGGATGCGGTCAGACAACAGGTGACCTTGGAAAAGTGTGTTGGTCATTCGCCTTCACTAGGAAGCACCTCCAATTCGCCTACCCCGGATCCTCAGAAGAAGAGGAAACGAGACGACCTCGATTCTTCTTTGGCTGAAGGCTCAGGTGGTTTTGCTGAGGGAAAATCCAACCTGCCCCCCCTGCTATTTGCAGGACAAAATTTTTGACGGGGAAGGGTCTGCGTTGGCTTCTGATCTAGAGGTGTTGGCCATCTTGGCTGCTGATCCGAATGTGAGGAGGGTGTTCCTCTATCGTGACGTTGTTATGATGATGAGGGTGTTAGAAAATGCGCTAGCCCTGGGTGATGTAGAGACAAAACCACTCAAAGAATTCAAAAAGGTGCAGGCCAGGGAGGCTGAACTTGAGTTGGAGACAGCTGACCTGTTCAACCAGTTGTCGACCCTTCAAGGCAACTACAAGGCCAAGGTTGTGCTCCTCAAGGACATGAACTAGATGACCGAGGAAATGAAGAAGATTAAGGAAGAGAATGCCAACTTGAAGACTAAGGTCACGAAACTGAAAGGATCCTCAGCGGCGGGGCCAGACGAGACTAAGGAGGAAAAATCTTTGAATACCCGGCAAGAGATGACCGAAAAAATACGTATCCTCGAGCAGGACGCCCTTGGAGCTGTCGAGCTTGGGTTCTCTACTGTTGTAGAGCAGATGAAGGCCTTAAATCCCAACGTCCAGTTGGTTACCGAAGGAATGGGCATTCTACACCAGGTGGTCACCGGGAAGGTGGTTCCGCCAGAGATTCATGTTGATGATGACTAATTATTATTTGTAACTTGATGTATTTTGGCCTACGTGCCATTTTTTTGTAATTTTGATAGTCGGGCTTCGCCTGACATTTTTGTAATATCTAAATACTTGTTGGCCATGTGGTCGAACCTATTTATGGATGTTTATTTGACATTGTATGCCTTGTGTTAGTTTTTCTTGTGGATTTTCTGTTGAATTAGAATTTGCTCGACTAGTTGCGTTGCTCGATAGTTTAGGCAACTTTTCGAGGTGGCATAGTAATCTCTCCGGTTGTGGGAATAGGATCTCGGTTGAGGTCCTGATCGCACAGGGCTTTGACTTTCCCATCGCGAGCTAGGTGTCTTGCCTCGCTGGTGCAGTGATGGTGGAGCTCGATTGAGTTATCCCCGTCGGGCACATGATTTTCTCTTTCCATGAGCGAAAACTTACCTTCGTTATGTTTGAGGATTGTGCTTGCACCAGGGCACGCTCCTTTGGTTGGACAATCCTCCTTTATCGGGGAGTGGAGTCGCCGGCAGTTAGTTCTAATTATATTAGTGCTAGCTGTAATATTATTTGAGCTTTTCAGCATTCCAGGATCAAGCAAATGGTTCTCTGTTTAGGTGTTCGAGGTAATAGGCTTAGGTACCTATTTTCGATCTCACCCTGTAAGGGACTTCCCAATTTACGGCCAGCTTGCCCTCACGGGAGTCTTTTTGATTTTGGCGCAGGGCAAGGCTGCCCACTTGGAAATTGCGCTTTATGACCTTAGAGTTGTGGCGCAACGTTATTTTTTGTTTCAGCGAAGCTTCGCGGAGAGCTGCCCCTGATCCGATCTCTTCGACCAGGTCGAGTTCTTCTCTTAATGCTTCTTCATTCATTTACTTGTCGAGGGGGGACTCTATCCTTATCAAGGGTTCTATGATTTCTACTGGGATTATTGCCTCGGTTCCATATGCTAGTCGGAAGGGAGTTTCCCCGGTGGTGGAGTATGGAGTTGTTCTATATGCCTAGAGCCCACTGTGTAGCTCCTCGACCCGCCTCTTTTTGGCCTCGCCCAACCTTCGTTTTAGTCTGTGGAGGATCACCCTGTTTACGGCTTCTACTTGTCCGTTGGTCTGGGGGTGTTCGATGGACGTGAAGTGTTGCTTGGTGTAACACCCCGTTCCCAAAATAAAATAAATGCAGTTTAAAATAAACAATTATCAGAGTTTCACACCACACACGGGATGTCACAGAAGAAACCAAACAAAACATTTTCATTAAATGATATTAACAATAATAGACAGCGGAAAATTTATCATTATATATATATATATATATATATATATATATATATACACACACCCATAAACATCATATAAATGTCATATGCATCATCCTCGGCCAACTGCCCAAAATACACCAGACATATATTCACTAAAAGAATTCGTCAAACATGATACACCACAGGGGCACACAAAATCATCAGATAAATAAACAACTCCCCAAAGCCTCGGTGTTACGTATCAGAGCATCCCTACAACACGACTCGCCACAATCCAAGCTAGCTACGCACCTGGATTATCTGTACTTCTGAAGAAGCACAGACCACAACAATAGGAAAGGGGTGAGAAATCACGATCAAAATATAACGGTAATGGCGTACATGAATGAAAGGCAGTAAACATAAAAACATCATTTCACATACGTCAACCCGGACCTACTGTCCCACACCAAGATAACATATAAGATAATGCAAACACATGCAACTCAACACATGATATGTGGTACCGACTCACAGGTTCGTCAACCAAACTCAGGATAGATCGTATACACTCCATCCGAGCAACGATCTATCCCTACCACACTCCCTTTCGGAGCCCCGGAAAATCAAACTCAGGATAGATCACATACACTCCACCGAGCAATGATCTATCCCTACCACACTCCCTTCCGGAGCACCGGGAAATCAAACTCAGAATAGATCACATACACTCCATCGAGCAATGATCTATTCCTACCACGCTCCATCCGAGCATTAATTCATGCATCATGTTATGCATACACCAATGCACAACAACAATCCACGCACACAAGGTGCCCACGATCCATCCGATCACATTCCATCATCTATCATATATATATATATATATATATATATATATATATATATATATATATATATATATATATATATATATATATATATATATATATATATATATATATATATATATATATATATATATATATATATATATATATATATATATATATATATATATATATATATATATATATATATATATATATATATATATATATATATATATATATATATATATATATATATATATATATATTTATCTCACACAACACCACATTCATTCATAATACATACATGATTCACATCAATTCAAGTATTATAGTAACGTGAACATCACAGAAATCACATTCCCACGCCCTACATACACTCTCCCTAGTTCAACATCGATCTCATAATCAATCACGACCAAAAAGGGTCCAACAACACAAAAATACAAAGCACTGCCATGCTCTCTAGGCGAAGCATCAGCAAATGCTCGCTACTTGCTCGCTCAGCGAGCTACTGGAAGCACGCGCTACCCAGTTCGCCCAGCGAATCCCTAGCGAAGGTTCGCTACTCGCTCGCTCAGTGAAGCAGCTGGCGAACGTATGCGATTCCAGAAACATCATACTGCTCAGAGTCGGCAAAACGCTCCGAACTCAACCGATTCTACTCAACCCAGCTCCCACCACATCAGACAAATATTCCACCACTCAATTACAGAATCTATTCTCAATTTACTCGATTAAACATCAGCTCTACTCAATTAATCAATTCCGGCATAAAAGTGTAAACTACCCAAAATCCCTCAAATCGATTAAACAACACATGCAATGGTTTTATCATATCAACATCAAATTTAGAATCACAACATCATATAAAACATAATCATCAAACCTATGGAGTTAGGGGAAATCCCCATCTACCTAATATTCATGCACTCTACCAATTCCGACCCGATTCTCCCCCCCCCCCCCCTTACCTCGATAACTCGAACAACTGAAGAAGATGACTCAGAACTCTAGCTTTATTCTTCCTCTAAGATTCTTCTCTTTCAACCTTCTTCCAATTGCCCTTGTTCTTCTTCTTCCAATTTTCCTCTTCTTTCACGTGTTCTTCTTTCTCCTTCCACTTTTCTTTTCCAATTCCTTTCCTTTTTCCCAAACAACCCCTAACTTATTCTTATTCTATTTTATTAATAATAATAATAATAATAATAATAATAATAATAATAATAATAATAATAATAATAATAACAATAATAATAATAATATTAACAATATTACTATTATTCATTAAATCATCATTATCATTAATAATTTTATTATTAACCTTAACGTCCAAAATTACCAATTAATCTCCAACTCAAGGGCTACACGCTATCGCACTCAACCACACCGCTAACACAGAAGGCACACCACAAATAAAATACACAGAAAAACGAGATAATTAAAATGGGTGTTACAACTCTCCCCCACTTTAATTATTTTCATCCTCGAAAATACCTGATGGAAACAATTCTGGATACGCATCCTGCATCCTGCTTTTCAACTCCCAGGTCACACTGCCACCTGCAACACCTCCCCAAACCACTTTCACCAAAGCTATCTCTTTCCCTCGGAGTTGCTTCATCTTTCGATCTTCGATCCTCAACGGCATCGTCTCAATAGTGAGATTCTCCCGGACTTGCACTTCATCTCTCTGAGTCACATGAGATGGGTCTGTGACATACTTCCAAAGTTGCGACACGTGGAACAAGTCATGCAAATTTGAAAGCTCAGGTGGCAACGCCACCCTATAAGCCACAACATCAACCCTCTGCAAAATCTGATACGACCCAATAAACTTCGGATCTAGCTTCTTGGACTTCAACGCACGACCTACACCAGTCACTGGGTTAACTCTCAGGAACACGTGATCACCTTCACTGAACTCCAACTTTTTCCTTCGGTTATCGTGATAACTCTTCTACCTATCCTGAGATGCTTTCATTTTCTCACGAATCATCTGAACTGTCTCAGTAGTCTGATGCACAATCTCTGGCCCCAATACAACACTCTCACCCGTCTCATACCAACACAAAGGAGTTCTGCACCTCCTACTATATAAAGCCTCGAACGGTGCCATCCTAATACTCGAACGGTAACTGTTGTTGTACGTGAACTCAATCAATGGAAAATGAGTATCCCACGCACAACCTTTTCCCAACACACAAGCCCGCAACAAATCTTCCAACGTCTGAATAGTCCTCTCCGACTGACCATCAGTCTGCGGATGATAAGCTGAACTCAGCTTCAACTTAGTACCCAAAGCTTTCTGCAAACTCTTCCAAAATTCTAAAGTAAACCTCTGATCTCTATCCGACACAATACTCGACGGCACGCCATGCAGCTTCACAATAACCCGAACATAAATCTCTGCCAGCTTCTCCAACGGAAAACTGGTACTGATCGGCACAAAATGTGCAGACTTCGTAAGCCGATCCATAATTACTGATCGCGACTTTCTATGTCTAATACAACATAACTGCAAGTGCACAGTCTATCGCGTCGTAATAATAGATATCAATCCCACAGGGACTCGTAATCAAACTAGTGTTCTCGGGAGTTACTATGTTTAGCTAGGTAGATAATGTTTGAGGGAATAAGATTGTCACTAAAGGGAACTAAGAATGTTAATTAAAGTATAATTAATTGAATCGATATGCAGTAATTATGTTCTTCGGGGATTTGACAAGTTACCGGTATACGAAATATTTTTCAGAGTTTATTTAAGCAGAAAATGGTGATCTGAAGACTCTCGCCTCACGATGGTTATTGACACTAATCATAATTCTAAGGGCCAAACGTACGCTTTCGTGTCCCATTCGGGGTTTAAATTATTTTTTGGAGATCTCTAAGTTCTAATTCATTTTAAAGTGCTTTCGCTGTTATTAAAATGAATGACTAGTGTTTACTATCTGGTCTTGCCGCAACTTTCGCTTGTTGGTTCGTACCTTAATTAATTTCCCACTTTCGTGGCAAAATTACTTTTAAATAAGTTCTCGCTTTTGCGACGAAGTTTATTTAGTAAATTAATTTTAAACACTCAGACCATAAACGACTTTTGAAAAAGACAATTTTCAACCGGTTATTATCAAATCCCTTCCGAATTATTATTACATACCGATTACTTAGATTTAGCTAGACATGGATTTGGGAAAGGTAAAACATAAATAAAAACAATAAATAATAACATGCATCATAATGAAAACTGGAATTACGATTAAAATGAGAAACCTGTAAATATTCCAATTGACCTTTGGGCAGATCCTCCACAAATGTTGGCAGGATTCTGGTCTTTATGCCAATTGATCGTACAAGGGAAATAAGAATTACAGAATATCAAAGAAATGCAGAAAAAGAAAAAGAGAAACAAATAAGAATAGAAAAACTGGAAAGGTTTCTCTGAAGATAAATTGGCAGCACTTCGTTGTTTGAATGCGGCTCCCTTTCTCTGCTCCCCTTCTTCCCCTTTTATAGAAATGGAATTCTAACAGTTATCACTTGAAGAAGGTGGACTTTGAGGCAGAATTATCAGGGAGTAGTGGTCCACTATTTGGGACTTGGAACTGCTTCTTTCACGTGCATTTGAAGTGGGGCGTTTTTGCCTGCATGACGGTCGTCACCCGTGTGACGGTCGTCATGGAGCTGTGACGGTCGTCACAGCAGCAAATCAGCATTCTGCGCTTTTCATGATGTTTTCATCCGGTTTTCGTCCATATTTCATCTGAGATTGCTTCTTTTCTTCATATTTCCTTGTTTAGACATGATCATCAAATACCTTCAAAACATCAGACAAATAACACAGAAATAACCCGAAATCGGATCGAAAACAGTTAAACTTTAGTTGAATTATGCATCAAAATATATATACGATTTCGTGTTATCAAACTCCCCTAAGCTTGAATCTTTGCTTGTCCTCAAGTAAAACAGGAAAAAGTCGGCAAGCACGAGGCAGCTTCTTCGTTCGCAAAGTTGAGAAAAACCGGGATTCTTAGTAAGAACAAAACGAGTGTCATGACGACACTGGACTACAAGTCTTCGGAGGTCTCCTTCTTATGCAAATCGGTCCCAGTCATGCTACTGTGGCTTGGTGTCAAGGTCCTCGCGGCAAGTTCACCCTATTTGTTCTAGCGCAATCACATTAAGCCCGTTGTCCATACACTTTCATGGCAAGTCGACCTGTTAGTGAATATGATCTCATTTCTGTTTTGATCTTCTTCATTGATCATAAGCTTGTATCATTGATTTTTCAATGAGTTTTCGTGCCGTTGGGCTAAATGCTCGGGTGAGGAGCACCTAACTTAGAAGGAAATGTGTCTTTATATTTTTGGCTATCTAGCTTTCTTTTCATGATTTTTCATCTTTTTGGAGATCATACACTTATTTGCATTGGTCGCTCGCTTAGAAGTGTTTTAGGATGGTGCTGACTGCTAGTATAAACTACTTGGGACTGAGTTTGCGTAGACACTTGAGAGTTTGGTACATGTAGGTAGTGAAACCGACTCGCATAAACCAGAGATCTAAGGTGTCAGGACGGTACTGGTTTTGTTAGAATTGTCGTCTCCTCGGAGTTTCGAAACTTGGTTTGAACTCGGGTGCATTCTTGTGATGCTTTTTCTTTTGAGGAACGAACGAAAAAATTTGTTGTTTACGTCGAATAACGTGGGGATGTTTGCGTAACGGAAAAAAGGATATATAAACGAGCTTTATTTGCTAAAAATAGAAAAATGTTTGAATATAAATTACGAAATTCAAAGTACAATGGAATGGGAAATAAACGCTCCGCTCCCACACTATCTCAATCAGTGTCCCCACTGATTTGAAAGAATGCGAGAGGGAGATACAACGGAAATGAAAGTACAAATAAACTGAAAATATAGTAAACAAATAAGGAAAATGATAACTAATCACGGCCTCTGCCTTGGTCACGTCCTCGCTCTCGTCCTCTGGCTCTGACCTGGGCAACTCGGTCCTCAAAACTCATAGCTCTGGTATGATAGACATAGTCACGGAGTCCTTCGACCTGCAAGGTCAGATTCGCCAAGTTCTCAGTAATGGTTTCTTGGTCGGTTTGTAGTTGTTGCATTTGGGTCCGATACCAAGCTTCGAACTGCTCCTGCTCGCTGATTCTGCTGCTGCATCATAGCGAGTATCTGTGCCTGCTGGTCGAGAGAGCGGCGGAGGTCCTCTTCTGAGTAGTCGGGCACTGGACGATGGCGGCGGCGGCGGGAGGATGTACCTTCGGAAGGAAGAGGCTGCGATGCCTCCGGTTGCTCCGACCTGTCCAACTCAGCTTGGATTTCGTCGTCAGAACCTTGGGTGTGGTCCTGAGTTGGAGCAGCGGCAGCAGGAGGGGCAGTGAGGTCAAATAACCAGTTGGTACGATCCTCTGGGTGTATCCGGGTGCGTGATGGAAGCATGATGCTTCAGACGGTTTTGCCATGCACTACCGGATGGTACTTGCCGTCGGCTCTGGAACGGATGAGGTGAGAGGCTCTGCAGTGGTCGGTGTCAAGGAACACCGAGGGAATGGCATGGAGGTGCTGGAGGCGGTCGCCGAGGTTCAGCCCAAGTGCAATGGTAGTGACAATCCCGCCAAAGTAAAATGGCTTGGAGCCACGGTTACAGTTGGCCTGAATGTGGGCCAGGAGAAACGGAGTGGCGTTGATAGGCTCGTTGTTGAAGACACAGTGGAGGAAGAAGAGCTCTTTCGAGTTCACCTTATGGTTGCTGTCCCGGGCGAAGATTGTGTTGCTCAATGCTCGGTGGAAGTACCGGATGGTCGGGTTATGGATATGCGTTGCGTGCAGAGAATCCCAACCATCGGCATTGATGCCGGTTAACTGGTACCAGAGCGCGAAGGCTTCGTGCTGGAACTGATCGGTGAGGCGGCGGTGAGCATTGTCGCCTCGAGGGAGTTGTAAGATGGCGGCAATCTGGTTCTGGTTTACTTGATAGTTTGTGCCGAACATCCGGAAGCATGCGGCACTGGAGTGTTGGCTGAGGTCGCCGCTGGAAGTGACGTAGGTGAACAAACTTAGGAACTCGAGAGTGAGTTGTTCGTACGTCGGCAGTGGATTGGTGCAGAGGTTCCAGATGCCGGCTCTTTGAAGCATCCAAGTGACGCCTTCAAGGAGTCCGAGCTCCGTGAGCAATGGAATATATGGATAATGAGTCGGCTGGAGCGACCGTTGATGGAATGCGATGTAGTTGGCCCGCTGTCTCTCGCCTGAGTCACCGTTGCTGAACACAATGTTGCTGAGGTCTGGGGTTTCGTGGTTTCTCGCCATTGTTGGAGGATTGAGGTGGTTCTAAGGAGTGGAAAAATGTAACAGAAGTGTGGTAGGAAGTTGAGATGGGAGTTGGAATATATGGTGCAAGGTGGGGAAAACGAAAAATTGGAGTGGGGTGGGAGTTTCTGATGATTGGAAGTTTAAAAGAGATGAGTGGGAGAGAAAACGCAACCCCTGTTATATCAGATAACAGTTTTGGGTTCGTGACGGTCGTCACGTATATGTGACGGTCGTCACCCGCGTGACGCTCGTCAGGATCCTGTGACGGTCGTCACAGCAGCAAAATCTGCAGAACGCAGAATTTTGCTGTGAGGGTGTTCTTGCAGTGACTTTTAGGCCTATTAATGATATAGCAATGCATTATAATGGCCAATAAACAAAGAAACAACGTAAAAACAGAATAAATAGATAAAGACTATAATTGAAATAAAGAAATAAAAGGTAATTAGAATGATTGTAATGTAATGCATAAAGAAATTAACAATGCAAAAATCCAAATGATTAAACGAAACTAAACTAAACCAAACTAAACTAAAACTAGTATCTAGTCTTTTCGTGCCTTCAACTCATCGAACTTCCGTGCGTAGTAGTCGAGCTGGTCGCAGACTAAGTCCATGAAGACTACCAGTTCGCTGTGTATGCCTGCGATGTCATCTTTTACAGTAGTCAGAGTTGCATCAACGTTGTCCAATCGGAGTAGAACAGTATCCATTTTGTCGGTGGTCTCCTCAAGAATGGGCTCAGGATAGGTGTTGTAATGCGGAGGAGTCGTAGGGTCTACTTCAGCTTCTGATACAGCATCCTCATAGTACATATAGTCGTGTGCCTCAGAGATGTGGTCACTGTCGTACATATAGTTCTGTGGTGTTGATTGAGGTGAAGGAGGTCCCATAGGCTCATCCAATTCATAAAGCCAGTTGTCCTTGTTGTGGATACTTGTCATCTGATGATCAGGCAGTGTGAATAGCTGGACAGGTTTTTCATTTATGAGGTACTCGTAAGGTCCAGGTCCCATAGTTCCTAAAATGCGCCTGTTAAAGCAGAACTGTATATTCATGGGTCGGATGGTGCCAAAACGAGTGCTTGCATTTAAGTGGAATCTAAGGCCGAGCTCGTGGGCAATCATTGTCACGAGGCCTCCTATAAGAATAGGTGACTGTGGGTCCTGAGTGAGGCGTCTGAAAGATCTCATCATGAAAGGCACTGCATTTAATGTACGTCCCTGAGAAGCACAGAACATGATGAATAACTCCTCTTTAGATACTGTAGTAATATTTTCTTCTTTCCCGAAAAGGGTGTGAGCTAGTATCTTATGGAAGTATCTGAAAGTTGGGTTATGAATATCATCATTATACATTCTGTCTGGTTCAGGGTGATAGTCGCCTGTGATTCTACCCCAGAATTGGTCGAATTCAAAATCAATATCGTCATCTTCTGCACTGATGAACACATGTGGTCCGCTAGGAAATCCTAGGAGGTTAGCTAGTGACATCCGGGTATGGGTTTGGTCCATCCTAAAGGTGATCAGTTCTGTGTTGGATCCAAAACCATAGTTGGGTAGGTACCGGAAGGAACTAAGGAATTCGTAGGTGAGGTCCTTATAGGTAGCAAAACGTGTTTTCAAAGCAGTGTTCTCCCAACCCAGTTGATTGAACAGGTATTGAATGCTATCCGTGATTCCTAGTTTATCCATGGTAGACTTATCATAATACAACGTTAAGGCGATTTCTCTTTCAGTTAGTGCTGCAAATCTTGCCTTTTGAGCTAGTCCTCGAAAATGAACCTTTGTGAAGTCGTACTCGGCCATACTCGCAGGTAAGTCGGAGAAAACAGGAGGAATGTTTTGAAGACTTTTAAAATCCTGAAAAGTTTAAAACAGAAGTTTGAAGTCAGGATTTTTAAAAACAAAAAGCGGTAAAAACAAAAGACCAAAAGAAAAAAAATAAAATAAAAATAAAAATATGAAAACAAACGAAAGTAAAAAGTAGTAGTAATTTTAAGTTTAGAATTTTTGTTAAAGTTTCAAAGTAAAATTTTAAATAAAAAATGAAATACAGTAACGAGGAAAAATGCGGGAAAAGTTGGGTTGCCTCCCAGTAAGCGCTGTTTTTAACGTCTAAAGCCTGACGATAGCTTGGTGACATGCTATTTGGGTGTTTGAGCTGGAAGCTCAAGCAATGCTATACTGCAGACTTGAGGGCTGTTTTCGTTCTTATTATAATGTTTTAGACGTTGCCCGTTTACGATAAACGGTGCATTCGTCTTATCGGTAATTTCAACAGCTCCACTCTGAAGTACTTTAGTCACTTCATAAGGTCCAGACCACCTAAATTATAGTTTACCTGGGAAGAGTTTTAATCTTGAATTAAATAGCAATACGATGTCTCCCACACTGAATTGTTTCTTGACTGAACGTTTATCATGCCACTTTTTAGTTCGTTCTTTATAGATACGGGCATTTTCGTAAGCGTCTAATCGAAGTTCTTCCAATTCGTGTAAGTTCAAGATTCGCTTTTCTCCCGCCTCGGTGTAGTTGAAATTGAGTGTCTTAATGGCCCAAAAGGCCTTATGCTCTAATTCTACAGGGAGATGGCAGGATTTACCGTAAACTAATTTGTAGGGTGTAGTACCTATTGGTGTCTTAAAGGCGGTCCTATAAGCCCATAAAGCTTCATGTAGCTTTGATGACCAATCTTTCCTTGAGGTAGCGACAGTCTTTTCCAATATCTGTTTTATTTCCCTGTTCGAGACCTCTACTTGTCCGCTAGTTTGCGGATGATAAGGTGTAGCTACTCGGTGTCAGACTCCATATTTAGAAAGAAGTTTATCAAATATTCGCGATATGAAGTGAGATCCGCCGTCACTAATGACGAGTCTGGGTACACCGAATCTAGGAAAGATTGTGTTTTTGAAGAGTTTGATTACTACTCGTGCGTCGTTTGTTGGAGCAGCAATGGCTTCTATCCATTTAGACACATAGTCTACAGCGACGAGTATGTAGTTATTACCAAAAGAAGGTGGGAACGGTCCCATGAAATCTATTCCCCATACGTCAAAGATTTCTACCTCTAAGATTCCTTTCTGAGGCATTTCATCGTGTCGTGAGATGTTGCCAGTTCGTTGGCATCGATCACATTTTAGCACAGCGATGTGGACATCTTTCCAGAGGTTAGGCCAGAATAAGCCGGCTTGGAGAATCTTAGCGCACGTCTTGGATGTACTAGCATGACCACCATACGGTGCTGAATGGCATTGGGAAATGATATTTTCTATTTCTTCCTCTGGGACACAGCGACGGTATATGTTGTCGGCCCCTCTCTTGAAGAGTAGAGGTTCGTCCCAATAATAGTGTTTCAGATCGTGGAAGAATTTCTTCTTTTGCTGATAAGTGAGATCCGGTGGAAGCACGCCTGCAGCGAGGTAATTAACGATGTCAGCATACCAAGGTAATGTGACTTGGGCATAGACGGCTTCTACAGCTTTTTCGAATTCTGGATCTTCCGAGATTGAGTTGGGTATGTCACTTTCTAATTTGGCTATCAGACGTTCGTACGGGAAATCGTCATTTATCGGTACTGGTTCATGTTTGATGCCTTCTATTCGAGATAAGTGATCTGCAACAACGTTCTCGGTTCCTTTCTTATCTTTGATTTCTAAGTCAAACTCTTGTAATAACAGGATCCATCTCAATAGTCTTGGTTTGTCATCCTTTTTGCTTATTAGGTACCTTATGGCAGCGTGGTCTGTGTATATGATAATTTTTGCTCCTACTAAGTAAGAACGGAATTTGTCAAGCGTGAATATAACTGCTAGAAGTTCCTTTTCTGTGGTAGCGTAGTTCATTTGGGCAGGATCTAAGGTTCTACTGGCATAGTAGATGGCATGGAGTTTCTTGTCCTTCCTTTGTCCTAGAACTGCGCCTACGGCATAATCACTCGCATCGCACATGATTTCAAACGGTAGTCGCCAATCGGGTGGTTGCATAATCGGTGCGATGATAAGGGCCGATTTTAATGTTTCGAATGCTTTTAGGCAGTCGTCGTCGAAGACGAACTCAACATCTTTCATCAACAGGCCGGTCAAAGGTTTTGTGATTTTTGAAAAATCTTTTATAAATCTTCTGTAGAAACCGGCATGTCCTAGAAAACTCCGTATTTCTCGTACGGATTTTGGAGGTTGTGTTGCACCCCAAAATTTGACCAACATTTATTTACCCATCAAGAGTTATATGAGGCTATGAAGCTAGCCAAGAGAGTTGTTCAAGTGTTCAAAGATTGATATCTTTGTCAGAGAACTCAAGAGATCCTCAGAGGAATTGGTTGAAACCAAGGTGGTGTGTCTCATAACTTGAGAGTTGTGGGAGCTCCTCAGATGATTCTGAGACTATGAGGATGGACTTGAAGCTTTTAGAAAGCTTATGAGATGTCTTTAAAGCCATCATGAAGCCTAGAGAGGTCATTGTACAAGAATTCAGAAGATTCAGCCATGAGTGGTGGAATTAGGGTTTGACTGGGTCAACCCTAAGTCAACTGATGATTTGGAGAGGCTTGAGACCTAATCCAAGATCCATGTGATCATGGAATGATGTATTGAAGTGTTATAAGGATGATTCCTAGACCAACTCATCATGATTGAAGAGTTTGAGAAGTTTTAAGCTAGGGTTTCTAAAGGATTGACAGTGTAAAATCCCCTAGTTTGATCCCTATCTTCAAGGCAGTTTAGCTCAAGATGTGATTGTCATCTCATCTTCCCCACAACATGAATGTTGTAGAGCTTGTTCTTAGCTTTAATTTGAGTAGTAGAAGTCCTTGATAGGATTTGTAGAGCTCAAGTTATGGTTTTGACAAATTACAGGTCATCTGAGGTATGTGAATCTAGGTCCTTGAAAGTCACCCAACTTGCAGACAACTTTTTCCCTAGTAGGATGATTCCTATGAATTCTTGGTCAACATGAATATTGAATAGCATCTTCTTAGATTTCTAGAGAGTACTAGAAGTCCTTGATAGGATTTGTAGAACTCAACTTATGGCTTTGACAAGTCAAGGGCATTTTGGTCATTTGGAAGTTATAGGTCATTTCAAGCATAAGGCCATATGTCCTACTTCCAAGATTCAAATGGAAAAATCTTCAATATAAAACTTTCTTAGAATGATGTTTTAAGGCTAGTAGGGAGGTCATGAGATGTTGAAAAGGCTCATATCAAAAAGTGATAAAAATGACCTAAAAATGAGGCATAAGTTAATTAAAGTGAATTTGAAAAATGGAAATCCCAAGTTATAAGTCCAAACCATATCATGTAATAGGTCATTTTGACTCCAAATGACATTCTAAGAACAATGGTTCAGCCATAATTTTGATTTGAGGCTTGCATCATAGGTCTGCTTTGGAATTTGATTACTTGCATCTTAAGGTACCAAACCAAAACAAGGCAAAACTCAGCAAGCATGGTAGTTATGCATTGTAACTAACCCTAAATCTCATGTGGGGATAAATTCAAGTCAGAAACCAAGGTTACAAGGACTATGGCATGAGATAGCATGTAAGGAGAATGAGAAATCAAAATACCATGACATGAAAAGATCAATTTCTCATTGGATTGTTCTAGGGGGTTCTAGATGATTCTAAACCTCTCTATATAACAAATGCAACTTGCTCAGATGCAAGGTTGGTTTGAATTGGTGTAGAGAAGAGAGAGTGAGATCCAAATTCCTCCATTGCAAGTCAAGTGCAATTTCTTCATTCTTCTTTATTGCCATCCCATTTTTCTTCACAAACCCTTTCCATAGATCCCTCTGAGTGTGTGCATGCTGAATTGAAGCTCCATTGATGAAGGATTGAAGGTGTTCCCATTGGATTTGCAAAGAAGCAATTATCATCGAATCTTGAAGTACAAGCTCTCTCCCCCCAATCTTTTGCAAACAGAAGAAGTTTCATCATCCAAGGATTATTCTTGAAGAGTTTCAAGCCTTGAAAGCAAGGATTTCATCATCTACCATATCAAGAAGCCAGGTTTGCAAAATCTCTTTCACCTCATAATCTAGGCATGGTTAGGTTAAGTTATTAGTATAGAATTGTTAGAGACAACTAGGTGATCAATTCTGAAGAGTTTAGGACCAATTGATGGAGTTTCAGTTATGGATACCATTTCTTGATGGAGCAAGAACTCGTGGCATAATGAGTGATAATGCAAGATTAATAGCTGATTTTGATTAGTGGAATGTGAGGATCATTTTGATGTAGAGAAATCTGAGTTTGGTTGAAGTTGAGGATTGGTCATATTTTGAGATTAACTTGGATTCACCATCGGGTTGCATGATAGAGACCGTTTCAATGCATTTCAAGACTAGGATCGTGTTCAGGGAGAAAAATGGATCAACTTAGGGTTTTGAACGATTGAATTTGATGAAGAAACGAAGGAACCCGAAGGGATGGAAGTTTGGTGCATGAACTCTGGTTTTCATGGAGGTTTCAGCGAAACCCTAGCTCAGGGAAGAAGACGAAGTCTCGTCCGTTGGATGCACGCTGACCAATTAACTCAAGACCTAATCCAATGGCCTACGTTTAATTTCGTTTTTGGAGGGAAGTCAGACGCCATGAAACGATGCGTTTCATTAAAGGAAGGTTCTGGGCTTAAGTGATCACTTCTATCCCCACCCCCCTTTGAGGCCCACTTCATTTTATAACTGAAATTCATGGCTATTTGCACCGCGTCTTTCTCATTTTCTTTTGATTTTCTTAATTGTTTTTCTGATTTGGTTTTGGGCCCAGCGCGCTTGCTGTTCTCACCCCCCAGTCTGGGCCCATATGTGCATTGCATTGTATTTTGTTACTTGTTACACCCCAGCCATTCATATTTCCATTTATTTTTCTCCATTTTATTTCATATTTTAGAAAATCATAATAAATTGAAAATCCAATATTTTTTAATGGGAGTTTTTTCTCCCTTTTCATATTTCTGTCTAGAAAAATATAAAATAAAAACATTTTCCATGTCATGCATTTTAATATTTTTTGTATATTTTTCATTTTAATTGCTTTTTAATTCTTTTATATTGATCAATGAATTTGTAGATTTTAGTTTAGGTAGATCCCTTAATATTTTTAGGTCAATATTTTTAGGATAGTTAGGTATAAGTTTTAGGTTTCCCCTGGATTAATTCCATATTTTTGTGATGATTTTTAGGATAGTTTTGATTAGATGCTATTAGGTTGTGTAGAATTAGGTTAAACTTCAACATAGGTCCATAATAACTTTAGATTTTTGGGTTTTTAGGACAAATTAGACTATGGGACATATAGGGTATTAAGGGTAGGTATGTAGGATCCCTTAGAAATTATATTAGGATTTAATATAGTGGTATGCTATTTTTAGTTGATTTTTGTATTGGTTGATTGTTTGTGTTGCCTTTAGGGCATTGTATTTTTGTTTGTTTTGCTTTGTGGGCTTGGAGAGCTTGATCTTGTTCTAAGGAGCATTGAGGAGCATGGTAGAAGACTTGAAGATGCATTGAGGAGCTTGAGAGCTTGATCTTATTTTTCCTTTTTTGTTGTTTTAGGGTTAAGGATTAGGAAGAGTTTAGACTTAGATAACTTCTTTCTCAAACATGGATGGTATCTGTCACCTCCATTCCTCCCTATGATTCAAAGTCCTTCCATGGTATACACCTCTCTCCTTTGGAGGGATAAGTGATGTACCTAGGAAGTAGAAATTTTGAGGGAACCATTCCTTTGATGTTGAACCCTTACAGGTCACCTTTGGTGATCAATAAGCAGTTCAATATCCCCCAGCTTATCCAGTAAGTGATTTTCTCTGGTTTGATTGTCTTGAGAGATGTTGAGCTTGAGTTTGAAGATGAAGACTTCAATGAAGAGTGTAGAAGAGGATGAATCCTTGAGTAGTGCCATTCCAGCTGAGGCTTGAAGAGCAAAGGAAGTTGATACTTGCTTTGACACCTGGAGATCCTGAAGGAGCCAAGTTGATACTCATGATTGATAGTGAAGCCTGAAGGTGAAGCTGATCAAGGAAGCTGAAGCTTAAAGGAGAAGATAAGTTGAAACTTATGTTGTAGGGTTGAAACCTAGAAAAGCAATTGATGTTTGTCAAGAGTGATTGAAGTCTGAAGACTGAGTTGATCTGTTTTCTTTTTTCTTTTCTGTATTGATGTGTTTTGTTTGAATTGCTTGATGCATTAGAATAAGTTCATATCTAGAGTAGGTAGAATCTAGGAGCATGATTGCACTAGAGGTTGAGTTGCTCCCTCTGCTTGTATTGTTACTGTATGGCTTTGCTTGCGGGTATTCGGTAGAGCCCAGCTCCCTTGCCCATGTGGTTTGTTTGCCTGATGGCTTTTCATTTCATTTTATCTGTATGATTGCAGTTTACTGTTATTGCTTGATAGCATGTTGTTTTATATTTCAGTATGATTACTGTTATCCATTCTGGCTTGAGGTTGAGATGAGCTTGTGGAGGCTGATGCCCCACACACATTTCCTCCCTCACTTGCATTGCATGCATTTTACTGTTAAGCTGATGCTTTGTCTGTTTCGGTGTATCATTGACATGATCCCTTAGGACTCTCATTTCCTTTGATAAGGACTTGATGATAGACTTTTAGGTTGAAACCTATGCATGACAACTTCTAGGAGTTCCCTGTTCAAACCTCAACCATAGGATGAATCCATGGCATGACAACAGAAGGATTTGATAGTCTCCCTCCTAGTTGGGCCTGTTCTCTTCTCATCTCAAAACAGTTTAAGATACAGTAATCATGAATGATTTCTTTCGTACGTTACGAGCCTTAAGCTATCTGAGAAAGGATTGTGGGAGAGTTTCTTTTCCACAGTCTGGATGTTTAGTATGGTACCCTTTGGGTGACATGCGACGCATTCACTCTCAGGTCATAGTCTCTTGTGCGGTTGAAATCGCAAACACAATAAAAAACACTTCTTTCGTAAAGACAGGAAATAAACTGTAGTTTCCCGAACTACGTGAGCTCTGATCTCTCATGCCTGTTGAGAGTACGTAGGCACAAGATGGCGACGTCTTGGCGAGCTACCTTCCCCCATAACCCTTCGTAGGCCGAACTACGTTGACTCTGATTTCTCATTCTCTGATGAGAATACGTAGGCATAAAGTGCGACGCTTTGCCGAGTCATTTTTCTTTTCTGTTTTCAGCCAGCCTTGATAGGTAGATAGAATAAAACCAACCCGTCCAAGTAAACACAACAAGCGTGGATCCCGTCGAGTACGACGGACGTGAGGGGTGCTAATACCTTCCCCTTGCGTAACCGACTCCCGAATCCAGACAACGGTTGCGACGACCTTGTCTTACCCTTTTTCGTAAGGTTTTTCCGATCGTTTCCTTTCCCGCTCTGAGGGATAAATAACGAAAGGTGGCGACTCTTCTGTTGTGCCGGCACCTTATTTTCGCGCAAGCGACAGCTGGCGACTCTGCTGGGGACGTCATCTTCGGTTCCCTGCGAGAGTCAATCCTAACGCTTGTGTGTTTACTTGTTGGGTTGCGTTTATTTATCGCATTTTACTTCTCGCACTTTATTTCCCGCATTTTATATTCAGTATATTATGATTATTTGTGCTGTTGTGGGATGGGAGTTCTGATGAGTGAGAAGCCAGACATTTGTTCTTGACAGAGCAAAATTATGATCCTGTGTATATGGTCCTATCAGATGGTGGTTCTGGGCAGATCAGATTTGTGGTCTTACCCCGGGGTTTTCTTCTCATCAGTGGTCACGGTTTTGTTGATACAGAATCTCCACAGCACCAGTTGCTTGGATATATTATTGCATGACTGCATTTTGCATTAGTTTGCATATTCATTTGCATTTCATTAACGTGTGTCTGTGTTGCAGGTATCGTTTTCCCCGATCCAGGATTTCTTGCCTCCTATTGTATTGTTATGGGCTCTCTGAGGAAGACCGTGGCTTACAAGTTCCCTACCCCTAATGTGGCTAAGTTGACTGGTTTGATAGCTCTAGCAGGTGATTCTGTGAAGGATGAGTTCAGAAAATCTTATGGCAGGTTGCTCAGTTTGGTTTGCAGGCCTTCTGCGTTCGAGTTGAATGGGTTGCACGCTCTGCTGCAGTTCTACGACCCTCCACTGAGATGTTTCACTTTCCAGGATTTTGTTCTCGCGCCTACGCTGGAAGAATATGCTGATTTGCTAGGTGTGCCTATCAAGAGGCAGATGCCTTTTGTCCATATGGATGCTGAGCCTGATCTGGCTGGTTTAGCTCCTTCACTTCACTTGGACGCCTCCGAGTTAGTACTAACTAGTTGGAACAAGGTTCCTGGGTTCTCCTTGCAGTTTCTGGTGGTTAAGGCTCAGCAGTGTGCCAAGGACGGATGTTGGGATGCGTTCAATGCCATCCTCGCTCTATGCATATATGGCATTATCCTGTTCCCCAACATGCCCGATTTTGTAGACTTTGATGCGTTTCACATCTTCGCTTCAGGGAATCCAGTCCCTACCTTGATCGGAGATGTCTATCACTCAATCCACTACAAGAATGAGAACAGGAGGGGGAAGAATGTCTCCTGCTGCATACCCTTGCTGTACAAATGGCTTGATAGCCATCTGCCCAAGAGGGGTCCTTTTGTCTTGTCTGCAGCCACAGCTGAGTGGCCTGAGCATCTGATGAGTTTATCTGCAGAGGATATTGATTGGTTCGACAGAGACAGGTTGGGTACTGAGGTGATCTTCAGTTGCAGCGGGTTTCCTAATGTGCCTCTGATAGGTAGGAAGGGCTGCATAAACTACAATCCGTCGTTGTTGGTCCGCCAGTTCGCGTATGCTTTGAGAACTCCGCTGAAGGAGGAAGAGGTACAGGAATCTCTGTACCTCACGGGTATTCTAGAAGGGGATCTGTTGTCCAAGCTTCAGCGTGCGTGGAATAGTATCAGTAAGAGAGAAAAGCCTTTGCTGGGAAAAACAACAATCAAGCATACCCTCCTTATTTGACTTGGATCAGAGCCAGAGCCAATGCTATAGGGATGCCGTTTCCTCAGGCCAAGCCAGAAAGTCCTCCAACAATCGAAGAGCCTACTACTGTGCCCATTCAGCAGCATAACCAGGTATTAGCTGAGCGGGATGAATTGAAGCGGGCGAACGCAGAACTGGAGAAGGAGTTAGCTCAGCTCCGAAGCGAGAGGAACAAAGTCGTTCATTCTTTCAAAAGGCAGACAAAGTTGGTGAACCAGCTAGGTACAGACCTGACGAAGCAAATAGCCGAGCGTGAACGCATGGGTCAAGACTTCAGGGCTGTCAACGACGTAGTGGCTACGAAGAAGCAGCATTTGGACGAGGCATATCGGAGGATATCCAAGTTCAACCAGCACTGGAAGGCTTCCCTGGCCACCAGGAAAGAGCGGGAAGATAAGCTGATGCTGCAGATCTCCAAGCTGGAAGCCGAGGTGAAGGACAGTAAACAAAGGTTTGATGAAGAAACCGCCCGCAGATACACCGCCGAAGGCCAGCTCAACAAAGCTCTCGCTAACCTGAAGGAACGCAAGCTGACGTTTGAGTCAAAGAAGCGAAAATTAGAAGATTGCTTCGGCGAAGGAGCATGGGAAAGTTCAGTTCAAGGACTTCAGTATACCATTGTGCAGAGGGAACTACTCGTCGAGGGGTTGCTCACTTTGCCAGATCATCCAGAGACGAAGGAGTTATTAGCAGAGTATCGCGCCCGTGGCCGTACTTGACTAGTTGTATTCCTTTTGTTTTGATCTTTGTTGTATGCTGACCATCATCAGGCTTGTTGGCTGAGGTCACGCTGTTGATTCGTCTTGTACTTGCTGATGCTATGTACTGCCTTGATAGGCTTTCCTTTATATATGAGATTGATGTTTCCATGATTGGGCTCGGAGTTCTTCTTATTATTATTATCAACACTGGCACTCAGGCACTAGGATCGGGGGAAACCTCCCAAGCACACAGACACACGCATGCATTTGCATGAAGCATCTGCATGACGAGTATTTTGTTGTTTTTCCTAACCTTTAGTGTTTACAGGTTTTTCAGGTTTACAGGTCCCAGGCTGTTTCCGGTGACTCCAGGATTGATCAGAGACTAATTCACCGTTATCCAACTTAAGCTAATCAGACCAGGATCATGGATCAAGTGCAGACAGATGTCCAGGAGCTCCGCGAGAGGATGGATCGCTTTATGGAACTTATGCAGGTGGTCGCCAATGGTCAGGACCAGCTCCGGACTTTGGTTCAGCCTTTGATCTCCAGGGTTGATAGTAACGGCATACTTCATGGCGGGGCTGTGCCTACTCCTCCACCAGTTGATACTCCGCAGAATCGTGTCCCTGTGGCCGGAGGCAACGACAGTGCTAATGGCAATGTGATGGCCAATATCGGACTCAATACGACGGGCGTCGGTAATGGGAGTCTGGGAGCTAATGTCAACATCGGGCCGGTCAATGGCAATGCTGGCGTCAGGAATCTGTTGGTGCCTCAACCGTGGCTTGAGGATCATCAAGATGATGTGTTTTCTCAAAGGGGTGCGGAAGGGGAGCTGAATGCTGAAGCGCGACTCAGATTCAAAGCACTTGAAGATAAAATGAGAGATATTGAGAATCAGAATACTTTGGGTGTTGATATGTCCAAGCTGGGGTTAATTGCTGATTTCAAGGTACCTCCTAAGTTCAGGGTGCCTGACTTTGAGAAATATAAGGGCACCACTTGCCCTCGTGTCCACCTGCGATCGTACTATAGAAAGATGTCTGCCTATTCCGAAGATGAGAAGTTGCTGATGCACTTCTTCCAAGATAGTCTTTCTGGGCCATCCCTCGAGTGGTACATGGGCTTGGAGCCCACTAGCGTGCGCACATGGAAGGATCTCGCTGAAGCGTTTGTCCACCACTATCAGTACAATAGCGACTTGGCCCCGAACCGAGTCCAGCTCCAGAACCTTTCGCAGAGGAATAATGAAGGATTTAAGGAGTACGCCCAGCGGTGGCGTGAGTTGGCTGCTCGGGTTCAACCGCCGATGGTTGAGCGCGAGCTCGTGCAGATGTTTGTGGCTACCCTCCCAGGGGTCTACTATGAAAAGTTAGTCAACGGTATGTCTGGGACGTTCTCAGCTCTCATTACCATGGGCGAGCACGTCGAGAATGGTATCAAAATCGGGAAAATTCAAGGCGAATCATCCTCAGCTGGAGGAGGCGGAAAGAAACCTTATGCTGGTAAACGACGAGAAGGAGATGCGAGCGCTGTGACCAACGCTCGAAGAAAGGGCAAGGGCCCTCAGTAGCAGATAGCTAGTATAAATATCCCAGCAGCTCCGCAGCAGCAGCAGCAGCAACCGAATCAGCAGGGATATAGAAAGTACCAGAATCGGGCATCTTTGACAAACCGTCACTTCGAGGCACCGCCCATGTCGTACGCGCAACTCTTGCAGACTTTGCTTCAGCTTCATTTGGTTCAGAAGAGGACAATGGCTCCCTTGATAGGGGCACCTCCACCAGGGTATGAAGCAAATGCCACTTGCGGTTTCCATACAGGGGCACCAGGCCACACCATCGAGAACTGCAAAGCCTTTAAGCACAAGGTGCAGGACCTGGTAGATGCCAAGATTATTAACTTCTCCGACAATGTGCCCAATGTCATGAAAAATCCTATGCCTAATCATAGGGGAGGCGGAGTGAACGCCATTATCAAAGAGGAGAATGCAGATCTGTTGACTGATGTCAAAGACCTCAAGACGCCGCTTAGCTTCGTCAAAGCTAAGTTGTTGAAGAGAGGGTTCTTTCCAGGATGCGGATAACTATGCATGGACTGTGCTACACGTTCTGATGGGTGTGAGCAGCTGGTAGAAGGAATCTAAAGTCTGATGACTGAGGGGATTCTGCAGTTCAGCCGGAGGGCTGAAAGTGTATCAGGAGAGGTAGTGTTGAAGCAGGCCGATGAAGTTGCCACCATCACCATCCCTCGCCAACCAATTACTATCTCTGCGCCCCGACCGCCTACAATCACTATTACCAGAGCCGGGACGATACCATTCGAGAGCACTAACGTCATTCTGTGGCATTATGGGGCTAAAGTCTATTGCAACGGTCAAAAGTTGGAGCTAGAGTCGTACGGGTCGACTGTGGAGAATCTCACAGGAATCAGTGGTATTACCCGTAGCGGAAGAGTGTTTGCACCGCCAAAGGTTGTGGCAGAGAAAGCGGTCAGAGCTGATGCAGCCGATAAGGGTAAAAGCAAAGTCGTCGAAGAGGCCCCAGGTGGGGTAGAAAAAGACTTGCTGGTCAAAGATGCCGAGGAGTTTATGCGGTTAATCAAAAAGAGCGACTACAAGATTGTAGACCATCTCCATCAGACGCCTTCGAAGATTTCTATTCTCAACTTGTTGCTGTGTTCTGAAGCACACCGCAACGCGCTACTGAAGGTATTGAACGCTGCCTACGTACCGCAAGAGATATCGGTGAATCAGCTAGAAGAGGTGGTAGCCCATGTTAATGCTAGCAATGGGCTAGGTTTCACAGATTTAGAGCTGACGCCTAAAGGGAGGAATCACAACAGCGCCCTGCACATCTCGATAGAGTGCAGAGGCACAATCATGTCGCATGTCCTGGTGGACACGGGTCCGTCACTTAATGTGCTTCCGAAGAAGGCATTAATGAAGTTGGATACTCGCGGATTGCTTTGCACACCCAGTGATCTGGTTGTGAAAGCGTTCGATAGGACTAAGCGCCACGTTTCCGGAGAGTTGACCCTGCCGATCCAAGTCGGTCCGGAAACGTTCGACACGGTCTTTTATATCATGGACATCATGCCTGCCTACAGTTGCCTCTTGGGCTGGCCATGGATCCATGTTGCTGGTGCCGTGACCTCCACGTTGCACCAAAAGCTCAAATATGCTGTCGGGGGAAGCATAGTAACCGTGTGCGGTGAGGAGGACATAATGGTGAGCCATTTGTCATCCTTTAAGTATGTTGAAATGGATGGCGAAATCCATGAAACTCTTTGTCAAGCATTTGAAGCCGTCAAGGTGAAAGAGGTAGCTCCTGTAGTCACAGAAAAGCCAGAGATGAATCTCTCCTCATTCAAAGAAGCTCGGGCCGTCGTCGAAGCCGGATCCACCCCAGGCTGGGGGCATATTTTGGAGATACCAAACAAGCAGGATAAGTTTGGATTGGGGTATTCTCCTGAAGCTGAAGCTTCATCTTCTTCGTCTAGCAGTGCGTCACGGGGTAAGGGGCCGATCCTATTTACTAGTGGCGGAGTGATTTTCGAAAGCATCAATGCGGCATCTGAAGACAGCGGGGATAGCGATTGTGATCTCGACTCTTGGATTCAGCCAAGCAAGTCGGGCAAGGGTCTCAACAATTGGACCATCAAGGATATCATCTAGCTGACAAGTGAAGAGTAATGATTTACTTTTACAATCATTGTACAACCCTATGTCCTACCCGGGGCATAGTGGTTTTATTGTCAGGGCCTTGTTGGATTATGTATATGCATTTTGTTAATAAATCAAAGGCGTTTTCTTCGTATTCAAATATTGTGTTCTCTGTTATTCCTGTTTTATATTTGTTTTGAAAAACAGTAAAATGGCAATGGGGTTTGTGCTAACCTGCATATTCTTGTTTTAAACTTAACCCTTGTTATTGCAGGATCCACATAACAGATGACATCGACTCTGGACCTTCTACGGCTCACTTCGACTTCGATTGCCCGATCTATCAAGCCGAAGAAGAGATTGATGAAGACGAAGACCTTCCTGAAGAGTTGGCCCGCTTGTTGAAACAAGAGGAAAAGGTTATTCTGCCACATGAAGAGGAGATTGAGATCGTAAACCTGGGTTCTGAAAAGCTCGTCAGAAATGTCAGGATAGGGGCTGCACTGCAGAGTGATGTCAAGCAGAGATTGGTCGAGATGCTTCGAGAGTATAGTGACGTCTTTGCTTGGTCATACGAAGATATGACCGGACTTGACACGGACATCGTGGTCCACCACTTGCCGCTACGAGAAGATTGCCCTCCCGTTAAGCAGAAGCTTAGGAGGACGAGACTAGACATGGTCGTTAAGATCAAAGAAGAAGTGCAGAAAAAACTCGATGCTGGCTTCTTAGCGGTCACCACTTACCCTCCGTGGGTCGCCAATATAGTGCTTGTACCGAAGAAGGACGGTAAGGTACGCATGTGCGTCGATTATCGGGATTTGAATAGGGCAAGCCCTAAAGATGATTTCCCGTTGCCTCATATCGATGTGTTGGTCGACAACACAACCCAGTTCTCCGTGTTTTCGTTCATGGATGGCTTCTCCGGTTACAACCAGATCAAGATGGCGCCGGAGGACATGGAGAAAACGACGTTTATCACCCCCTGGGGAACATTTTGCTATAAGGTAATGCCCTTCGGTCTGAAGAACGCAGGGGCCACTTACCAGCGAGCAATGGTGACTTTGTTTCATGATATGATTCATCATGAGATCGAGGTCTACGTTGATGACATGATTGCAAAGTCCCAAACGGAGGAAGAGCATCTGGTCAACTTATTGAAGCTTTTTGAGAGGCTTAGGAAATTCAGGTTGAGGCTGAATCCTAACAAGTGCACTTTCGGAGTGCGGTCCGGAAAGTTACTGGGGTTTATCGTTAGCGAACGAGGCATCGAGGTTGATCCTGCGAAAATAAAAGCCATTCAAGAAATGCCAGCGCCGAAAACAGAAAAAGAAGTTTGTGGTTTCTTGGGCCGAATAAACTACATTGCAAGGTTTATCTCTCAGCTCACAGCCACTTGTGAACCGATGTTCAAGCTTTTAAAGAAAGATCAGGCAATTACTTGGAATGAGGATTGCCAGAAGGCATTCGATAAGATAAAGCAGTATCTTCAAGAACCTCCAATCTTGATACCCCCAGTGGCTGGACGGCCATTAATCATGTACTTGACAGTTCTGGAGAACAGTATGGGGTGTGTTCTCAGTCAGCACGACGAGACGGGCAGAAAGGAGCATGCCATTTACTACTTGAGTAAAAAGTTCACTGAGTGTGAATCTCGATACTCGATGCTGGAGAAGACGTGTTGTGCACTAGCTTGGGCTGCCAAACGTCTACGACAGTACATGCTCAATCACACCACTATGCTAATTTCGAAGATGGATCCGATCAAGTACGTCTTCGAGAAGCAGGCTCTTTCGGGCAGGATTGCCAGATGGCAAATGGTGTTAACAGAATATGATATTCATTACGTGTCCCAGAAGGCCATCAAGGGAAGCGTATTGTCTGATTACCTTGCCGAACAGCCGATCGAGGACTACCAGCCGATGAAGTTTGAATTCCCTGACGAGGATATTATGTTTCTCAAAGTGAAGGATTGCGATGAGCCGTTGCCCGACGAGGGACCAGATAGGAAATCCCAGTGGAAGTTGATTTTCGACGGGGCGGTTAATTCCTATGGAAGTGGCATCGGGGCTATCATCACGACTCCCCACGGATCCCACATCCCGTTTACGGCGAGACTGACGTTTCCAGTCACCAATAATGAGGCGGAGTACGAAGCATGCATCATGGGTCTAGAAGAGGCAATTGATTTGAGAATCAAGAATCTAGACGTATATGGTGACTCAGCGCTTGTGATCAACCAAATTAAAGGGGAGTGGGAGACTCGTCAATCAAATTTGGTGCCGTACATGAATTATGCCAGAAGGCTACTTCCGTTCTTTGATCGAGTGGAACTCCATCATGTGCCCAGGGTAGAAAATCAGATGGCTGATGCCTTAGCCACGTTGGCTTCAATGTATAAAGTCAATTTTTGGAATGAGGCTCCAAGAATTGTCCTTTCGCGTCTTGATAGACCGGCATTTGTCTTTGCAATCGAGGATGCCGCCGACGGCAAGCCATGGTTCCATGACATCCAGACCTTCCTTATGACTAAGGAGTATCCTGCGGGTGCGTCAACCCAGGATAAGAAGACTCTGTGGAGGCTGTCTGGAAACTTTTATCTCAATCCTGATAGAGTGTTGTATAAGAGAAACCAGGATCTCGTGCTACTCAGATGTGTAGATGAGAAAGAGGCGAGTATGCTCATGGAAGAAGTCCATGAAGGCACATTTGGTACGCACGCCGGCGGACATGCTATGACGAGAAAGATCCTGAGAGTAGGATACTACTGGCTGACGATGGAGTCGGATTGCTTCAGATTCGCGAAGAGATGTCATAAATGCCAGATTTATGCTGATAAAGTTCATGTGCCGCCGTGCCCGTTAAATGTCATGTACTCCCCGTGGCCGTTCTCCATGTGGGGCATCGACATGATAGGCAAGATCGAGCCCACCGCGTCTAACGGTCATCGTTTCATTCTGGTAGCTATCGACTACTTCACCAAGTGGGTGGAGGCAGCCTCGTACGCTAATGTGACCAAGCAGGTGGTGGCTAAATTCATAAAGAGGGACATCATCTGTCGCTATGGAATTCCCGAGCGGATCATTACTGATAATGGTTCGAATCTGAATAACAAGATGATGAAGGAGTTGTGCCAGAGTTTCAAGATTGAACACCACAACTCATCTCCTTACCGGCCGAAGATGAATGGCGTCGTCGAAGTGGCCAATAAGAACATAAAGAAGATTGTTTAGAAGATGGTTGTGACCTACAAAGATTGGCACGATATGCTGCCGTTTTCACTACACGGTTATCGTACGACGGTACGTACGTCAACCAGGGCAACTCCTTTCTCCTTGGTGTATGGTATGGAAGCTGTCCTACCGTTAGAAGTGGAGATCCCTTCTTTGCGAGTTTTGGTTGATGTGAAACTCGACGAGGCATAATGGATTACGAATCGCTTGAACCAACTCAGCCTGATGGACGAGAAGAGGTTAGCATCGATTGCATTTGGTCGTCTGTACCAAAGCCGAATGAAGAAAGCTTATGATAAGAAGGTGCGTCCTAGAAGCTTTCAGACGGGTGATCTCGTCCTGAAGAAGATTCTTCCGCCACACTCCGATCACTGGGGCAAGTGGACTCTGAATTACGAAGGTCCGTACGTCGTCAGCAAGGTCTTCTCGGGAGGAGCTTTGTTGTTATCCACGATGGATGGTGAAGATTTTGCATCCCAGGTGAACGCGGACGCAGTTAAAAAATACTTTGCTTGAAAGCGACCCGCTGGACAAAAAAAAGAGAGTCCAGGCAAAAAAGGGGCATCCCGGCGAACCAAAAACAGAATAAAAGGTTCGGGCAAAAATTAGGGATATATTGAAAAAATGTACACCCGCGAAGTCGAAAACCTACACTGGGCGGCTTCGGCAAAAAAGGGTATCCCAGTGAACTGAAAACTCGCAAAGGGCGGTTCACGCAAAAGTTAGGGATTTGAAAAAGCAAATGACTGCGTTCCGCGTGTGGACTTTCATTATTTAGTGGTTCGGAAGACTTGAGGGCCGTTCATCTGAATCAATCTCTTCCAAAGTTGAAGCGTCGGAGAAGTATCGAAGTCGAGTGGGTCATAGAGGGATCAACTCATGGTGTTCGTCTACGCCTTGTTGCCGACATTTGTATATACTGATGTATATTTATGTTTTATTTTTGCGCGGCTTCCTCATTCCAGGAGCTTGCATCTGTTGTAAAACATTTTTACCCATTCAGGGGTTCGTTATCAATAAAATGCATACTATTCAGCAATTCTGTTTGCCTGTTTAGTATTTATCTGTTTTGTTTGCGAAAAAAGAACGCCGATGTTTTTGATAAAATGCGCATACATAAACTTACTGGCCTAGGCCACTGATTGTTGAAACAATTAACTACTTGAATACTGTCACGAGATAATAACCTTGATAGGTCCCTTTGAGAAGGGTATCTTGTCTGTTTGTTTGTGTTGTTACAGGTGTAGCAGATTCCAGATAGTGCACCGTGCGCATCCCCGAAGCAGGATGATTCCTCCTTCTCCAGCAGAGTTCAGTAGCCTCTCCCCGCAGAGTCTGAACACAAGATAGTGAGCATTGATATGCCTCCCCAAGCAGAGATGATTCTCTCCCCAATCAGATGTGTCCTGAAGGAACGTCACCTCCTCAGTTGAGTCAGGCGCTGAAGCATGTGTTCTTCCCCTAACACCGGGTCACAAGTGCAGGTTTCGTAGGAAACTATTCGTACGCCGAAGTATGCAGCAACTGATGGTGCTAGACTGAAGTCTCCAGCGGAATTGATATTCCCCACCAGAGTTGTACTCTCCTCCGAAGTCGGATGATTCCTTCTTCCCCAGCGGAATTGAAATCCCTCATCAGAGTCGTACTCTCTCCAGTGAAGCAGTTGGGACCATGATTGGTTTTCCCCAGCAGAGCGTTGAACAGCTGATGCTGTATCTCCCCCAGAGTTGTACTCTCCAGTGAAGCAGAATGATTTCTCCTTCCCCAGCCGAGTTTGCAGATACCCAAGAGAGCCGAATCCTTGGAAGTTTCTCAAACCATGATTGGTTTCCCCCAGCGGAGTGTTGAGCAGCTGAAGTTGTTTCCCCACAGGGTCTTATCCCCAGAAGAGTAGCCATGAAGGCCACGCAGTTTATTCCTGCGATTGACATCGCTTTCCCTCAGCAGGTCCAGGTTCTCGTAGAGCTTCGTTCCCCTGCAGCAATCAACTGAAGTTGTGTCCCCTGCGGAGTCCAATTGATGATATTGGCTTGACTATGTTCTCCTCAGCAGGATGATTCCTATATCTGAGTAGTTCTTTCTCCTTGACAGGAGAAGTCCCCTTCGGCATTTATTTTGCTGACGGGATCGCATCATCGTGCATGATTGCATAGCATTTATCATAAACGCATAGCATTCCCACCGTGTGGAGCATGGCGCCGAAGCATATGCATAATAAACATGATCTAGGTTGTTACCGTCCTTGTTTTGCACGTGTTCCACCGAAGGATCAGTTGCTCAGGATGATTCCTGATATTCTCCCCAACGAAGTCGCTTGCTCAAAATGATTCTTGAGATCCCCAGCGAAGTCTTCAGTTCAAGATGATTTTTGAATTCCTCAGCAGGGCCATTGGCTTAAGATGATTCTTAAGACCCCAGTAGAGCCCCCAGTGAAGGTTGCCCAGGATGATTCCTGAAGCCCCAAGAGAGCCGAATCCTTGGAAGATGCTCAAGCCATGATTGGCTTGTCCCCGACAAGAGTTGCCCAGGATGATTCCTGGAATCCCCAACAGAGTGTTTGTTCAGAATGGTTATTGGTTCAAGATGATTCTTGAAGGTCCCTGGCGGAGTTATTTGTCCAAGATGATTCTTGAAGTCCTCAGCAGAGTTGATTCGTCCAGAATGATTTCTGGACCCCCGGAGCGGAGTTGCTTGATAGTTCTCCAGATTCCCCGACGGTGAAGTTGGAACCTCCTGTGAAGACTCCATGATTGAAGTCTGCCCGTGTTAATGAATCAGTTGTCTCAGTAATGCGGAATGCCTGATGGCATGATCAACCTGATGGTTGAAGTCCGGCTGATGCCCGAAAGTTTCTTTGAATGCCTGATGGCATGATCAACCTGATGGTTGAAGTCTGGCTGATGCCCGACAGTTTCTTTGAATGCCTGACGGCCTGAACAACCTGATGGTTGAAGTCCGATTGATGCCCGACATTTCCTTGGGATGCCTGATGGCATGATTGACTATGTATTACCGGTTACCGTGTGACCAATTCCCCAATGAAGTTTCTTCACCCCGACGGCGAGGTCAGACGATGTTGAGAGTTGACGGCGAGGTCATATTACGTTTGTCTCCAGCAGCGATGTTGGATGTTTGTTGTTTTGACGGCGAGGTCAGATTATGCTTGTTTCCAGCGGCGATGTTGGATGTTTGTTTCTGGCGGCGATGTCAGATTGATTTAGTTCTCCAGCGGCGATGTTGGATATTTGTTTCTGGCGGCGATGTCAGGAGATTCCTTAGTTCTCCAGCGGCGATGTTGGATGTTTGTGTTTGACGGCGAGGTCAGATCATTTTGAGTCCCCCAGCGGCGATGTTGGATGTTTTTCGACGGCGAGGTCAGATTATCTTGAGTTCTCCAGCGGCGATGTTGGATGTTTGTGTTTGACGGCGAGGTCAGATTATGTTTGTTCTCCAGCGGCGAGGTTGGATGTTTGTTTTGACGGCGAGGTCAGATTATGTAGTTCTCCAGCGGCGAGGTTGGATGTTTGTTTTGACGGCGAGGTCAGATTATGTAGTTCTCCAGGGGCGAGGTTGGATGTTTGTTTATGACGGCGAGGTCAGATTATGTTTGTTGTCCCAGCGGCGAGGTTGGATGTTTGTTTCTGGCAGCAATGTCAGATTCTCTATTTCTCCAGCGGCGATGTTGGAAGTTTGTTTCTGGCGGCGATGTCAGATGATTTGATTCCCCCAGCGGCGATGTTGGATGTTTGCTTTTGACGGCGAAGTCAGGTTCATCACGTACTTGACGGCGATGTCGGGTGTTTCCCAGAGTTATGTTTGATTCTGGCGGCGATGTCAGGTGGTTTAGCCTTCCAGCGGCGATGTTAGGTGTTTTGTTCTCCGACGGCGATGTCAGATTCTGTAGTTTTCCAGCGGCGGTGTTGGGTGTTTTGGTTGTCCGACGGCGATGTCAGACGCTTTATTTTCATGAATGCCTGACGGCGATGTCCGGTGTCTGATGACAATGTCAGAAGAATTTAATGTGGATAACTGACGGCGATGTTAGATCAGTATGTCTCCAGCTAGCTGCCGTGCATCTATCATTCCGGTATTTGTGCAGTTGGCAAATTTCCGGGTTTATTGGTATTCAACCGTCTCGCACCTTGAGTGGCTGAGAGTCGTTCGCTCCTCACCCAGTCAGGTTCAAGCCGTTTGAATAGGGGCAGCTGTTGCACCCCAAAATTTGACCAACATTTATTTACCCATCAAGAGTTATATGAGGCTATGAAGCTAGCCAAGAGAGTTGTTCAAGTGTTCAAAGATTGATATCTTTGTCAGAGAACTCAAGAGATCCTCAGAGGAATTGGTTGAAACCAAGGTGGTGTGTCTCATAACTTGAGAGTTGTGGGAGCTCCTCAAATGATTCTGAGACTATGAGGATGGACTTGAAGCTTTGAGAAAGCTTATGAGATGTCTTGAAAGCCATCATGAAGCCTAGAGAGGTCATTGTACAAGAATTCAGAAGATTCAGCCATGAGTGGTGGAATTAGGGTTTGATTGGGTCAACCCTAGGTCAACTGATGATTTGGAGAGGGTTGAGACCTAATCCAAGAGCCATGTGATCATGGAATGATGTATTGAAGTGTTATAAGGATGATTCCTAGACCAACTCATCATGATTGAAGAGTTTGAGAAGTTTTAAGCTAGGGTTTCTAAAGGATTAGTGTAAAATCCCCTAGTTTGATCCCTATCTTCAAGGCAGTTTAGCTCAAGATGTGATTGTCATCTCATCTTCCCCATAACATGAATGTTGTAGAGCTTGTTCTTAGCTTTAATTTTAGTAGTATAAGTCCTTGATAGGATTTGTAGTGCTCAAGTTATGGTTTTGACAAATTACAGGTCATCTGAGGTATGTGAATCTGGGTCCTTGAAAGTCACCCAACTTGCAGACAACTTTTGCCATAGTAGGATGATTCCTATGAATTCTTGGTCAACATGAATATTGAAGATCATCTTCTTAGATTTCTATAGAGTACTAGAAGTCCTTGATAGGATTTGTAGAACTCAACTTATGGCTTTGACAAGTCAAGGGCATTTTGGTCATTTGGAAGTTATAGGTCATTTCAAGCATAAGGCCATATGTCCTACTTCCAAGCTTCAAATGGAAAAATCTTCAACATCAAACTTGCTTAGAATGATGTTTTAAGGCTAGTAGGGATGTCATGAGATGTTGAAAAGGCTCATATCAAAAAGTGATAAAAATGACCTAAAAATGAGGCATAAGTTAATTAAAGTGAATTTGAAAAATGGAAATCCCAAGTTATAAGTCCAAACCATATCATGTAATAGGTCATTTTGACTCCAAATGACATTATAAGAACAATGGTTCATCCACAATTTTGATTTGAGGCTTGCATCATAGGGCTGCTTTGGAATTTGATTACTTGCATCTTAAGGTACCAAACCAAAACAAGGCAAAACTCAGCAAGCAAGGTAGTTATGCATTGTAACTAACCCTAAATCTCATGTGGGGATAAATTCAAGTCAGAAACCAAGGTTACAAGGGTTATGGCATGAGATAGCATGTAAGGAGAATGAGAAATCAAAATACCATGACATGAAAAGATCAATTTCTCATTGGATTGTTCTAGGGGGTTCTAGATGATTCTAAACCTCTCTATATAACAAATGCAACTTGCTCAGATGCAAGGTTGGTGTGAATTGGTGTAGAGAAGAGAGAGTGAGATCCAAATTCCTCCATTGCAAGTCAAGTGCAATTTCTTCATTCTTCTTCATTGCCATCCCATTTTTCTTCACAAACCCTTTCCATAGATCCCTCTGAGTGTGTGCATGCTGAATTGAAGCTCCATTGATGAAGGATTGAAGGTGTTCCCATTGGATTTGCAAAGAAGTAATTATCATCGAATCTTGAAGTACAAGCTCTCTCCCCCCAATCTTTTGCAAACAGAAGAAGTTTCATCATCCAAGGATTATTCTTGAAGAGTTTCAAGCCTTGAAAGCAAGGATTTCATCATCTACCATATCAAGAAGCCAGGTTTGCAAAATCTCTTTCACCTCATAATCTAGGCATGGTTAGGTTAAGTTATTAGTATAGAATTGTTAGAGACAACTAGGTGATCAATTCTGAAGAGTTTAGGACCAATTGATGGAGTTTCAGTTATGGATACCATTTCTTGATGGAGCAAGAACTCGTGGCATAATGAGTGATAATGCAAGATTAATAGCTGATTTTGATTAGTGGAATATGAGGATCATTTTGATGTAGAGAAATCTGAGTTTGGTTGAAGTTGAGGATTGGTCATATTTTGAGATTAACTTGGATTCACCATCGGGTTGCATGATAGAGACCGTTTCAATGCATTTCAAGACTAGGATCGTGTTCAGGGAGAAAAATGGATCAACTTAGGGTTTTGAACGATTGAATTTGATGAAGAAACGAAGGAACCCGGAGGGATGGAAGTTTGGTGCATGAACTCTGGTTTTCATGGAGGTTTCAGCGAAACCCTAGCTCAGGGAAGAAGACGAAGTCTCGTCCGTTGGATGCACGCTGACCAATTGACTCAAGACCTAATCCAATGGCCTGCATTTAATTTCTTTTTTGGAGGGAAGTCAGACGCCATGAAACGATGTGTTTCATTAAAGGAAGGTTCTGGGCTTAAGTGATCACTTCTATCCCCACCCCTCTTTGAGGCCCACTTCATTTTATAACTGAAATTCATAGCTATTTGCACCGCGTCTTTCTCATTTTCTTTTGATTTTCTTAATTGTTTTTCTGATTTGGTTTTGGGCCTAGCGCGCTTGCTGTTCCCACCCCCCAGTCTGGGCCCATATGTGCATTGCATTGTATTTTGTTACTTGTTACACCCCAGCCATTCATATTTCCATTTATTTTTCTCCATTTTATTTCATATTTTAGAAAATCATAATAAATTGAAAATCCAATATTTTTTAATGGGATTTTTTTCTCCCTTTTCATATTTCTGTCTAGAAAAATATAAAATAAAAATATTTTCCATGTCATGCATTTTAATATTTTTTTGTATATTTTTCATTTTAATTGCTTTTTAATTCTTTTATATTAATCAATGAATTTGTAGATTTTAGTTTAGGTAGATCCCTTAATATTTTTAGGTCAATCTTTTTAGGATAGTTAGGTATAAGTTTTAGGTTCCCCCTGGATTAATTCCATATTTTTGTGATGATTTTTAGGATAGTTTTGATTAGATGCTATTAGGTTGTGTAGAATTAGGTTAAACTTCAACATAGGTCCATAATAACTTTAGATTTTTGCGTTTTTAGGACAAATTAGACTATGGGACATATAGGGTATTAAGGGTAGGTATGTAGGATCCCTTAGAAATTATATTAGGATTTAATATAGTGGTATGCTATTTTTAGTTGATTTTTGTATTGGTTGATTGTTTGTGTTGCCTTTAGGGCATTGTATTTTTGTTTGTTTTGCTTTGTGGGCTTGGAGAGCTTGATCTTGTTCTAAGGAGCATTGAGGAGCATGGTAGAAGACTTGAAGATGCATTGAGGAGCTTGAGAGCTTGATCTTATTTTTCCTTTTTTGTTGTTTTAGGGTTAAGGATTAGGAAGAGTTTAGACTTAGATAACTTCTTTCTCAAACATGGATGGTATCTGTCACCTCCATTCCTCCCTATGATTCAAAGTCCTTCCATGGTATACACCTCTCTCCTTTGGAGGGATAAGTGATGTACCTAGGAAGTAGAACTTTTGAGGGAACCATTCCTTTGATGTTGAACCCTTACAGGTCACCTTTGGTGATCAATAAGCAGTTCAATATCCCCCAGCTTATCCAGTAAGTGATTTTCTCTGGTTTGATTGTCTTGAGAGATGCTGAGCTTGAGTTTGAAGATGAAGACTTCAATGAAGAGTGTAGAAGAGGATGAATCCTTGAGTAGTGCCATTCCAGCTAAGGCTTGAAGAGCAAAGGAAGTTGATACTTGCTTTGACACCTGGAGATCCTGAAGGAGCCAAGTTGATACTCATGATTGATAGTGAAGCCTGAAGGTGAAGCTGATCAAGGAAGCTGAAGCTTAAAGGAGAAGATAAGTTGAAACTTATGTTGTAGGGTTGAAACCTAGAAAAGCAATTGATGTTTGTCAAGAGTGATTGAAGTCTGAAGACTGAGTTGATCTGTTTTCTTTTTTCTTTTCTGTATTGATGTGTTTTGTTTGAATTGCTTGATGCATTAGAATAAGTTCATATCTAGAGTAGGTAGAATCTAGGAGCATGATTGCACTAGAGGTTGAGTTGCTCCCTCTGCTTGTATTGTTACTGTATGGCTTTGCTTGCGGGTATTCGGTAGAGCCCAGCTCCCTTGCCCATGTGGTTTGTTTGCCTGATGGCTTTTCATTTCATTTTATCTGTATGATTGCAGTTTACTGTTATTGCTTGATAGCATGTTATTTTATATTTCAGTATGATTACTGTTATCCATTCTGGCTTGAGGTTGAGATGAGCTTGTGGAGGCTGATGCCCCACACACATTTCCTCCCTCACTTGCATTGCATGCATTTTACTGTTAAGCTGATGCTTTGTCTGTTTCGGTGTATCATTGACATGATCCCTTAGGACTCTCATTTCCTTTGATAAGGACTTGATGATAGACTTTTAGGTTGAAACCTATGCATGACAACTTCTAGGAGTTCCCTGTTCAAACCTCAACCATAGGATGAATCCATGGCATGACAACAGAAGGATTTGATAGTCTCCCTCCTAGTTGGGCCTGTTCTCTTCTCATCTCAAAACAGTTTAAGATACAGTAATCATGAATGATTTCTTTCATACGTTACGAGCCTTAAGCTATCTGAGAAAGGATTGTGGGAGAGTTTCTTTTCCACAGTCTGGATGTTTAGTATGGTACCCTTTGGGTGACATGCGACGCATTCACTCTCAGGTCATAGTCTCTAGTGCGGTTGAAATCGCAAACACAATAAAAAACACTTCTTTCGTAAAGACAGGAAATAAACTGTAGTTTCCCGAACTACGTGAGCTCTGATCTCTCATGCCTGTTGAGAGTACGTAGGCACAAGATGGCGACGTCTTGGCGAGCTACCTTCCCCTATAACCCTTCGTAGGCCGAACTACGTTGACTCTGATTTCTCATTCTCTGATGAGAATACGTAGGCATAAAGTGCGACGCTTTGCCGAGTCATTTTTCTTTTCTGTTTTCAGCCAGCCTTGATAGGTAGATAGAATAAAACCAACCCGTCCAAGTAAACACAACAAGCGTGGATCCCGTCGAGTACGACGGACGTGAGGGGTGCTAATACCTTCCCCTTGCGTAACCGACTCCCGAATCCAGACAACGGTTGCGACGACCTTGTCTTACCCTTTTTCGTAAGGTTTTTCCGATTGTTTCCTTTCCCGCTCTGAGGGATAAATAACGAAAGGTGGCGACTCTTCTGTTGTGCCGACACCTTATTTTCGCGCAAGCGACAGCTGACGACTCTGCTGGGGACGTCATCTTCGGTTCCCTGCGAGAGTCAATCCTAACGCTTGTGTGTTTACTTGTTGGGTTGCGTTTATTTATCGCATTTTACTTCTCGCACTTTATTTCCCGCATTTTATATTCAGTATATTATGATTATTTGTGCTGTTGTGGGATGGGAGTTCTGATGAGTGAGAAGCCAGACCCAGGCTTGAGTGCACCATAGACTTAGAGTGGAAATTAGTGGGCGCGTGCTTGCTTTGCAGGCACTAGTGTCTCATGAAATCCACGCTCAGACGAGGTTCATCCGGTTGGCTTCACTTTCAACCCTTTGGGTTGAGACGGTTGCTGGTTTGGTGGATTGTCGACTCTGGGGACCGATCATTTGTGATTCAGCTAAGTGAGGCCGCTTCATGAGCTAGTGATGCCACACCTTCTAGGTATCGTATCACCCCTCTTGAAAGTCTGTGATGCTGATGAACGCATAGGATGCCGTACCTTGAGTCAGTTTAGGTCCATACCTGTGAGTGGGATTGGGTTTATTGCAGGAAACCTTGACTTTCAGACTACCTGGTTTTCTTGACAGTGAATCAGTTTTGTTGGTACCAGGGTTTCTCAGTTGCAGATTTGTCTGTTCTTGATAGAGCATGTTTTGATCAAAGGATCTTATCATCAGGTGTATGTCTGTTCTTGATAGAGCAGGTTTTGATCAGAGGATCTTATCATCAGATGTATGTCTGTTCTTGATAGAGCAGAGTTTTGTCATTAGTTGTTTGTTCTTGATAGAGCAGATTTTTGGGGTCTGAAGATCTCATCAGCAGATGTTGTTTGTTCTTGATAGAGCAGATTTTTGGGGTCTGAAGATCTCATCAGCAGTTGTATGTTTGTTCTTGATAGGGCAGATTTTTGATTTGGGGTCTGAGGACCTCATCAGCAGATATTTCTTGATCATACATCTGAGGTCCTTATTATCAGACATTTGTTCTTGACAGAGCAGAATTATGATCCTGTGTATATGGTCCTATCAGATGGTGGTTCTGGGCAGATCAGATTTGTGGTCTTACCCCGGGGTTTTCTTCTCATTAGTGGTCACGGTTTTGTTGATACAGAATCTCCACAGCACCAGTTGCCTGGATATATTATTGCATGACTGCATTTTGCATTAGTTTGCATATTCATTTGCATTTCATTAACGTGTGTCTGTGTTGCAGGTACTATTTTCCCCGATCCAGGATTTCTTGCCTCCTATTGTATTGTTATGGGCTCTCTGAGGAAGACCGTGGCTTACAAGTTCCCTACCCCTGATGTGGCTAAGTTGACTGGTTTGATAGCTCTAGCAGGTGATTCTGTGAAGGATGAGTTCAGAAAATCTTATGGCAGGTTGCTCAGTTTGGTTTGCAGGCCTTCTGCGTTCGAGTTGAATGGGTTGCACGCTCTGCTGCAGTTCTACGACCCTCCACTGAGATGTTTCACTTTCCAGGATTTTGTTCTCGCGCCTACGCTGGAAGAGTATGCTGATTTGCTAGGTGTGCCTATCAAGAGGCAGATGCCTTTTGTCCATATGGATGCTGAGCCTGATCTGGCTGGTTTAGCTCCTTCACTTCACTTGGACGCCTTTGAGTTAGTACTGACTAGTTGGAACAAGGTTCCTGGGTTCTCCTTGCAGTTTCTGGTGGTTAAGGCTCAGCAGTGTGCCAAGGACGGATGTTGGGATGCGTTCAATGCCATCCTCGCTCTATGCATATATGGCATTATCCTGTTCCCCAACATGCTCGATTTTGTAGACTTTGATGCGTTTCACCTCTTCGCTTCAGGGAATCCAGTCCCTACCTTGATCGGAGATGTCTATCACTCAATCCACTACAAGAATGAGAACAGGAGGGGGAAGAATGTCTCCTGCTGCGTACCCTTGCTGTACAAATGGCTTGATAGCCATCTGCCCAAGAGGGGTCCTTTTGTCTTGTCTGCAGCCACAGCTGAGTGGCCTGAGCGTCTGATGAGTTTAACTGCAAAGGATATTGATTGGTTCGATAGAGACAGGTTGGGTACTGAGGTGATCTTCAGTTGCAGCGGGTTTCCTAATGTGCCTCTGATAGGTAGGAAGGGCTGCATAAACTACAATCCGTCGTTGTTGGTCTGCCAGTTCGCGTATGCTTTGAGAACTCCGCTGAAGGAGGAAGAGGTACAAGAATCTCTGTACCTCACGGGTATTCTAGAAGGGGATCTGTTGTCCAAGCTTCAACGTGCGTGGAATAGTATCAGTAAGAGAGGAAAGCCTTTGCTGGGAAAAAGCAACAATCAAGCCTACCCTCCTTATTTGACTTGGATCAGAGCCAGAGCCAATGCTATAGGGATGCCGTTTCCTCAGGCCAAGCCAGAAAGTCCTCCAACAATCGAAGAGCCTACTACTGTGCCCATTCAGCAGCATAACCAGGTATTAGCTGAGCGGGATGAATTGAAGCGGGCGAACGCAGAACTGGAGAAGGAGTTAGCTCAGCTCCGAAGCGAGAGGAACGAAGCCGTTCATTCTTTCAAAAGGCAGACAGAGTTGGTGAACCAGCTAGGTACAGACCTGACGAAGCAAATAGCCGAGCGTGAACGCATGGGTCAAGACTTCAGGGCTGTCAACGACATATTGGCTATGAAGAAGCAGCATTTGGACGAGGCATATCGGAGGATATCCAAGTTCAACCAGCACTGGAAGGCTTCCCTGGCCACCAGGAAAGAGCGGGAAGATAAGCTGATGCTGCAGATCTCCAAGTTGGAAGCCGAGGTGAAGGACAGTGAACAGAGGTTTGATGAAGAAACCGCCCGCAGATACGCCGCCGAAGGCCAGCTCAACAAAGCTCTCGCTAACCTGAAGGAACGCAAGTTGACGTTTGAGTCAAAGAAGCGGAAATTAGAAGATTGCTTCGGCGAAGGAGCATGGGAAAGTTCAGTTCAGGGACTTCAGTATACCATTGTGCAGAGGGAACTACTCGTCGAGGGGTTGCTCACTTTGCCAGATCATCCAGAGACGAAGGAGTTATTAGCAGAGTATCGCGCCCGTGGCCGTACTTGACTAGTTGTATTCCTTTTGTTTTGATCTTTGTTGTATGCTGACCATCACCAGGCTTGTTGGCTGAGGTCACGCTATTGATTCGTCTTGTACTTGCTGATGCTATGTACTGCCTTGATAGGCTTTCCTTTATATATGAGATTGATGTTTCCATGATTGGGCTCGGACTTCTTCTTCTTATTATTATCAGCACTGGCACTCAGGCACTAGGATCGGGGGAAACCTCCCATGCACACAGACACACGCATGCATTTGCATGAAGCATCTGCATGACGAGTATTTTGTTGTTTTTCCTAACCTTTAGTGTTTACAGGTTTTTCAGGTTTACACGTCCCAGGCTGTTTCCGGTGACTCCAGGATTGATCAGAGACTAATTCACCGTTATCCAACTCGAGCTAATCAGACCAGGATCATGGATCAAGTGCAGACAGATGTCCAGGAGCTCCGCGAGAGGATGGATCGCTTTATGGAACTTATGCAGGTGGTCGCCAATGGTCAGGACCAGCTCCGGACTTTGGTTCAGCCTTTGATCTCCAGGGTTGATAGTAACGACATACTTCATGGCGGGGTTGTGCCTACTCCTCCACCAGTTGATACTCCGCAGAATGGTGTCCCTGTGGCCGGAGGCAACGGCAGTGCTAATGGCAATGTGATGGCCAATATCGGACTCAATACGACGGGCGTCGGTAATGGGAGTCTGGGAGCTAATGTCAACATCGGGCTGGTCAATGGCAATGCTGGCGTCGGGAATCTGTTGGTGCCTCAACCGTGGCTTGAGGATCATCAGGATGATGTGTTTTCTCAAAGAGGTGCGGAAGGGGAGCTGAATGCTGAAGCGCGGCTCAGATTCAAAGCACTTGAAGATAAAATGAGAGATACTGAGAATCAGAATACTTTGGGCGTTGATATGTCCAAGCTGGGGTTAATTGCTGATTTCAAGGTACCTCCTAAGTTCAGGGTGCCTGACTTTGAGAAATATAAGGGCACCACTTGCCCTCGTGTCCACCTGCGATCGTACTATAGAAAGATTTCTGCCTATTCCGAAGATGAGAAGTTGCTGATGCACTTCTTCCAAGATAGTCTTTCCAGGCCATCCCTCGATTGATACATGGGCTTGGAGCCCACTAGCGTGCGCACATGGAAGGATCTCGCTGAAGCGTTTGTCCACCACTATGAGTACAATAGCGACTTGGCCCCGAACCGAGTCCAGCTCCAGAACCTTTCGCAGAGGAATAATGAAGGATTTAAGGAGTACGCCCAGCGGTGGCGTGAGTTGGCTGCTCGGGTTCAACCGCCGATGGTTGAGCGCTAGCTCGTGCAGATGTTTGTGGCTACCCTCCCAGGGTCTACTATGAAAAGTTAGTCAGCGGTATGTCTGGGACGTTCTCAGCTCTCATTACCATGGGCGAGCACGTCGAGAATGGTATCAAAATCGGGAAAATTCAAGGCGAATCATCCTCAACTGGAGGAGGCGGAAAGAAACCTTATGCTGGTAAACGACGAGAAGGAGATGCGAGCGTTGTGACCAACACTCGAAGAAAGGGAAAGGGCCCTCAGCAGCAGATAGCCAGTATAAATTTCCCAGCAGCTCCGCAGCAGCAGCAGCAACAGCAATCGAATCAGCAGGGATATAGAAAGTACCAGAATCGGGCATCTTTGACAAACTGTCACTTCGAGGCACCGCCCATGTCGTACGCGCAACTCTTGGAGACTTTGCTTCAGCTTCAGTTGGTTCAGAAGAGGACGATGGCTCCCTTGACAGGGGCACCTCCACCAGGGTATGACGCAAATGCCACTTGCGATTTCCATACAGGGGCACCAGGCCACACCATCGAGAACTGCAAAGCCTTTAAGCACAAGGTGCAGGACCTGGTAGATGCCAAGATTATTAACTTCTCCGACAATGTGCCCAATGTCACGAAAAATCCTATGCCTAATTATAGGGGAGGCGGAGTGAACGCCATTATCAAAGAGGAGACTGCAGATCTGTTGACTGATGTCAAAGACCTCAAGACGCCGCTTAGCTTCGTCAAAGCTAAGTTGTTGAAGAGAGGGTTCTTTCCAGGATGCGGAGAACTATGCATGGACTGTGCTACACGTTCTGATGGGTGTGAGCAGCTGGTAGAAGGAATCTAAAGTCTGATGACTGAGGGGATTTTGCAGTTCAGCCGGAGGGCTGAAAGTGTATTAGGAGAGGTAGTGTTGAAGCAGGCTGATGAAGTCGCCACCATCACCATCCCTCGCCAACCAATTACTATCTCTGCGCCCCGACCGCCTACAATCACTATTACTAGAGCCGGGCCGATACCATTCGAGAGCACTAACGCCGTTCTGTGGCATTATGGGGCTAAAGTCTATTGCAACGGTCAAAAGTTGAAGCTAGAGCCGTACGGGTCGACTGTGGAGAATCTCGCAGGAATCAGTGGTATTACCCGTAGCGGAAGAGTGTTTGCACCGCCAGAGATTGTGGCAGAGAAAGCGGTCAGAGCTGATGCAGCCGATAAGGGTAAAAGCAAAGTCGTCGAAGAGGCCCCAGGTGGGGTAGAAAAAGACTTGCTGGTCAAAGATGCCGAGGAGTTTATGCGGTTAATCAAAAAGAGCGACTACAAGATTGTAGACCATCTCCATCAGACGCCTTCGAAGATTTCTATTCTCAACTTGTTACTGTGTTCTGAAGCACACCATAACGCGCTACTGAAGGTATTGAACGCTGCCTACGTACCGCAAGAGTTATCGGTGAATCAGCTAGAAGAGGTGGTAGCCCATGTTAATGATGGCAATGGGCTAGGTTTCACAGATTTAGAGCTGACGCCTAAAGGGAGGAATCACAACAGCGCCCTGCACATCTCGATAGAGTGCAGAGGCACAATCATGTCACATGTGCTTCCGAAGAAGGCATTAATGAAGTTGGACACTCGCGGATTGCTTTGCACACCCAGTAATCTGGTTGCAAAAGCGTTCGATGGGACTAAGCGCCACGTTTTCGGAGAGTTGACCCTGTCGATCCAAGTCGGTCCGGAAACGTTCGACACGGTCTTTTATATCATGGACATCATGCCTGCCCACAGTTGCCTCTTGGGCCGGCCATGGATCCATGCTGCTGGTGTCGTGACCTCCACGTTGCACCAAAAGCTCAAATATGTTGTCGGGGGAAGCATAGTAACCGTGTGCGGTGAGGAGGACATAATGGTGAGCCATTTGTCATCCTTTAAGTATGTTGAAATGGATGGTGAAATCCATGAAACTCTTTGTCAAGCATTTGAAGCCGTCAAGGTGAAAGAGGTAGCTCCTGTAGTCACAGAAAAGCCAGAGATGAATCTCTCCTCATTCAAAGAAGCTCGGGCCGTCGTCGAAGCCGGATCCACCCCAGGCTGGGGGCATATTTTGGAGATACCAAACAAGCAGGATAAGTTTGGATTGGGGTATTCTCCTGAAGCTGAAGCTTCATCTTCTTCGTCTAGCAGTGCGTCACGGGGTAAGGGGCCGATCCTATTTACCAGTGGCGGAGTGATTTTCGAAAGCATCAACGCGGCGTCTGAAGACAGCAGGGATAACGATTGTGATCTCGACTCTTGGATTCAGCCAAGCAAGCCGGGCAAGGGCCTCAACAATTGGACCATCAAGGATATCATCCAGCTGACAAGTGAAGAGTAATGATTTACTTTTACAATCATTGTACAACCCTATGTCCTACCCGGGGCATAGTGGTTTTATTGTCAGGGCCTTGTTGGATTATGTACATGCATTTTGTTAATAAATCAAAGGCGTTTTCTTCGTATTCAAATATTGTGTTCTCTGTTGTTCTTGTTTTATATTTGTTTTGAAAAACAGTAAAATGGCAATGGGGTTTGTGCTAACCTGCATATTCTTGTTTTAAACTTAACCCTTGTTATTGCAGGATCCACATAACAGATGACATCGACTCTGGACCTTCTACGGCTCACTTCGACTTCGATTGCCCGATCTATCAAGCCGAAGAAGAGATTGATGAAGACGAAGACCTTCCTGAAGAGTTGGCCCGCTTGTTGAAACAAGAGGAAAAGGTTATTCTGCCTCATGAAGAGGAGATTGAGATCGTAAACCTGGGTTCTGAAAAGCTCGTCAGAAATGTCAGGATAGGGGTTGCGCTGCAGAGTGATGTCAAGCAGAGATTGGTCGAGATGCTTCGAGAGTATAGTGACATCTTTGCTTGGTCATACGAAGATATGCCCGGACTTGACACGGACATCGTGGTCCACCACTTGCCGCTACGAGAAGATTGCCCTCCCGTTAAGCAGAAGCTTAGGAGGACGAGACCAGACATGGCCGTTAAGATCAAAGAAGAAGTGCAGAAACAGCTCGATGCTGGCTTCTTAGCGGTCACCACTTACCCTCCGTGGGTCGCCAATATAGTGCCTGAACCGAAGAAGGACGGTAAGGTACACATGTGCGTCGATTATCGGGATTTGAATAGGGCGAGCCCTAAAGATGATTTCCCGTTGCCTCATATCGATGTGTTGGTCGACAACACAACCCAGTTCTCCGTGTTTTCGCTCATGGATGGGTTCTCCGGTTACAACCAGATCAAGATGGCGTCGGAGGACACGGAGAAAACAACGTTTATCACCCCCTAGGGAACATTTTGCTATAAGGTAATGCCCTTCGGTCTAAAGAACGCAGGGGCCACTTACCAGCAAGCAATGGTGACTTTGTTTCATGATATGATTCATCATGAGATCGAGGTCTACGTTGATGACATGATTGCAAAGTCCCAAACGGAGGAAGAGCATCTGGTCAACTTATTGAAGCTTTTTGAGAGGCTCATGAGATCGAGGTCTACGTTGATGACCCTTTTTCGTAAGGTTTTTCCGATCGTTTCCTTTCCCGCTCTGAGGGATAAATAACGAAAGGTGGCGACTCTTCTGTTGTGCCGGCACCTTATTTTCGCGCAAGCGACAGGTTGGAGATCTTTTATAATCTCTATTTTAGCTTTGTCGACCTCAATTCCTTTATTTGATATGACATGTCCTAGAACTATTCCTTGTCGGACCATAAAATGGCATTTTTCCCAATTTAGGACGAGGTTCACTTTTACACATCGTTCTAATACCATTTCTAAGTTTTGTAGGCATCCTTCGAAACTTTGTCCACATACCGAGAAATCGTCCATAAATACTTCCATGATGTCGTCTATGAAATCTGCAAAGATTGCCATCATGCATCTTTGGAAGGTTGCTGGAGCATTACAGAGTCCTAACGACATTCGGCGGTAAGCAAAAGTACCATAAGGACAGGTGAATGTAGTCTTTTCTTGGTCATCCGGATGAATGGGAATTTGGAAAAATCCTGAATAACCATCTAGATAGCAGAAATATGAATGTTTGGCTAATCTTTCCAACATTTGGTCTATGAAGGGTAACGGGAAGTGATCTTTTCGTGTGGCCTTGTTAAGCTTTCTATAATCAATACACATCCTTCTTCCAGTCACGACTCTTTTTGTTATTGATTCGCCTTTTTCGTTTTTAACTACTGTTACTCCTCCTTTCTTGGGTACGACATGAACCGGGCTAACCCATTCACTATCGGAAATTGGATAGATGATTCCTGCATCTAGCAATTTCTTTACTTTATCTCTGACTACAGTGCTTAGGATGGGGTTCAGTCTTCTCTGATGCTCTCTAGAGGTTTTAGAGTCTTCCTCTATTGTAATTCGATGCATACAGATCGAAGGGCTTATGCCTTTTAGATCGCTTATGTTATAGCCTAACGCGGTGGGGTACTTCTTTAGGACTTCTAATAGCTTTTCGGTTCCTGGTTGTCCTAAGTCGGCGTTGACTATCACTAGTCTTTTTAGTTCATCGTCTAGAAATTCATATCTAAGGTTTTTGGGTAGTGTTTTAAGTTCTAAAGATGGGTTCTTCGGACCTAGCATATGGTTTGGGGTCAGTGCTAAGCTTTCGCTTAGGCTGTCGTCTTTATACGGTTTACGCCAATCATCGTCTTCAGAAATATCAGGTATTTGAATCTTTATTATTTCTGAATACGTGGTCTCTTCATTTTCAAGTTCTCTTATGCATTCGTCAATTTCATCTACTAAATAGCAGGTATTGTCTATGGCTGGTGCTTGTAAGAACTTGGTGAGAATGAACTCTATCTTTTCTTCTCCTACTTCGAATGTTAGCCTTCCTTTCTTCACGTCTATAATCGCTCCGGCTGTAGCTAGGAACGGTCTTCCTAGAATAATTGGGGTAACAGTGTCCTCCTTGATGTCCATGATTATGAAGTCGGTTGGGATGTAGAATTGTCCTATGCGTACTGGAACGTTTTCCAGTATTCCGACGGGGTATTTTACTGATCGGTCAGCTAATTGTACGGACATTTTGGTTGGTCTGAGGTCTCCCATATTCAGCTTTTTGCATATAGATAAAGGCATAACACTGATACTGGCTCCTAAATCGCATAAAGCTTTGTCTATCACGAACTTTCCTATGACGCAGGGTATGGAGAAACTACCTGGGTCTTTTAATTTAGGAGGCATGCGGTTTTGAATAATAGCGCTACACTCTGCAGTAAGTGTAACTGTTTCGTTATCCTTGATCTTTCTCTTATTCGACAGGATTTCTTTGAGAAATTTAGCGTATGACGGCATTTGAGTTATCGCTTCTGTAAAAGGAATAGTAATATTCAGCTGTTTAAGGAGCTTTACAAATTTCTTAAACTGTCCTGAAGTTTTGGAGTTTATTAATCTTTGAGGATAAGGGATGGGTGGTTTATATGGCGCTGGAGGTGCTTGAGTTTTTTCACTTGCGGTATCCTCCTTCTCGTTGTCTTCCTTCTTCTCTAACTCGGATTCCTTTTCTGCTTGTTCAGTTGGTTTTTGTTGCATGGCTGAGTTTTCGGTCCTCGGATCGATCGGTTCGTCCAATTCTTTTCCACTTCTTAGTATTACAACATTTGCTTGGCCTTTTGGATTCTGTTCGGGTTGTCCAGGAAATGTGCCAGCGGGTGCGGCAGCAGAGGCTTGTTGTTGAGCCACTTGTGATATCTGTGTTTCTAGCATTTTGTTGTGGGTGGCTAAAGCGTCTACTTTTTCGGGCAACTGTTTAATTTGCTCGCTAGTGTGTATGTTTTGATTCAGGAATTCTTTGTTTGTTTGAGCTTGAGTAGCGATGAATTTTTCCATCATCAACTCGAGGTTTGATTTCCTAGGTGCAGTCTGAGCAATAGCTGTTTTCTGATATCCTGGTGGAGCAGTAGGCATTTGCAATGCGTTTTCGCTTTTGTAAGAAAAGTTTGGATGATTTCGCCAACCTGGGTTATAGGTATTTGCGTAAGGATTTCCTTGAGCATAATTTACTTGGTCTGGTGGGATTCCGGCTAGCAATGGGCATTCGGGCGCATTATGAGTGGTACTTCCGCATAACTCACAGTTTGGAGTTACGGCAGCGACGGTTGCAGTGGGGTTAACGGTCAGACTGTCAATCTTCTGTGCTAGAGCATCTACTTTAGCGTTGAACTTTTCAAGGCTGCTGATCTCGTACATCCCACCTTTCGTTGTGGTTTTCTCTGTTGGAGTGCGTTCACCTCCCCATTGGCAGTGGTTCTGAAACATGTTTTCTATTAGTTGATAAGCTTCGTCGTATGGCTCATCCATAAGAGCACCGTCCGCGGCAGCGTCTATTGTCAATCTGGTATTGTATAAAAGCCCATTATAAAAAGTATGGATTGTCACCCAGTCTTCTAAACCGTGGTGAGGACATGTTCTCATCATATCTTTGAATCGTTCCCATGCTTCGTAAAGAGATTCAGTATCTTTTTGTCGAAATCCGTTGATTTGAGCTCTAAGCATAGCAGTTTTGCTTGGCGGAAAATATCTCGCTAAGAAGACGTTCTTCAATTGTTCTCACGTCGTAACGGAGTTGGATGGTAAAGATTGTAACCATGTCCACGCTTTGTCTCTAAGAGAGAATGGGAAAAGACGAAGTTTTATCGCGTCTGGAGTTACTCCATTTGCTTTCACCGTGTCTGCGTATTGCACAAACTTCGTTAGATGTTCGTTCGGATCCTCAGTTGCGTTTCCTAAGAATTGGTTTTGTTGTACAGCTAACAGCAATGATGGTTTCAGCTCAAAATCGTTTCGGGTAATAGCTGGGGCAGCAATGCTACTTCTAGGCTCCATCTGAGAGGGCATAGCGTATGCCTTCAGCGGCTTGTTTGGAGGTCCTTCAGCCATATTTGATTCTTCTTCGGATTTGGGAATGGGAGTGAGAGGATCGGGAATGTTATGTTTGAGTTGGTACTCAATGATTCGGCTTCTTAGATGTAAGAAGCGTTCTAGTTCTGCAACTGAAGGTTTCAAGATATCGCCTTGCGGGCGATCACTTGGCATACAATCGGCAACACTAGTAAAGGAAAAATGAAAATAATTAACCTAGTCTATACGGCGTAACATAAGGTTACACTATTGACTAAACGGGTCCCCGACAACGGCGCCAAAAACTTGATTGCGACTTTCTATGTCTAATACAACCTAACTGCAAGTGCACAGTCTATCGCGTAGTAATAATAGATATCGATCCCACAGGGACTCGTAATCAAACTAGTGTTCTCGGGAGTTACTATGTTTAGCTAGGTAGATAATGTTTGAGGGAATAAGATTGTCACTAAAGGGAACTAAGAATGTTAATTAAAGTATAATTAATTGAATCAATATGCAGTAATTATGTTCTCCGGGGATTTGACAAGTTATCGGTATACGAAATATTTTTCAGAGTTTATTTAAGCAGAAAATGGTGATCTGAAGACTCTCGCCTCACGATGGTTATTGACGCTAATCATAATTCTAAGGGCCAAACGTACGCTTTCGTGTCCCATTCGGGGTTTAAATTATTTTTTGGAGATCTCTAAGTTCTAATTCATTTTAAAGTGCTTTCGCTGTTATTAAAATGAATGACTAGTGTTTACTATCTGGTCTTGCCGCAGCTTTCGCTTGTTGATTCATACCTTAATTAATTTCCCACTTTCGTGGCAAAACTACTTTTAAATAAGTTCTCGCTTTCGCGACGAAGTTTATTTAGTAAATTAATTTTAAACACTCAGACCATAAACGACTTTTGAAAAAGACAATTTTCAACCGGTTATTATCAAATCCCTTCCGAATTATTATTACATACCGATTACTTAGATTTAGCTAGACATGGATTTGGGAAAGGTAAAACATAAATAAAAACAATAAATAATAACATGCATCATAATGAAAACTGGAATTACGATTAAAATGAGAAACCTGTAAATATTTCAATTGACCTTTGGGCAGATCCTCCACAAATGTTGGCAGGATTCTGGTCTTTATGCCAATTGATCGTACAAGGGAAATAAGAATTACAGAATATCAAAGAAATGCAGAAAAAGAAAAAGAGAAACAAATAAGAATAGAAAAACTGGAAAGGTTGCTCTGAAGATAAATTGGCAGCACTTCGTTGTCTGAATGCGACTCCCTTTCTCTGCTCCCCTTCTTCCCCTTTTATAGAAATGGAATTCTAACGGTTATCACTTGAAGAAGGTGGACTTTGAGGCAGAATTATCAGGGAGTAGTGGTCCACTATTTGGGACTTGGAACTGCTTCTTTCACGTGCATTTGAAGTGGGGCGTTTTTGCCTGCATGACGGTCGTCACAATGTGTGACGGTCGTCATGGAGCTGTGACGGTCGTCACAGCAGCAAAATCAGCATGCTGCGCTTTTCATGATGTTTTCATCCGGTTTTCGTCCATATTTCATCTGAGATTGCTTCTTTTCTTCATATTGCCTTTTTTAGACATGATCATCAAATACCTGCAAAACATCAGACAAATAACACGGAAATAACCCGAAATCGGATCGAAAACAGTTAAACTTTAGTTGAATTATGCATCAAAATATATATATACGATTTCGTGTTATCAATTACCCAAATGGCATCCAATCCTCTCGCCGTGCTCGGCAATCCTGTAACAAAATCCATGGTGATACAATCCCACTTCCAAACCGGAATCTCTAACGGTTGCATAAATCCATTAGGCTTCTGATGCTCCACCTTTGACTTCTGACACGTCAAACAGGCATAAACAAACTGAGCTATATCCCTCTTCATACCTGACCACCAAAACATCTTCCTCAAATCATGATACATCTTCGTAGCTCTCGGGTGTATACTCAAACCACTACGATGTCCTTCACTCAGAATTGACTTCTTCAGCTCATCACTATCTAGCACACAAATCCTGCCCCGAAATCTCAACACACCTGCACTATCCAACTTGAAATCACTATCGGAGTCTCTTCCCACTCCAGACATCAAATCCACTAGCCTCACATCTAGCCTTTGACCCTCTCTAATCATATCCAAGAAATCGTTGTTCACTTGCAATTTGCCCAACCTCACACAATCTGCTGAAGTCTCACAAACTATGCTCAAATCTTTGAACTGCTCAATAAGCTCCATCTCTTTCACCATCATAGCCGACAAATGAATTGCTTTTCTGCTCAAAGCATCTGCTACCACATTAGCCTTTCCTGGATGATAACTTAGGCTAAAATCATAATCCTTCAAGAATTCTAACGATCTTCTCTGCCTCATATTCAGCTCTTTCTGATCAAACAGATACTTCAGACTTTTATGATCGTTGAACACCTCGAATCTCGAACCATACACGTAGTGTCTCCAGATCTTTAACACAAAAACCACCGCATCCAACTCAAGATCATGAGTAAGATAATTCCGCTTGTGCACCCTGTCGCTACTGCGAAAATCGGCGCCGGCTGAACAGAAGAGTCGCCACCGTGCGTTATTTATCCCACGGGAGGGAAAGGAAACGCTCAGAGTAAACCTCGCACAACACGGGAAAGGTATGGTCGTCGCAACCAAAACCTGGATTCGGGAGTCGGTTACGCAAGGGGAAGGTATTAGCACCCCTCACGTCCGTCGTACTCGACGGGATCCACGCTTGTTTTCGGGTATGGATTGTTATTCTATCTAAACTATAGGTCAAGGGTTGAAAAGAAAATAAAATGAGAATAAAAATGACTCGGCAAAGTATCGCACTTTATGCCTACGTATTCCCGTCTGGAACGAGAAATCAGAGTCAACGTAGTTCGCCTACCTACGGGAAAGGAGGGGAAGGTTGCTCGCTAGGATATCGCATCCTATGCCTACGTACTTTCATACAGCATGAAAGATCAGAGCAAACGTAGTTCGGGCCACGTACGACACAAGCTTGTCTTGGTTGATTTTATTCCTTCTGAAAAAGGTTTTCTTGATTAACAGTCCCGGCGGACAAAAATGACGCTTTGATGAGTTCACATTCTTTTACGGAAGAAGTGTCTTTTATTGTGCTTGAAATCTTTATGTGTTTTTCTGTTTGTTTTGAGAAAGAAGAGACAGAACTCTAACCTACGGTTGCGAAGGGAAACAAACTAACCTAATGTTATCATGCATGGGTTAAGACCTAGTGTCTATCATGCTCCTCTCTTGCACAGAGAGAAACAGAGATCCTAAGGGATAGGCAGAAACAGAAACAATAACAGATATATACAGTAAAACAGTAAAATGCATGGATGCAGCAATACAAGCGAGGCAAGGGAGTCCCACTCAACCTCGAACCTAGAAAAACAATAGGCGAAAGTGAACAGGCCTCACTTTCAACCCAACAGGGTAAACAACAAACAATACAGTCCAGAAAACCAATCAATACATCAGAAATGAAATACAGCCATAAAAAAACAGCATCAGCAGTTCTGAATCAACATCTGGCTCCAAGTAATCTCCAATCAGTGACAGGCTTCAACAAGCATCAATCTCCATCTTCATGGCCTTCAGGTAAGGGCTTTGATCATCAGTCTTCCATCTGCAATGGCTTTTCTTCAAATTCAAACCTCCAGGATGAGGGATCAGTCACAAGAGTGAATTGGGTGTTAAGCAATCAGTTGACTACCAAAGGTGGTGAACAGACTGCCTCTAACACAAAAGACATTTTCTCTCAAGAGTTCTATCTCTTAGACACTATCACCAAGCCTTCCAAAGGAAGGGGGTGAGTGTCTTAGAGAGACTCTGAATCACATAGAAGAATGGATGCAGACAAGGCATTCCATGTTTGAGAAACAAGCTTTCTAATCTAGAGCTCTGCCTAGTTCCTAAACCCTAGTCTCCTCAGCATCTGCCAGCAAGAATCTCCTCTTCAACTCTGGAAGCTGATCTTCAATCTCTGGATCTCCAATGGCCTTCATCTCCTCAAGTCTTCAGCTCCCCCAAATCCCCAGACAATCCCAATACCCACACATACAAGCAATAATCCCCAGAGGGCACACCACACCAGTCAATCAGATATACAGTACAGTAATAGCAGTAGGGGAATCCTGACTTTTTCTAAGGGGATCTAATAACTACCCATAGCCCCTATAGTCCCATAGCTAAACTATTCAAACCCTAAGTCCTAAGGGAAATGAATTGATTCTCCTAAGTCATCACCTAAAACCCTAGTTTGTTCATATTATTCACACCTAAACTAAACACCTAAAATTAATTTCTAAAAATGGGAACTAAATTGCATCTACAAGTTTAATGTCTAACCTAAACAACCTAAAAAGAATGGACAAAAAATATTGAAGCATTTAATAGAACAAAAAATAACAAAATCATGTATGAAATGAAACTATTTAAAATGCTATTTATTTGAAAAATATGGGGAAAATATCAAATAAAAAATAAAATGCCATTTTTATTTTTTATAATTTTCTTGACTCTCTAAAGAAAATAATGCAAAAAGAATGAATTAAAAATAATGATTTTTTTATTTATTATGATTTTTATAAGATGCATGAAAAATGAAAGAAATTAAAATAGAAATATAATGAATAAATGGGAAGGGGTGTGGAAAGCAAGAAAAACAAGTTCAGCGCATTGTGCCCATCAAATTGGGGGGTGCGAATAGCTGTCTGAGCCCAATTCCCCCCCATAAATGAAACGGTGCGTTTCATCTTTTAAAAATTCCCACCAAATCTCAGGTTAAACGTGGATCGTTGGATGGTGATTCTAGTCAAGAGTCAAACTGAGATCGTGTGGTCCCTGACCTTTCTTCAACCTCCAGCCATTTAGGGTTTCAGAAATGAGCTTCATGCACGAAAATTCCACTCGATCTTTCTCCATGCTCTCTTGATGAAAATGAAAAATTCCAAGCCCTAAAATCATCTACTAAACACAAGGAATACATGTCTGGTCCTAGTTTTTGCTAACTCTCTTTATGGATCCCAAACAGAGGACACGAAAATTAGGGTTTACCATGCTTTCCTGATGTCAACTTTGCCAGAATTCAAACCTGATGATCTACAGTTAATCTACATACTTTCCTCATCATTCTATGCCTCATCATATTAATTATAGTCCAATACACAGCCTGTTCTTGAAGCTAACAGAAATGGTAACCTGCCATGGATCTTCACAAAACTGTCCCTAAATTTCAAGAATCATTCCCCTATGGTCTCTAAATACTCCTATCCTAACCACATGACCTACAACAGTCCACATGATGAGATTCGAAGAATTTTGCATACCTTGCAAGTGGTGATGGCAATGGTGGTTAGACTCCAATTCAACCCTTGATACTTGCTGAAAATGATCTCCAATGAGTGTGTATGCTTCTGTTTGCAGTGATTCTTGCTCAATCCTTGTGAATTACTTTATTCCATTCTTCATGCAAATTGGAGTTTCAACTTGAATCTCTTTAAACAGCCACGAATTCTATCCAAGTTCTTGTGCCAATTACTCCATGATGATGGTGGATGATGATGATAACAGAAATTGGAATGATGGAGGAAGTTTTAATGGAGTTTGGATGAAGATGCAACTTGGAATGAAGAATAGGAATGGTACAATTCTTGATCAATTTAGCCACTTCTTGATGTGAATCATGGTGTTTGAATGATGATGATGAAGATCCAATCAACAAAAATGAGAATTGAGGGAGATTATGGAGAGTTTGTGAAGCTTATGCCAAAATGAGAAAGTGAATGAAAATTGAGGTTTTGAACAAATGGAAGCACCCACCCTTGCATGAACCAACTTGTATGAATATATAGATGAGGTTAGAACCTCCTAGAAACTTGGAGAAGTTCCCTTGCACTTTTCCTTTTCAATTTGGTTTATGTAACTTTCAATTCAAGCAACCATGGATAACTCTTAAATCTTGAACCAAACTCAAAATTCTACTTTAGCCAATGTCTTTAAAATGATCTTTCCATTCAAAATGACCTATAATTTTTCTTCATTTGGCCAAGATATGAAAAATCCCATTTTTAAGCCCATTTTTCTTCATTAAATTCAACAATTTTGAAACCTTGTGCTATGAACATTTTCAATCTCCCATGGTCACTTTTCTAGACTCAAAATGTCATTTGGAGCAATTTTGATGTTGTAAGTTTTTCCATTTGAGGCCTCCTTGTATGAGTTTTGGGTATAGGTTAAAATGACCTGTAATTCACAAATGACCAAAATACCCTTTGCTTGCCAAGACCATAAGTTGAGTTCCACACATCATATGAAGGCATACTATACCATTCTAGAAAGATAAGACAATAAGGAACAATTCTTATGTTGACCAGAAATTCATTGGAAATCTCCTTGAGGGGTAAAAATTGCTTGGAAGTCAAGTCACTTTCACAGACAAAATTTCAGATACCTTAGATGACCTGTAACTTGCAAGGACCATAACTTGAGTTCTATAAATCTCCTTGATGTCTTCCACAACTCAAATTAAAGGTATTGAGATCCTCTACAAGTTTCATGTTGGCCAAGTATCCATTTGAAACTTGCATTTTGACTTATCTTGCTTGGAAATTTGACCTAAACTAGGGGATTTTACATAGAAACCCTAATTTAGAAACTCCTCTTCTCCTTGATTTCTCTTGAATTTTTCTTAGCATAACAACATATCCTTATTCTCCATGTCAAATGATGAACCCCACATCTCTCCAATAGCCCTTAATGCCCTTTAATCAGTCAATTGACCTAGGGTTGACCCAGGGTTGACCCAGATGAAACCCTAGTTGACTGTCTTCAACTGCAATACTTGTGATCACATCAACAACTTGTTTTCTTCTCCAAATGATTTTCTAAGTCCTCCAAGATGTCTAGATACTCCCCATGCTCAGCCCATAGCTCACAATTTCTTTGGTTGACCCACAGATACCCCCAGTTAGGAGATATACTCAATGCTTGATCCACTGAACTCCCTGCTTTCAAATTCTTTTCTGATGACTTGAATGAGATGGAATTAGGATAATAACCTCTTGATAGGCCTCTAGAGATGATAATAATGGTTGGACCCCTGTTGAATGACTTGCTATGCTTATGCTATGCAGATGGTTAGGCTATGGACATGACTCTATATGCAAATGCTAATGATATTGAAACATAAACCAGGTGAATAAGGTTGAGCAAATTTTAGGGTGCAACAGCTGCCCCTATTCAAGCGACTTGGACCCGATTGGGTGAAGAGCCCGGAGCCTTCAGACATTCGCGGTACGAGACGGTTGAATACTTAGTGAAACCAGAAATTTTCCAACCGCAAAACTAAATTGCGCTCCTGCTTGAGGAACGACATTCATCAGCTGAATCTGACTGTTACAGTAACCCACTGATCTCGCGCGACCGTGCTAGGGATTATTTTCATCGTTCTGAAAAATGTTCTATCATTGCAGAGACAGAACACTGTCCACGTCAGGACGCCGGCTTCGTCGATTTGGACAACCTCAATAACTTTGCTGGGGATGGCTCGTCTGCCTTCTCGTCAGAAATAAATCGTCCCCGTTGGGAATAAACTCTTTCCACGTAAGGAATCCATCTTCTTCTTCTACGTTAGGAATAACTTCTTTGATCTGTCCGCGTCAGGACTAAACTTCTTCCCCGTCAGGAACACACTCCTTCTTTCCACGTCAGGAATACAAGTCTCTTTCCATGTAAGGAATACTATCTTTCCTCGTAAGGAATCACACCTCGATTTGAATCTGTCCACGTAAGGACCCTGATCTTTCCACGTGAGGAATATAATCTCAATCTGTCCACGTTAGGACTCCGGCTTGATATGTCCGCGTAAGGACTCCACTCTTTCCACGTAAGGAACCACATCTTTCCACGTAAGGAAACCTTTTCTCAAACTGTCCGCGTCAGGACTTAAACTTTTCCACGTAAGGAAACGACCTTATCTTTCCCCGTAAGGCATACCACTCGTCTTTTCTGCTTCTGTCCACATCAGGACTGAACTTGCTTTTCCACGTAAGGAGCTGAAGCTTCTCTTTCCACGTAAGGAATAAACCTTGTCCACGTCAGGACTCACATTTCGTCTCGATCTGTCCACGTCAGGACTCACCTCTTGACCCGCTGAAGTAATAGGACTTATCCACGTCAGGACTTGCGCGTCTTTGATTTGCTGGGGACTTAAGACTTGTCCACGTCAGGACTCACACTTTTCCCACAACACAAAGAAGGATAAACTTGTCCTCGTCAGGACTCTCGCATCTTGTCATCACAAAGAACTATAAACCTGTCCACTTCAGGACACCCCTTTAGCCATTACGAACAAAGCTGTCTGCTGGAAATAAATTGTCCACGTCAGGACATCAACACGAGGAGTAATCAATCTTGTCCACGTCAGGACTCCACACTTAATCCATACCGAGAACTCGAACCTGTCCATGTTAGGACTAACACACATCGTCAACTTGAGGAAATGTCCACGTCAGGACTCCACATTCCAACAACCTTCTCTAGCACACAGAAAACCCGTCAATAAAATTTGTCCACGTTAGGACTCATCCTTCCATCGGTCCACAAATTTCTTATCACTGACGTTACAGCAACTTTGAGGCTGGCTCTACTGGGGACATTTGGAAATCAGACTTCCGGATGCCTGTTCTGATAACCGGCGGTAGCCTCTGAAGTTCTGATTCATGAATCCCTCGATGACAAACAACTCCGCTTGGGGATAAGGAGAAACTTATCCTGCTGACTCTGGCGGGGAAAACACAAGAAATTCATAAATAACTCTGTTCAGAGACAAAGAGCAACTTCATCTTGACAACTCTGTGGGAGTAGTGCCAAGGCTGACACCTCGTGGGATGTCTTATGTCGAGATCTTGAATGCTTGATAATTTACTTGAGCGAGAGCTCTCTCTACCTGCATGAGAAACAATACTTGAAACAAACAGTTAACCAACCTGGTTTATGTTTCAAAAATGCGCATGTTTGACGGTGATGCAATGCTCCATTCGACATGGAAATACTACACTTTTATTTGGTGGATGCAAGTACGACCCTATATGCCAATGCGACCGCAGACTTGAACTGCTGGGTATAGGAACTGCTTCAGCAAAATAAATGCCGAAGATAATGCCAACTCCGCTGGGGATAGCCAGGTGCTACAGAATTATTCGAGCAAAATAAATGCCGGAAGAGTGAAGTCGACTCAGCTGGGGAATCGGGAACTTAAACCAAACACCTCGTTGAAGGACCACCCTGCTGGGGAACATAACTCTGCTGGGGAACAACAGATGCGCCTGGTATGATTGAACTTCTGCTGGAGAGTGATCGGATATCACTCGGTATTCTGACAAAATAAATGCCAGGACTCACCAACTCTGCCGGGGAGAGCCTTAATCTTTGAGTTCCACTGGGAGGAATGAAAACCCTGGTTGAAAAGAGAACTCCGCTGGGGATGGGATGATTCTCTTGGGGAAAATTAACGGACTCCACTGGGGGAGAGTAACTGACCCTGCGGGGGAAGGTGAACCGCCTGAATACAACTCACAAATGTTAATCTTTTGCGGCTAAACCACTCTGCTTGAGATACACCGTCCGAATACCGCCCACAATCTTGGAACCGCCAATTCTGCTGAAGATAAACGACTTTGCTGGAGAATATCCTTTGGATAAACTACGACTAGCTGGGGAATTCTATCCTTCTTCAGGAAGAACATGCATGACCTGCGTGAGGGTCGAGTCTTTTATTACTGCAGTCTCTTGATCATCTTCCTCGTACGGCTATGAGCCCTGCAACAACACAAACAAGACAAGACAAATCTATGCATCCAAATCGATTCAGGTTAGTGACGTTATTTTCACTTGCAAAGCAATCCTCAAATGTTTGGCATGCTCCTCCTCAGACTTAGAATAGATCAGTATATCGTCAATGAACACAACAATAAACTGATCGAAATAAGAATGGAAGATCCGGTTCATATAATCCTGAACACTCCCGGCGCATTAGACACTCCAAAAGGCATTACCGCATACTCATAATGTCCATATCAAGTTCTAAACGCCGTCTTCTGAATATCATCTTCTTTCACTCTAATCTGATGGTAACTCGACCTCAAATCAATCTTACTGAACACTCGAGCTCCCACCAACTGATCCATTAAATCATCAATCCTTGGAAGAGAATATTTGTTCTTGATGGTCACTTTATTCAACTGACGGTAATCGATGCACAGACGCATACTACTATCCTTCTTCTTTACCAGCAACATTGGAGCTCTCCACGGTGACACACTTGGTCTAATAAACTTTCTATCCAATAACTCTCCAATCTGAGACTTCAATTCAGCCAACTCCACTGCCGACATCCTGTACGGCGCCATGGATATAGGCCTCGTACCAGGTACAAGATCAATGCTAAACTCAACTTCTCTCTTCAGAGGAAATTCTGTAATATCATCCGGGAACACTTCCGGAAATTCATTCACCACTGCCAACTCTTTCAATGACGCCTTGCTGTCAACCGATAATGATGCAAATAAAGCAAACATCTTAGCCTCATCCTCCAACAAAGTCCTCAATTCCTTACAAGACAAGGAATCCGCCAATGCTTCTTCCTCGGGAGAAAGAAACAACAACACCTTCTGAAAACAATCGATGTAGACTCAGTTGAACTCTAACCAGTTCATACCCAAAATAACATCCAACTTACAAAGCGGCAAGCAAATCAGATCCACTCCAAAATCTCTACTGAAAATAGTTAGTGGACACTTCAAACACACCAAAGAAGTAGTCACTGAACCAATAGAGGGAGTCTCAATAGTCATCCGCCGCTCAAGAGTAGTCGACAGCAAACCTAACCTCTTTACACAATCTACAGAAATGAATAAGTGGGTCGCACCCGTATCAATCATAGCAGACAAGGGAACATTATTGGTGAAGCAAGTACCTTGAATAGAACGATCCTCACTAGCAACTTGAGTTCCCACCACCGCAAACATTTTACCACTGGTCTGAGGCACCTGAGACAACTTCGGCTTCTCACAATGCATACTAATGTGACCCCTCTCACCACAGTTGTAACAGGTAGGTATAGCGGTTCGACAATCAGCCATTACATGGCCTGGCTTACCACACTTGAAACACTTCTTCACTTCCTGAGAACAATCAATGGCATGATGACCCGCGCCACCGCACTGGAAACACTTCCCACCAGAGAACGCCCTCCATTCTCTGGGCTTCTTATCAACAACAATCTTAAACTTCCCCTTAGCAGTCTTACCAAACCTCTGCTTACCCTTACGGTCATTTGCAGCCTTGTAATGCGCGATTCTCGCACGATTATCATTATCATAAATCCCGCTTCTGCTTATCAGCTCAGGATAATCCCTGAGCTTCTGACAAGCTATTCCCATCTTCACTTTCGGACGCAGCCTATTCTCAAACTTCAAACACTTAGAGGTCATCGCTCCGTCAGTATTGTAATGAGGACAATACTGCACCAACTCTTCAAACTTAGCGGCATACTCGGCCACCGTCATATTTCCCTGCTTCAGCTCCAGAAATTCGATTTCCTTAGCACTTATGATATCCTCCGGAAAATACTTCTCTAGAAAACCAGTTCGGACCACATCCCAGGTAATTGGAGTTCCTACAGTCTCCAACCTCTAGCGACTGTTGTCCCACCAAGCTTTAGCTTCTCCCTCTAACATGTGAGTAATGAACCTCACCTTCTGCTCATCGCTGCAACCCATCATTCTGAAGATCTTCTCAATCGCCTTAAGCCACTTCTGCGCCGCTTCAGGGTCCAAAATTCCTCCTTGAAACGTCGGTGACTTGTTACTCTAAAACTGCGCCAAATCCCTGAATTGCGCACCCGCAGCTTGGTTCTGATTAGCAACCACCTGCGCCATCGCTTGCATAGCTGCAGCCAACGCATCATCATTCCTCCCCGCCATACTGCTCAACAACAACAACGCTAGGTTAACAGAAAAACAAACTTTATCCTATAGACAAACTCAACTTCTACACTGGCCGGACGGACCGGCCTGCTCTGATACCAACTTGTAACACCCCATTCCAAAATAAAGTAAATGCAGTTTAAAATAAATAATTATCAGAGTTTCACACTACACACGGGATGTCACAGAAGAAACCAAACAAAATATTTTCATTAAATGATATCAACAATAATAGACAGCGGAAAATTCGTCATCATATATATATATATATATATATATATATATATATATATATATATATATATATATATATATATATATATATATATATATATATATATATATATATATATATATATATATATATATATATATATATATATATATATATATATATATATATATATATATATATATATATATATATATATATATATATATATATATATATATATATATATATATATATATATATATATAAACATCATATACATGCCATATACATCATCCCCGGCCAACTGCCCAAAATACACCAGACATATATTCACTAAAAGAATTCGTCAAACATGATACGCCACGGGGGCACACAAAATCATCAGATAAACAAACAACTCCCCAAAGCCTCAGTGTTATGTATCAGAGCATCCCTACGACACGACTCGCCACAATCCAAGCTAGCTATGCACCTGGATTATCTGTACTTCCGAAGAAGCACATACCACAACAACAAGAAAGGGGTGAGAAATCACGATCAAAATATAACGGTGATGGCGTACATGAATGAAAGGCAGTAAACATAAAAACATCATTTCATATACGTCAACCCGGACCTACTGTCCAACACCAACACAACATATAAGATAATTCAAACACATGTAACTCAACACATGATATACGGTACCGACTCACAGGTTCATCAACCAAACTCAGGATAGATCGCATGCACTCCATCCGAGCAACGATCTATCCCTACCACGCTCTCTTTTGGAGCCCCGACAAATCAAACTCAGGATACATCACATACACTCCACTGAGCAATGATCTATCCCTACCACACTCACTTCCGGAGCACCGGGAAATCAAACTCATAATAGATCACATACACTCCACCGAGCAATGATCTATTCCTACCACGCTCCATCCGAGCACTAATTCATGCATCATGCTATGCATACACCAATGCAAAACAACAATTCATGCACACAAGGTGCCCACGATCCATCCAATCACATTCCATCATCTATATATATTTATCTCACACAACACCACATTCATTCATAATACATACATGATTCACATCAATTCAAATATTATAGTTACGTGAACATCACGGAAATCACATTCCCACGCCCTACATACACTCTCCCTAGTTCAACATCGATCTCATAATCAATCACGACCAACAAGGGTCCAATAGCACAAAAATACAAAGCACTGTCATGCTCGCTGGCTCACTCTCTAGGAGAAGCATCAGCGAATGCTCGCTACTTGCTCGCTCAGCGAGCTCCCTAGCGAAGCCAGACAGTGGCTACTGGAAGCACTCGCTACTCAGTTCGCCCAGCGAATCCCTAGCAAAGGTTCGCTACTCGCTCACTCAGCAAAGCAGCTGGCGAACGTCTGTGATTCCAGAAACATCATACTGCTCAGAGTCGGCAAAACGCTCCGAACTCAACCGATTCTACTCAACCCAGCTCCCACCACATCAGACAAATATTCCACCACTCAATTACAGAATCTATTCTCAATTTACCCGATTAAACATCAGCTCTACTCAATTAATCAATTCCGGCATAAAAGTGTAAACTACCTAAAATCCCTCAAATCGATCAAACAACACATGCAATTGTTTTATCATATCAGCATCAAATTCAGAATAACAACATCATATAAAACATAATCATCAAACCTATGGGGTTAGGGGAAATCCCCTTCTACTTAATATTCATGCACTCGACCAATTCCGACCCGATTCTCCCCCCTTACCTCGATAACTCGAACAACTGAAGAAGATGACTCGGAACTCTAGCTTTCTTCTTCCTCTAAGATTCTTCTCTTTCAACCTTCTTCCAATTGCCCTTGTTCTTCTTCTTCTTCCAATTTTCCTCTTCTTTCACGTGTTCTTCTTTCTCCTTCCACTTTCCTTTTCCAATTCCTTTCCTTTTTCCCAAACAACCCCTAATTTATTCTTATTCCATTTTATTAATAATAATAATATTAATAATAACAATAACAATAATAATAATAATAACAATATTACTATTATTCATTAAATCATCATTATCATTAATAATTTTATTATTAACCTTAATGTCCAAAATTACCAATTAATCTCCAACTCAAGGGCTACACGCTATCGCACTTAACCACACCACTAACACAGAAGGCACACCACAAATAAAATACATAGAAAAACGAGATAATTAAAATGGGAGTTACACTTGGTGCCTAGTTTGACAACGAAATCCTGAAATTTCCTGTCCGTGAACTGTGTCCCGTTGTCGGTCACGAGAGCCTGGGGTACACCGAATTGTGCGAGGATGTTTCTTTTGTAAAATTGAAGTATGTTAAATGTCGTGATTTTGGCGAAGGCCTCAGCTTCGGCCCATTTTGTGAAGTAGTTGACGGCCACAATCAGAAACTTGTTTTGATATAATCCAGCAGTGAAGGGAACAAATATATCCATCCCGCACCAGGCGAAAGGCCACGGGGAGGACATGGTCTTTAATTTGTTAGGGGGTGCTAAGTACATGTTCTTGTGGTGTTGACATTTATTGCATTTCTTGACATGCCCCTTTGTGTCATGCTGCATGGTTGGCTAATAGTATCCTGCTCGATGGGCTTTTCGCGCCAAGATCTTCCTCCTAAGTGTTGTGCATTGATTCCATCGTGAATTTCTTGGAGAATGTATGAGACTTTGTTCTCCTTGACGCATTTCAGAAGGGGAATAGAGAATCCTTGCCGGTAGAGCTTACCTTCGACTAGGACGTAGGAGTAGGCCCTTCGCTTAATTACATTGGCCTCTTTATTATTTTCGGGCAGATTCCCTGTGGTGAGATAGTCATGCACCGGAGTCATCCAACAAATGATGTCACCGACGGTGTTGATGTCAAACAGTCTTGTTGGTTTCACGATGCTTGGACGGGGAAATGTCTCTTATATGACGGACTTGTTGCCATCTTTCCTCTTTGTGCTAGCTAACTTTGACAGGCTGTCTGCCCGAGCATTTCTTTCACGGGGGATGTGATGGACTTCCCATGCTTCAAACTTGGCTATCCTTTCTTGCACCAGCGTTAGGTACTCGACGAGGTAATCGTTTTTGGCCTGGTACTCCCCCCGAACCTAGGACACGACGAGCTGGAAGTCCGTGAAAATTTTTATTTCCTTTGCGCTCAGGTCCTCGGCCAGTCGCAAGCCTTCAAGGAATGCTTCGTACTTGGCTTGATTGTTCGAGGTCGGGAAGGACAAGACTAATGACACTTCAATCAGGATCCCTTCTTCATTCTCGAGGATGATGCCCGTCCCACTGCCCGTGGAACTGGAAGCTCCTTCGACGAAAATTTTCCATTTGTGCACCCCACTAGAAGGGGATGCTGGGGGCGTTATTTCTGCCACGAAATTGGCCAGGACCTATGCTTTAAGGGATTTTCTACTTTCGTAGTGGATATCAAATTCTGACAGTTCTAGAGACAATTTGAGGATCCTACCAGCCATATATGGTCGGCCGAGTAGTTGCTTAATGGGTTGGTCTGTCTGAACCACTATCGTGTGGGCCAGAAAGTAATGCCTTAATCTTCTTGCAACATTGATATAGGTCAGGGCGACCTTCTCGATTTGTTGGTATCTAAGTTCTGGCCCTTGAAGGGCTTTGCTGGTGAAGTATATTACTTCTCTCTGTCGAGGGTTTCTCGAATGAGGGCAACGCTGATGGCATCATTAGTGAGAAAGAGATAAAGGTAAACTGTTTCCCTGCCGTTTGGTCGTGACAAAACAAGTGGCTCAGACAAGGCTTGCTTGAGGTGGCGCAGAGCCTGCTCGCATTCCTTTGTCCATTAAAACGTTGCCTTTTTCTGAAAGAGCTTGAAGAAGGGCAGGGCATGTTGGGCGGATTTGGCCACAAAGCAAGACAGCGAGGTGAGCAGCCCGTTGAGGGATTGTATGGATTTCTTTAGCTTAGGAGTGGGGAATTCATAAAAAGCTCGACATTTGTCGGGGTTAGCCTCGATCCCCCTCTCAGTGAGGTAGAATCCAAGGAACTTTCCTGCCTATACGTCAAAGGTGCATTTTTCTGTGAATCACATTTTACACTCCCTAGCTTGGTCGAATACCTTTTGTAGGTGGAACATATGATTGGATTTTTCTTGGTACTTCACAATCATGTTATCCATGTATACTTCAAGCATGTCTCCGATTTTTGATCAAAAGACTTTATTCATCATTCACTGGTACGTGGCCCTGCGTTTTTCAGACCGAAGAGCATTACATTGTAGTAATAATTTCCCGACGAGGTCATGAAAGCAGTGCACTTTTTATCCTTCTCTGCCATGAGGATTTGGTTATATCTTGAGTAGGCGTCCATGAAGGATAGAAGTTTGAAATCGGCAGAGTTATCCACTAACTTATCAATGTTGGGCAGGGGGTATGCATCTTTAAGGCAAGCCCAATTGAGATCGGTGTAATCAACGCACATCCTCCATTTTCCATTATGTTTCTTGACTAATACAATGTTGGACAGCCAAGTTGTATACCTGGCTTCTGAGATAAATTTGACCTCTAAGAGGTCTTTTACAAGTTTATTTGCCGCTTCAGTCTTCTCGTCGGATTGCTTGCGTCTGTGTTATGTTACCGCCCGAGCAGATGGGTCGATGATGAGCTGATGGCAAGCGATTTCTAGGTTGAGGCCGAGCATATCTGTGGCTCTCGAAGCAAACAAGTCAGCATTGTTTTTCAAGCAAGTCTTCAGTTGTTCTTTCACTTCATCCGAAAGTCCCCCGCCAATCCTGACTCCTCGGTTGGGGTCATCTCTAAACGTGATCACCTCGAAATCCCCATCTGGTGTTGGACGCATAACAGTTGAGGAGGATGAGCTTCCTGTTGCGACTGGAGTATCTTCCTCACCTTCCTCTGGGATCCGGCTGTCGAGGTCGATGGTATGGACCTAGAGCGTTGTCTTCTTCCCGGGATGGCTTTCTTTGTTGGGAATATCTTCGTCTCTTGCCCATTTGATGATCTGTGCTGCTGCGCTGATTGAACTATGCCCTTTGGTGGCCGCTTTGAAGCATCATCTTGCAGCCTCGATGTCCCCGTGCAGAGTGGCGACATGCCCATTTTCAAAATAATACTTCATCTTAAGATGAACTCTGGAAGGGACAACAATTAGTTCGGCGAGTGTCGGTCTCCCTAGGATGCATTGGTATAATTAGGGGCAGTCTATGTTTAAGAACTGAGTCTTAATTGTTTTGGCAACATCCTCTTCCCCGAACATAACTTGGAGCTCTATGTATCCCCAGGGTCTAGTCGTGGCCCCGTTGAATCCTTGCAGATTTGACCCTACATATGGGGAAGGTTCTTTTGGTCGAGTTTAAGGGCGCGGAATAGGCTGATGTACATGATATCCACCGAACTACCCTGATCGACAAGGATTTGAAAGACGTCAGTGTAGGTTAACCTGAATCTGATAAGAAGAGGGATGTGAGAGTTAGAGGAGCCTCTGAGGAGCTCTTCACGGTAGAAAGTGATTGGTTGGGTTCGTCCTTGGAATTTTTTGAGTGTTGACAGACGATCTGGACTAAAGTCGATCAGTTGGTTGAATATTCTCTTTACTGATCCTACTGTGAGTTCGTTGTATCCACGACAGGAAGTAACCATTGTGCCAGGGAAGGCCTCCCAGGTACTGTGTGTAGAAAACTATGCAGGCCCCTCGAGACTGCTAGGGATGAAAAAGTCCTCTAGTCGTGAGATAAACATGGCGACCAAAGGGGGAGGCTGGAAGACGAGGCTCTTGTATACGCTTTCTTGGATTCCGACGTTTTCCTCGGGAGGCTTATCCTTTCTTCGTATACTTCTTTAGGTGGCCCTCTTTGATGAGGATTTCAATGGCGTCTTTCAAGTAGACACCTCATTGCTTGAATTCAGCATTGATACATTCAGACAGAATAATACGCTCACAGAGAATGGTTAACAGCATGTATTTGGTGAATCGACCTGCAGGTCCTTTGTTATAGCGGGGATGGTCGTCTCGTCGCCTATCTCTGTCCCGCCTGGAAGTTTCTACTTCATTTTTCTTTGATGTTATAGAACCCTCTTGGTCCCTAGAATCTCTGGCTTTATACGCGGCCTCATTTTCTTCATATTGAATATAGGATCATGCCCTGTGGAGAAGCTCGGCTAGAGAACAAGAAGGGTCGATCCCTACCGCCTTGTAAAAGTCATTTTTCGGCCTCAGTCCCTTTTCCACTAGATATTTTTTCATGTGGTCGATTGTGCGGATTTCGACTGCTTCCTTAGTGAGTCTTTCGACGTAATCGTGAAGAGGCTCGTCCCTGCCCTGGATAATACCCCCAAGCGTGGCTTCAGATTTTAGATGATGCCTGGAGGAAGTAAAGTGTTGGGAAATCTGCTCCTTTAGACTCCTCCATGACGTGATCGAGCCCCGAGGAAGGCTCTTATACCAAGTCATAGCCCCTTTCCTGAGGGTGATGGGCAACAACCTGCATTTGTTGCCCTGGTGACATTATGGTAGTACAACATGACCTCAATGTTTTCTATGTGGTCACCAAGGTCAGTAGTACCATCATAGAGAGCCAAAAGGGGGGTTTCTCCATCCCGCAAGGAATGTGGGTGTCCATGATTTCTTGTGATATGGGACCATGAGTGTTATCTTCGTCCCTCGTGCTGGGCGGCCGGCTGAGCGAATAACTGCGTCCCCAACTCCTGCTGCGTCGAGGAGAACGTTCATGTCAGCTTCAATGCTCTTCGTGAGGCTTGACGGAAGGCCTGGTCCTTTTGGGTACTAGGGAGTGTTTGGATTTTCGATGAGGGGTACGATCGCGCCTTCAGATGATCTTGTGTCCATGCTTCTCTAGTTTGAACTGTTCTTTGACTGGAGAGATGCTTCTAGATTCGTCTTGACGACACTTCTGAAGAGGGGAATGTGATTGACGAGATGGGTTGAGGGATCCCCGCGGGGGATGTAACAGCCCAAATTTCATTAAATAATTAATTGTAGTAATTAATTGATTTAGTGGGATTTTTATTAATGTTAGAAATTAATTTTTATTAATTGGAATTAATAGAGAATTGAAAGGAAATTGGAAGGAAAGAAAATAAAAGGGATATATAAGAGAGAAAGAAAAGAAAAGAAAGTTAGAAAACATTTGGAAAGAAAGAGGAAAGAAGAAGAAAGGAGAGAAAGAGAAGAGAAGAAGAGGAAAAGTGAAAATCATCAAGAACCAACATCAAAGCTCCGATTAATCGAGGTAAGGGTGAGAAATGTTTTTATTTGATCATTGTATGATGTTATGTATGTTGGGTTAGGGTTTTGGTAGAGTTTCCATCACTTTCCATTTAGGGCAAAATGTTGGATAATCGGTAGATTGATGATTTAATCGGTTGGAAATGAGTAATAATGCCGTAGAATAGTCGGGTAACATGTATTGATGCTGTTTGTACTGGTTTTGTTGTGTGAGAAGTTGGATGATGGTGGATTATGGAGGAGGAACAGAATAGGGTTCTGTTCTGCGCAGGTTCGCTGGCTCTCGCCAGGCGAGCGAAGGCGAAGCTTCGCCAGGCGAAGCCTAGCGAATGTTGGCGAATAATTATATTTAAGTCCCAGTGGACTTCGCTGGTGGGTTCGCCAGGCGAAGTTGGGTAGCGAAGGTTCGCCCAGCGAAGGTGCTGGCGAATGGTGGCGAATGAAGTCAGTAGCTACTGACTTGGGCTCGCTGGGAAGTTTCGCCAGGCGAAGCCTAGCGAGTGTTCGCTGAGGGAGTTCGCCAGGAGAAGGTTCGCTGCGAGGGTTCGCCAGGCGAATGTGGGCGAGTTTGACAGCATTTTCTTTTGCTGTGTTGATCATGTGGAGATGGTTTGGTTGTTCCACATAGATGGATACCTTATGATATGAATATAGATACGATCTATTGTGATAACATGTGCTGTGGGTAGCCTTCGGGCGTGAATCCTAGAGTTGTGATATGAAGGATTAATTGTAATCGGTTAAAATACATGTGAACATAATAAGTGATTATGTGTGTATTATTTAATGAATTTGTGAATGCTTAATGTGTATACAATTATGTGATGAGTATGCATGAGAACATTGTAGATATGTGTGCATGACTTATAATTGTATAAATGGTATTGTGATGTGAATACCTTGATTGTGTGATATATGTTGTATGTACAATCATTGTGTAATTCTTGAAGTGATGAATTATGTAAATGCATGAGATTAAGATGTCGGTCTTAAGTGCATTTGTTGTGGTTGATTGTACATGCATCATTTAGTCAAGAGGCAATGTCTGTTAGTTTCGTGGAAACTAGTGGCTTGTCCCAAACCTAGAAGTGTGGGTTTGAAGGCTTAGAGGACGGGCCTTTGTGGTTATCGGTCTAGAAGTGTGGACCCGGTTTAATGTAAAAACCAAAAAAAAGATAACGGGTTATCGATCTAGAAGTGTGGACCCGGTTTAATGTAAAAACCGAAAAAAGATAACGAGAGTCGGTACCGTATTGCATGAGTTGCATTGAGTTGTTGAGTCACATTGATATATGACATATGCATGAAGTGATGCTTATGTGTGAATGATGAGATTGTGGAAATTGTAAGTGTATACATAATGTGGGAATGCTTTGTGAATATCCATGTTTGTCTATATATATATATATATATATATATATATATATATATATATATATATATATATATATATATATATATATATATATATATATATATATATATATATATATATATATATATATATATATATATATATATATATATATATATATATATATATATATATATATATATATATATATATATATATATATATATATATATATATATATATATATATATATATATATATATATATATATGTGTGTGGTAAATATATATGACTAAGAGAATGAAGTGTGGTGAGAAATGTGAATATGTGTTGCATGATTACCTCTATATATATAATCTTATGCTTTGATTATTATGGTTATATTTCTCACCCTTCTGCTGTTTTATAATGCTCTATGAGGCATTGCAGATTAGGATGCTGGAGTCCTTTTGTGAAGATTAGTCTTCATTCTTTTGAGTCTGCTGCTCTGATATGTAACACCGGGTAGTTAGACTAGTATAATCATTCTTTTGTGATACATTGCGATGTATCAGCTTATGTGGTTTTGTAAATCTAACTGAATATGATATATTAATTTGGATAGCTTATGTGTACGTGGATTAATATTTTGAAAATGATCAAATGATTTTATCTTCCGCTTAAATTGAAAATGTTACATATTTTATGGAGCAAGTGTTTTATTGGTAGAGTTGTGACATTCTTCTTTTATACCTTATTCTAAAACTTTTACTCTGATGAATTTGTATATGCTTAATTGTTTTATATGCATTTATTTGGGGTATAGAAGGGGGTGTTACAATAGTGGTATCAGAGCCTGGTTGGTCCGTCCGGCCAAGTTGTTAGAGTGTTTTTCCCTGTGTGTTATTGATATGCGTGTGATGCATTATCAATATTGGTTGTTCTTACGTAGTTCTGTTGTTGGAATTAGTAAGATGGTTGCAGGGAGGAACGACGAAGCGATTGCGGAGGCATTGACGAGATTGGCGGGGGCAATTGGGCAGAATCCTCCGGCCAATGCGAATGTGAGGAATCATGCTGATGATGGATTCCGTGCTTTGGGGAAATTCCAAAAGAATAACCCTCCGGTCTTCAAGGGAACTCATGAACCGGACAAGGCACAAACTTGGTTGAAAGCTGTGGAAAAGATTTTTCGAGTTATGAATTGCTCGGATGCACAGAAGGTGCAGTTTGGGACTCATATGCTCGAAGAAGAAGCTGAAGATTGGTGGGGTAATACTCGCCAAAGATTTGAGGAAGATGATATTGTGATCACGTGGGATTTGTTTAGAGAAACCTTCCTGGAGAAGTATTTTCTAGAGGATGTGCGGGGGAAGAAAGAGATCGAATTTCTTGAGTTGAAGCAAGGTAATTCGACGGTTGCTGAGTATGCGGCGAAATTTGAAGAGTTGATCAAATTTTGTCCTCACTATAATACTGGTAATGCTGAGAGGTCTAAGTGCCTCAACTTTGTGAACGGTTTGAGACCCGAGATTAGACAAGCTATTGGATATCAGGAAATCAGGCGGTTTTCTGAGTTGGTTAACAAGAGCAGAATTTATGACGAAGACAGTAGGGCTAGGTCTAGCCACTACAAGAGCCTAAGTGATAAGAAAGGAAAAGGACAATTCAGAGGAAAACCTTACGTAACTCCTGCTGATAAGGGGAAACAAAAGGTTGGTTTTGGCAAGAAGCCAAGTGGGGGAGTTTCTACCCCGGTTAGGTGTTACACTTGTGGTGAAGCGGGGCATCGTGCTCCGGAGTGCAAAAGTGTTGAACCAAGGTGTTTTAAGTGTGGCAAGCCAGGCCACAAGGCTCTAGAGTGTAGAAGCGGTGCGGGTGTTACTTGCTATAACTGTGGTGAGCGAGGGCACATCAGTACCAAGTGCGATAAGCCGAAGAAGAATCAAGGGAGCGGGAAAGTGTTCGCTCTATCTGGATCTGAGACTGCTAGCAACGATCGATTGATCCGAGGTACGTGCTTCATTAATGGTACACCTTTGATCGCTATAATTGATACCGGAGCTACGCATTCTTTTATTTCTTTGGATTGTGTTAGAAGGTTGAATCTTGAGTTGTCTGTGATTGGTGGGGGTATGGTTATTGATACTCCTGCTATGGGTTCAGTAACTACACCGTATGTTTGCTTGAATTGCCCGTTGAGTATTTTCGGTAGAGATTTTGGGATCGATTTAGTGTGTCTTCATTTAGATCAACTGGATGTCATTCTTGGAATGAATTGGTTAAAATTCAATCGTGTGTATATTAACTGTTTTGACAAAACGGTTATTTTTCCCGACTCGGATGTTGAAAGGGAATTGTTTATGACGAGGAAGCAAGTGAAGGAATCGGTACAAGATGGGGCTAAGGTATTTATGCTTATGGCAACTTTGAGGACTAGTGAAAGTGAAGAGATTGATGCTGTGCCCATTGTTAGAGATTTTCCGGAAGTATTCCCTGAAGAGATAAAGGATTTACCGCCGGAGCGAGAAGTGGAGTTTTCGATAGATTTGATTCCTGGAACTAGTCCGATATCAATGGCTCCATATCGTATGTCGGCCTCGGAGTTAAAAGAGTTGAAGATTCAACTTGAGGATTTGCTTGAAAAGAGGTTTATTCGTCCGAGCGTGTCGCCGTGGGGTGCACCGGTGTTGTTGGTTAAGAAGAAAGAGGGTTCTATGAGGCTCTGTGTGGATTACAGACAGTTGAACAAGGTGACTATTAAGAATAAGTATCCACTTCCAAGGATTGATGATCTGATGGATCAGTTGGTTGGTGCAAGCGTGTTCAGCAAGATTGATTTGAGATCTGGGTATCATCAGATCCGCGTGAAAGCTGAGGATATTCAGAAGACGGCCTTTCGGACGAGGTATGGACACTATGAGTATTCCGTGATGCCATTTGGTGTGACTAATGCACCAGGTGTATTTATGGAGTACATGAATAAGATTTTCCATCCTTATTTGGATAAGTTTGTGGTGGTGTTTATCGACGACATCTTGGTTTATTCGAAGAGCGAAGGAGAGCATGCCGAGCATCTGAAGATTGTGTTATCTGTGTTGAGAGAGAAGCAGTTGTTTGCAAAGCTTTCTAAGTGTGAATTTTGGTTGAAGGAAGTTAGTTTCCTTGGTCATGTGATTTCTAGTAGTGGTATTGCAGTCGATCCGTCGAAGGTTGAAGCGGTGTCGCAATGGGAGACTCCGAAATCAGTTTTTGAGATTAGAAGTTTCCTTGGTTTAGTCGGTTATTATCGGAAGTTCATTAAAGGATTTGCTAAGTTATCGTTGCCGTTGACACAGTTGACTAGGAAAGGTCAAGCCTTTGTTTGGGACGACAAGTGTGAAGCGAGTTTTCAAGAACTTAAGCGAAGGTTGACGACAGCTCCTGTTTTGATTCTGCCAAATCCAGAAGAACCATTCGTTGTGTATTGTGATGCTTCTTTGATGGGTTTAGGAGGTGTGTTGATGCAGAATAACCAAGTTGTAGCTTATGCTTCGAGGCAACTCAAGGTGCATGAGAAGAATTACCCGACGCATGACTTAGAGTTGACCGCCGTTGTGTTCGTGTTGAAACTTTGGAGGCATTATCTGTTTGGCGCAAGATTTGAAGTGTTTAGTGACCACAAGAGTTTGAGATATCTTTTTGATCAAAAGGAATTGAATGCAAGACAAAGAAGATGGCTTGAACTTTTGAAGGATTATGATTTTGGCTTGAACTACCATCCGGGTAAAGCGAATGTAGTAGCGGATGCCTTGAGTCGGAAATCATTGCATATGTCGGCATTGATGGTGAAAGAGTTAGAATTGATTGAGCAATTTCGAGATTTGAGTTTGGTATGTGAGAGGACTTCTTTTGGATTTAAGTTGGGTATGTTAAAGCTTACAAGTGGTATTTTGGACGAAATTCGAGAAGGACAGAAATCGGATTTGAGCTTAGTTGATCGGTTGACTTTAATCAACCAAGGCCAAGGTGGTGATTTTCGGATTGATGAGAATGGTATTATGAGATGTCGGGATCGAGTTTGTGTTCCAAATGTGGTTGAGCTGAAAAGGAGTATCCTTGAGGAAGGACATCGTAGCGGATTGAGTATTCATCCGGGTGCTACTAAGATGTATCAGGATTTGAGGAAAGTATTTTGGTGGCCTAGTATGAAGAAGGATATCGCGGAATTTGTATATTCTTGTTTGACTTGCCAGAAGTCAAAGATTGAGCATCAGAAGCCATCGGGTTTGATGAAGCCGTTGTTTATTCCTGAGTGGAAATGGGATAGTATCTCCATGGATTTTGTATCGGGTTTGCCGAGGACGCCGAGTAATTTTGAGGCTATTTGGGTTATCGTGGATAGGTTGACTAAATCTGCTCACTTTATTCCTATGCGTATGGATTACCCTTTGGAGAAGTTGGTTAAGTTGTATATTGAGAGGATTGTGTGTCTGCATGGTATTCCGTTAAGTATTGTTTCGGATAGAGATCCGCGGTTTACTTCGAGATTTTGGGAGAGCTTGCAGAGTGCTTTGGGTACTAAGTTGCGTTTGAGTTCAGCGTATTATCCTCAGACTGATGGTCAGACGGAGAGGACGATTCAGTCGCTTGAAGATCTTTTGAGGGCTTGTGTATTGGAAAAAGGAGGAGCTTGGGATAGCTACTTGCCTTTGATTGAGTTTACCTACAACAACAGTTTCCATTCGAGTATCGGTATGGCACCATTTGAGGCGTTGTATGGTAGGCGGTGTAGGACACCATTGTGTTGGCTCGAGTCCGGAGAGAGTTCTGTTGTTGGACCCGAGTTAGTTCAACATACTACTGATAAGATCAAGATGATTCAAGAGAAGATGAGAATTACTCAGAGTCGTCAGAAGAGTTATTATGACAAGAGGAGGAAGGCACTTGAATTTCAAGAGGGAGATCATGTGTTTCTTCGAGTCACTCCGATGACAGGTGTTGGTAGGGCACTGAAGTCGCGCAAGTTGTCGCCGCGTTTCATTGGTCCTTATCAGATTTTGCAAAGGATAGGAGAAGTGGCCTATCGTGTGGCTTTACCACCGTCGCTTGCTAATCTTCACGACGTGTTCCATGTATCTCAGTTGAGGAAATACATTGCGGATCCGTCTCATGTAGTCCAAATAGATGATGTGCAGGTGAGAGATAACCTGACTGTTGAGACATCACCTATGCGGATTGAGGATCGGAAATTGAAGCAGCTTCGAGGTAAAGAGATTGCTTTAGTGAAGGTCGCTTGGGGAGGACCGACTGGTGGAAATGTTACTTGAGAGCTTGAGAGTCGGATGAAAGAGTCTTATCCAGAGCTGTTTGAATCAGGTAACATTTTCTAGGACGAAAATTCCTAAAGTGGGGGAGAGTTGTAACAGCCCAAATTTCATTAAATAATTAATTGTAGTAATTAATTGATTTAGTGGGATTTTTATTAATGTTAGAAATTAATTTTTATTAATTGGAATTAATAGAGAATTGAAAGGAAATTGGAAGGAAAGAAAATAAAAGGGATATATAAGAGAGAAAGAAAAGAAAAGAAAGTTAGAAAACATTTGGAAAGAAAGAGGAAAGAAGAAGAAAGGAGAGAAAGAGAAGAGAAGAAGAGGAAAAGTGGAAATCATCAAGAACCAACATCAAAGCTCTGATTAATCGAGGTAAGGGTGAGAAATGTTTCTATTTGATCATTGTATGATGTTATGTATGTTGGGTTAGGGTTTTGGTAGAGTTTCCATCACTTTCCATTTAGGGAAAAATGTTGGATAATCGGTAGATTGATGATTTAATCGGTTGGAAATGAGTAATAATACCGTAGAATAGTCGGGTAACATGTATTGATGCTGTTTGTACTGGTTTTGTTGTGTGAGAAGTTGGATGATGGTGGATTGTGGAGGAGGAACAGAATAGGGTTCTGTTCTGCGCAGGTTCGCTGGCTCTCGCCAGGCGAGCGAAGGCGAAGCTTCGCCAGGCGAAGCCTAGCGAATGTTGGCGAATAATTATATTTAAGTCCCAGTGGACTTCGCTGGTGGGTTCGCCAGGCGAAGTTGGATAGCGAAGGTTCGCCCAGCGAAGGTGCTGGCGAATGATGGCGAATGAAGTCAGTAGCTACTGACTTGGGCTCGCTGGGAAGTTTCGCCAGGCGAAGCCTAGCGAGTGTTCGCTGAGGGAGTTCGCCAGGCGAAGGTTCGCTGCGAGGGTTCGCCAGGCGAATGTGGGCGAGTTTGACAGCATTTTCTTTTGCTGTGTTGATCATGTGGAGATGGTTTGGTTGTTCCACATAGATGGATACCTTATGATATGAATATAGATACGATCTATTGTGATAACATGTGTTGTGGGTAGCCTTCGGGCGTGAATCCTAGAGTTGTGATATGAAGGATTAATTGTAATCGGTTAAAATACATGTGAACATAATAAGTGATTATGTGTGTATTATTTAATGAATTTGTGAATGCTTAATGTGTATACAATTATGTGATGAGTATGCATGAGAACATTGTAGATATGTGTGCATGACTTATAATTGTATAAATGGTATTGTGATGTGAATACCTTGATTGTGTGATATATGTTGTATGTACAATCATTGTGTAATTCTTGAAGTGATGAATTATGTAAATGCATGAGATTAAGATGTCGGTCTTAAGTGCATTTGTTGTGGTTGATTGTACATGCATCATTTAGTCAAGAGGCAATGTCTGTTAGTTTCGTGGAAACTAGTGGCTTGTCCCAAACCTAGAAGTGTGGGTTTGAAGGCTTAGAGGACGGGCCTTTGTGGTTATCGGTCTAGAAGTGTGGACCCGGTTTAATGTAAAAACCGAAAAAAAGATAACGGGTTATCGGTCTAGAAGTGTGGACCCGGTTTAATGTAAAAACCGAAAAAAGATAACGAGAGTCGGTACCGCATTGCATGAGTTGCATTGAGTTGTTGAGTCACATTGATATATGACATATGCATGAAGTGATGCTTATGTGTGAATGATGAGATTGTGGAAATTGTAAGTGTATACATAATGTGGGAATGCTTTGTGAATATCCATGTTTGTCTATATATATATATATATATATATATATATATATATATATATATATATATATATATATGTGTGTGTGTGTGTGTGTGTGTGTGTGGTAAATATATATGACTAAGAGAATGAAGTGTGGTGAGAAATATGAATATGTGTTGCATGATTACCTCTATATATATAATCTTATGCTTTGATTATTATGGTTATATTTCTCACCCTTCTGCTGTTTTATAATGTTCTATGAGGCATTGCAGATTAGGATGCTGGAGTCCTTTTGTGAAGATTAGTCTTCATTCTTTTGAGTCTGCTGCTCTGATATGTAACACCGGGTAGTTAGACTAGTATAGTCATTCTTTTGTGATACATTGCGATGTATCAGCTTATGTGGTTTTGTAAATCTAACTGAATATGATATATTAATTTGGATAGCTTATGTGTACGTGGATTAATATTTTGAAAACGATCAAATGATTTTATCTTCCGCTTAAATTGAAAATGTTACATATTTTATGGAGCAAGTGTTTTATTGGTAGAGTTGTGACATTCTTCTTTTATACCTTATTCTAAAACTTTTACTCTGATGAATTTGTATATGCTTAATTGTTTTATATGCATTTATTTGGGGTATAGAAGGGGGTGTTACAGGGGAGGTCGTTCTCCGATGGTGTTTTCTAGCATGTGAATTTTTTCTCCTTATTGGAAGAGCAGATAGTTAGATTTGTTGAGGGCGACGATGAGGGTCGCAGTGCAAGGGTCAACATCTTGTGGGACAATGATAGGCTCGTATGTATGGTCGGAACTTTGGACACGAGGCTTTACGTTGTCAGGAGATGCCAATTTTTCGTCCCTGTGATCAGTTTCTCTAGTTGTAGCTCCGGGAATGAGGGTTTCGCCGTAACCCAGAGTGGCGACGACAGAATCTTGGTGGACGTCAATATGGTGAGAGGCCATGACGATGAAGGTTCAGAGATAACTTCGGTCTTTTGTTCGGGAAGATAGGGAAATCTTAGTTCAAAAAATGGGGGAGCTGGTGTTCCCATAGACGGCGCCACTGATCCGGAGTGATCAGAATGGATCGTCTTAGCCTTCAATGTAGGACATCAACAGTGGTTGTAGGAGAGGAGGGGTTGTACCTACAAGGTACTCCAATGGCAAAGTAAGTGTTTGGGCTAAAGAGAGAAAACAAGTACGAGTGTTTAGGTATGAGTAAGAATGATTAGAATACCTGACCCTCTCAAGAGAGAGTGTGTTTATCAGATTCTCCCCAGCGTGGGGCCAAGGTCTCCCATGTGACACAAATATCTGGTCGGTCAATGGGGGACTACCAGGTAGAAGATCTAGCGCGTGATCTTTGACCTGGTCCAACTATCCCTGTGACTTTCGGAGGGGCAGTTGGTCGCGTGAATTGTCAAGCGCGTGAGGGGCATGTCCCCAACGACTATATTGTGCCCAACGCCTATATTATGCCCCATGATCGTATTAGGCCTGACCTTAAGCCATACTAGATTGGGCCTTACCCAACTGTGGGGCATGTGTCAGTCCAGTTCAGAACAGTTGTAAAAAGACTGACATACTTTAAATTTTCTCATGTTAGTGTATTAAATTATAAAGACCTCTACCACAAAAAATTGATTTTTTTTTGCATGAGATGAATTAAATAAGAATTTTTTAAACGTTGATTTTCCGTGAGACGAAAACAACACAACATTGACATATGATTGAATTTTGAGCTAATTTTTTACAAGAAATTATATAATAACACATAAAAATGATCTGAAAATTTTCATGAAATTTCAAATAAGTCTTGACTTAATTTTTTTTTCCGATCAAAACACATATATATGTTTTGATCGAAAAATCAAAATAAACCGAGACTTATTCGACATTCAATGAAACTTTGAAGATTCTTTATATATGTTATTATACAAGTCTCTGAAAAATAATAAGTTAAAATTCAATCATACAATAACGTTTTCTTTACTTCTGTTTTATAGAAAACCAGTTCTTAAAAAATTTATATTTAATTTATTTCAAGTAAAAAAAATTTATGAGACATATCCTTCTAATGTGATAAAATTTCTTGAAAAAAATATGAAATCTAGGTGGTAAAAATTATTCTTTAACTTAGCTAAGGATTAGCAACAAATTATCTATATTTTAGCTCTGGGTTTTGGTATGAAATTCATGATAGCGACAGATAACTCAAGATACATCACTATTAATTTAATTAATATAAATAATATAAAATAGGAACAAAATGCCTATTAATTTAATTAATATAAATAATATAAAATAGGAACAAAATGCCTATGACATCCATGTCACATTAGATTTTATTAACAAATATTATCAGAAGCATCAAAAGTGTGAATAAAAAATAAGTTTAAATAGTTTATTGATTCCTGTAATTTAACGAATTTTTAAGTTTGGTCTCTGTAATTTTTTATTTTATTTTATCTGAGTTCTTATATCTCATTTTTTGCATGTGATTTAGTTCATAAAACTAAAATCCGGAGTTTTTCTGCGAATTTTAACTTTAAAATTAAAATACAGCAAAAAGTAAAATATTAAAATTCAAACAAAAAAAATTATAAAAAATAAACTCAAAAACGCGTTACTTTATTAGAACCAAAAATGCATTTAAATTTTAAAAAATATTAAGAACAACCTTAAAAAAAATTGAAAGATTACAAATAAAATTTAAAATATTTAGGGTGCTACAAACATATTTAAGTCTTTCAATAATATCTTTGAGGATTGTTTCACACCACACATAGTATATAGATCTAACTCGAGTTATTTGTATTTTGTGCCTGACCTCTCCCATTAAAACTGTGTCTATATAGAAAGAAAAATGCTATTCCTACACCATTTCCTACACCCAATACTTACACCGTATGCACTATTCACCGTATTTATACGGTGAACAGTGTTTTTTTTATTAAAATAATATATTTTTTTAAAATATTAATTTTTTTTTAAAAAAGTTTTATTTTTAAAATTTATTTTATAACACAAATATAAGATTGCGCATTAACCAACTTCACAGTTGCATTAACCACAAAAATCTACATTATTAACCAATTATTTTACCTATAATTTATTAACCACTTTCACTACTTCATTAACCAATAAAATACACACTATTAACCATGTTCTGGGGAATTTGTTCAAGTATTTGTGAACAGTAATTGAGGTGTAGGGTGTAAAGATGGGTGTCAACATAGCAATCCTGTTCAAAGAATTACATCAAATCAAATGGTAATCTAAACGCACGCCTTCAACAATTAGTATTATTTAGAAAGATTACATAACAGGGGTTTTAAATTGATAGAATACATAGTATTATTAAAAAAAAATTGGTCTCATATGGTGAAAGGTCTGCAGTGGCTCTTACAGTAGACACCACCCAAACTCATTCGATAAGATTTGAAGGTGGAATTCAAGACACTTAAACAACCAAAAATTATAGTTATATGTTGTTGAAAAGTATCATTACAAATGACATCAGTTGAATCCCTCCAAGACATTCTAACACTTTCTTTATAACTTTTTGAGATGCCTTAGAAAAAACACACTATTTTTAAAGTTTAATATAGGTTACAATCCTATGTGAGGGATGACCTAAACAACTTTGGATTAAGAAAGGGAAAAACTTAATCAATAATACCGTTAAGTCATCTTCGAATGCAACAGAGATATAAAGTAATTCTACAAAACATATAAAGACATTTCATTATGCCTCAAGTATAATAAATAACAATAAACTAGAAAATATAGTTAGTTATCATACCTTGCTTAAATCTCTCAAAAATATCAAAATCTTCATTTGTACTCAAGGATGAAGATGTTCCTTTGAGCCAATCTTGGGTGCAAATCAGTGCTTCGACTGTTGTAGGTGTTATCGAGTTGCGATATGGATCAAGTACTCTTTCTCCTGTACTGAATGCAGCTTCAGACGCCACTGTGCTTATAGGTATAGCTAGCACATCTCTCGCAATGTTTGCAAGGATGGGATATCGGCCAAAGTTAACTTTCCACCACTCTAAAACATTTATCTCCATGTCATGCTCCAACTTCTCTCCAAGATAAATATTTAATTCATTATCTGCACTGTCACACCCTTCTGAAAGATAGAACTCAGCAGTTCCATAAGGATGACTAACACTACCAAACACTTGCAGCTCATCTGAATTACCTTGAGGAGGCATAAATCCAGCACAATATTCCTCATAAATATATTTCAAGTAGGAATCTAAGTTTGCTTTCAAGGCATCAACATCATCCTTATTGTAGTACCGCCTTACCATCCAATCAACCAATATAATCTTGCGCCTAGGTTCGAAAACTAGAGCAATCAACAACATCATATTAAGCTTCTCATGAGGTCCCCAATACTTATCCTACTTCTTCTTTATCTTTTGAGCTACTGAACATAGATGTGCACACATATCCATAATGCTCTTTCCAATACCCAGAACCTCAAACATATAAATATTGAGGAGGCATAAATTCAGCACAATATGAAGGTAGGAAAACACTTAGAAGGGGAGGTTGAATAAGGGTTTTAAAAACAAATAAGGCAATAAAAATAACATGTATTTTTATACTGGTTCGTTTGAACTCAAACTACTCTAGTCCACTCGGCCAAGGTGATTTCGCCTCTTTTAAAAGAGGATGAAGTTTTATCTGGAGAATGAGAGGGAATGGGAGTGGGAGAAGAAAGCTCTAGAGGATGGTTTGGGGAGTTATGTGGAGGGGATGTAGCATCTGATTGGTCAGAAGAGGAGTCAGAGGAGTCAGATGGAATTGGGTGAATGGTTAGGAGAGATGTGGCATGAAAGATTTCAGGTTCAGAGGGGTTGGTAACAACAGGTTGGTTTGTAGAGGGGACTTCAGTAGAATTGGTTTGCTGAGGGATATTGAATGAGGGTGTTGATGGCATAGAGGTGGTGTGAGGGTTGGAAGTTTGTGGTTGGGAGAAAGGAGAGGCAACAGAGACATGAACATGCTCAGAGGAATGTGAATGGTGCTCAGAGGTGATGTGTGGAGGGGGAAAAGGAGAAGGATCAGAAGTGATAATAGGTTCAGAAGAAATAATAGGTTCAGATGAGATGACAGGTTCAGAAGAAATAGGTTCAGATGTGAGAGGGGTTGAGATGTTGGTTCTTCTGTTACAGTTTCTAAAACAGGAGATAAAACAGTAGAGGGATTACCTGATTGCTTGGAACGCTTTGATGACTTCTTGAAAGAGCCTTCTTCAGAAGCCTTCCTCTTAAAACTCTTAGAATGTTTCTCTGAGAGACCTTGCTCTTCTTGTGTTTCTTCCTCATAATCATCTCTGGAGCAGGTTGAGAAGCACGTAGCAAGAGATCAGCTGGCATAGGAGTGCCATCTGCCATATAGGAAGCAATATAAGCAAGGAGAGCTTCCTTTGGCTCCTCTGTAGTAAAGAGTGGAAAATCTTCTACTGGTACCTGTTGCACCCCAAAATTTGCCCAACTCTTCTTTACCTAGCTTGTGTTTCATTTCATTCACATTAGCATTATCATTTGCATTTCATTGACATGTATGCAGGAGATCAAGAGGTATGATTACCAATCAAGGGCTACACAAGGCTATGAAGCTAGCTAAGAAGGTTATTCAAGTGTTCAAGGGTTGATATCTTTGTCAGAGAAGTTAAAAGATCCTCAGAAAGAGTGGTTGAAACCAAGAGTGTGTAGGTCTCCTAACTTGAAAGTTGTGGAAAGCCATCAGATGATTCTGAGGCCATGAAGATGGACTTGAGGTCTTGAGATAGCTCATGAGAAGTGTTTAATATCACTTTGAGGCCTAGACAGGTCATTGTGCAAGGATAAGAAACCTCAGCCATGATTGGTGTAATTAGGGTTTGATTGGGTCAGCCCTAGGTCAACTGAGGATTTGAACAAGGTTGAGACATAATTCAAGATTCATGTGATCATGGATTGATACATTTAGATGTTATAAGGATGATTCCAAGGTCAACTCATCATGATTGAAGAGTTTGAGAAGTTTCAAGCTAGGGTTTCTAAGGCTTGACAGTGTAAAATCCCCTAGTTTGACCCCCATCTTCAAGGCAGTTTAGCTCAAGATGTGATTGTCATCTCATCTTACCCCCAACATAAATGTTGTAGAGCATAATCTTAGCTTTAATTTGAGTGCTAGAAGCCCTTGATAGGATTTGTAGAACTCAAGTTATGACTTTGACAAGTTACAGGTCATCTGAGGTATGTGAATTTGGGGGCTTGAAAGTTGCCCAACTTGCATGAAACGTTTTCCCAAGAAGGATGATTCCTATGAACTTTTGGTCAACATTAATGTTGTTCCTTATCCTCTTAGCTTTCTAGAGAGTACTAGAAGTCCTTGATAGGATTTGTAGAACTCAAGTTATGGCTTTGACAAGTCAAGGGCATTTTGGTCATTTGGAGATTACAGGTCATTTCAAGCATAAGGCCATAACTCCTATTTCCAAGCTTCAAATGAGAAAATGTTCAACATCAAACTTGTTCAAAATGATGTTTTAAGGCTATTAAGGAGGTCATGAGATGTTGGAAGTGCTTGTAGCTCAAAGTTGCAAAAATGACCTAAAATAAGGGTATAAGTTAAATGAATCAAAGTTGGAAATTGATATTTTCAACCTACACATCCAAACCATGGCATGTAATATATCATTTTGACTCTATAAAACATTTTAAGAACATTGGTTTAGCCACATTTTTGAATTGAAATTCAATTGGTGGACTTGCTTTGAAAAGTGATTACTTACATCATAAGTAACATGTGCAAAACCTAGAATCAAGGCATGAGCAAGATCCCTTGCAAGCTAAACACTTTCAGAATGTCACTAGGGGAGAAATTGGAAGTGAATGAGGTTGGTTTCAAGCTGTTGCACCCTAAAATTTGCTCAACCTTTCTTCACTTGGTTTATGTTTCAATTGCATTAGCATTTGCATATAGAGTCATGTACATAGTCTAATCATCTGCATAGCATAGCATAGCAAGCCATCCAACAAGGGACCAAACATTGTTCTCATCTCTATGAGCCTATCAAGAGGTTATTATTCAAATTCAATCTCATTCAAGTCATCAGAAAGAATTTGAAGTCCAAGAAGTCAGTGGATCAAGCAGTGAATCTATCTCCTATCTGAGGGTATCTGAAGATCATCAAAGAAGTTGTGAGCTGTGAATTGATCATGGAGGGTATCTAGCCATCATGGAAGATTTAGAAATTCATTTGGAGAAGGAGACAAGTCATTGACATGGTCACAAGAGTTGCAGTTGAAGACAGTCAACTAGGGTTTCATCTGGGTCAACCCTGGGTCAACCCTAGGTCAATTGATTGATTGAAAGGCATTAAGGGCTATTGGAGAGATGTGGGGTTCATCATTTGACATGTAGAGAAGGATATGATGTTATGCCAAGAAGGAATCAAGAGAAATCAAGGAAAAGAGGAGTTTCTAAATTAGGGTTTCTGTGTAAAATCCCCTGATTTAGGTCAAATTTCCAAGCAATATAAGTCAAAATGCAAGCTTCAAATGGATCCTTGGGCAACATGAAACTTGTAGAGGATCTCAAGACCTTTAATTTTAGTGGTGGAAGGCATCAAGGAGATTTATAGAACTCAAGTTATGGTCCTTGCAAGTTACAGGTCATCTGAGGTATCTGAAATTTTGTCTGTGAAAGTTACTTGTCTTCCAAGCAACGTTTACCCCTCAAGGAGATTTCAAATGAATTTCTGGTCAACATAAGAGTTGTTCCTCATTGTCTTAGCTTTCTAGAATGGTATGGTATGCCTTCATATGATTTGTAGAACTCTACCTATGGTCTTGGCAAGCAAAGGGTATTTTGGTCATCTGAGAATTACAGGTCATTTCAAGCCTATGCCCAAAACTCATACAAGGAAGCTTCAAATGGAAAACTTCACAACATCAAACTTGCTCCAAATGACATTTTGAGTCTATAAAAGTGACCATGAAATATTGGAAAGGCTCATAGATCAAGGTTTCAAAATTGGTGGATTTAATGAATAAAAAATGACCTAAAAATGAGATTTTTCATAATTTGGCCAAATGGGATGAAATTATAGGTCATTTTGATTGGAAAAAATGTTTTAAGAACATTGGCAAAAGTAGAATTTTGAGTTTGGTTCAATAATTGAAAGATATGCATGGTTACTTACAAATGAAGTTACATAATCCAAATCCAAGGGAAAGTGTGCATGGGAAGGTTCTACAAACTTCTAGGGCTTTCTATTCTCATCTATATATTGAATGAAGTAACTCCATGCTATGGTTGGTGAATCATTGTGATCAAAAACACAAGTTATACACAATTCTTCCATTTTTGCAAAATCAATTCAAACTCCATCAAATCTTCACCAATTTCCATTTTTCTTGATTTGATCATCATCAACATTTTTCATAGATCAGAATTCACATCAAGATTGGTTAGAATTGAGGAGAACTCGTGCCATACAATTCCATCATCCAAGGAGCAAGATTTTGGTGATTGCAAGATTCAAGAACTAGGAGCAAGATCCATTGCATACAGAACTCATAATCAAGTTCACTGATCAATTTCCACTCATTACAAGCATCAGATCCAAGGATTTTAGCACCTGTTTTCATCATTTGCACCAGGTTAGTTTCCTCTTCGAATTTCATGATTTAGTTAGGATCATAGAGAATTGTTAGCATAGAACTGTTAGGATAGGTTAGAGGATTGATTTCACAAAGTTTGGAGAAGTTTCATGGAGGTTATCAATGGTGTACCAAAATTGTTAGAGCTTATAACATCAAGGATATGGCACTATAATCTTAGGTTTGTAGCTTAATTTGTTCAGCATGAAATGTAGATTAGGCTAGGGTAAAGATTGGCAAGGATTGGAAGATTTGATCACAGGTGAAAATGGTGGAATCAGTGTTTTGCACCTATCGGGTTCGTTTCTTGGTTGAGTTTTAGAGGATGCTATTGTTATGGTTGTGTAGAGGGGAAGAAATAGAGCAACTTTGCTCTTTGCAGATTTTGTTTTCATGGATAATTGAGGGCGTATGAGAGGATGGAAGATCTGGTCTTTAAGCTCGTGCATGGGGGCTCTAATGGCTGAAACCCTAATCAATTGGGGAAGATAAAGGAGGACCGTTAGATGCAGGCCAAGACTTTGACTGAACCCAGGATCCAACGACCACGATTTAAAATGAAAAACGGAGGGAGATTCAAAAGACTATACGCACCGTTTCATTAATAATTCTGACTGGGCTTTGTAATTGCTTGCTATTCGTACCCCCTCAAATCAGGCCCAGTGTGTTTCCAACTAAAAACCTTGCTAACTGCACCGCTTCTAGTTTTTTTAATTTTTGTCTTGTTTTCTGTTTGACTGGGCCCAGACGCGCTTGCTATGCGCGCCCCCCAGTCTGGGCCCATCTCTCATTTTAACTGATTTTCATTAATTTCTGCACCCCTTTCCATTTAATTCACATTTTATTTCTTCCATTTTTCTTAATTCTTGGAAAAATCATAAGTAATTGAAAAATGCATGATTTTAATTGGTTCTTTTTGCATATTGTTCATAATTTTGTTAAGAAAATTATCACATAAAAAATTTTAGCATTTCATTTTATTTTATATTTTTGGCATATTTTTCTTTTAAATAGGATTAAATAACATTTAGTTTAATGCATGAATTTGTCAATTTTGGTTTGGTTAGATGCTTTAACATTTTCGATCCATTCTTTTTAGGTTGATTAGTATAGAATGTTAGCTTGTATATACAATTTAGTTCATATTTTTAGGACTTATTTTTTAGGTGTTTTGTTTAGGTGTGAATAACATGATCAAAACTAGGGTTTAGGAGATAACATAGGAGAATTAAATCATTTCCCTTAGGAGTTGTAGATTGAATCTTTGGGGTATGGGACTATAGGGATTATGGGTAGTTAATAGATCCCTTAGAAAATATTAGGATTCCCCTACTGCTACTAGTATACTGCTTATATTTGTTTGACTGTGTGGTGTGCCCTCTCTAGGGTTATTTCATTTGTCTGTATGGGGTATTGGGTTTGCTTGGGGATTGGGAGAGCTGAAGACTTGTGGTGATGAAGCCTATTGGAGATCCAGATGATTGAAGACCAACTTCCAGAGTTGATGAGGAGAGTCCTTTGCTGGCAGCTGTTGAGGAGTGTAGGGTTTAGGAGCTAGGCAGAGCTCTAGAGTAGAAAGCTTGTTTCCCAAACATGGAAGGCCTTGTCTGCCTCTATCCTTTCTCTATGATTCAAAGTCTCTTTCAAATATCCACCTCCTTCCTTTGGAAGGATCAGTGAATGTATTTGAAAGATAGAACTTTTGAGAGAAACTTGTCTGTATAATGTTAACAGTTAATGAGCCACCCTTGGTAGGCAGTTTACTGTTTAACATTCATTCTCTCTTGTTGACTGATATTCCTCTTGGAGATTGAGCCTTGAAGAAAAGCCCTTGTGGATGGAAGACTGATAATCAAAGCCCTTGCTTGAAGGCTGTGGAGATGGAGATTGATGCTTGCTTGAAGCTTGTAGCTGTTTGATGATGACCTGAAGTCAGATGTTGATGCAGAGCTGCTGTGGCTGTTTATTTTTGCTGTTTATTTCTGATGTATTGTTTGGTTTTCCCTGACTGTATTGTTTGCTGTTTAACCTGTTGGGTTGAAAGTGAATGCTGTTCACTTTTGCCTATTGTTTTCCAGGTTCGAGGTTGAGTGGGACTCCCTTGCCTCGCTTGTATTGTTGCATCCATGCATTTTACTGCTTTATTGTATATATGCTGTTGTTTCTGTTTCCGTCTATTCCCTTAGGATCTCTGTTTCTCTCTGCGCAAGAGAGGAGCATGATAGACACTAGGTCTTAACCCATGCATGATAACATTAGGTTAGTTTGATTCCCTTTTCAACCATAGGTTAGAGTTCTGCCTCTTTTTTCTCAAAACAAACAGAAAAACACAATAAAGATTTCAAACACAATAAAAGACACTTCTTCCGTAAAAGAATGTGAACTCATCAAAATGTCATTTTTGTCCGCTTGGACCAGTAATCAGAAAACCCTTTTTCAGAAGGAATAAAAGCAATCAAGACAGACTTGTGTCGTACGTGGCCCGAACTACGTTTGCTCTGATCTTTCATGCTGTATGAAAGTACGTAGGCATATGATGCGATATCTTAGCGAGCAATCTTCCCCTTCTTTCCCGTAGGTAGGCGAACTACGTTGACTCTGATTTCTCGTTCCAGACGGGAATACGTAGGCATAAAGTGCGATACTTTGCCGAGTCATTTTATTTTCTTTTAACCCCAAACCTTAGTTTAGATAGAATAATAATCCATACCCGAAAACAAGCGTGGATCCCGTCGAGTACGACGGACGTGAGGGGTGCTAATACCTTCCCCTTGCGTAACCGACTCCCGAACCCAGGTTTTGGTTGCGATGACCATACCTTTCCCGTCTTTGCGGTAGGTTTACTCTGAGCGTTTCCTTTCCCTCCTGTGGGATAAATAACGCACGGTGGCGACTCTTCTGTTCAGCCGCCGCCGATTTTCGCAGTAGCGACAACTGGCGACTCTGCTGGGGATCCAACGTCCCCTGGCTGCTAAGGACTGCGATAGTTCCTTATGCATTTGGGATCCAACGTCCCTTAAGAGAGTCAATCCTAGCGCTTGTTTTCCCGTCGAGGATTTTGTATGGATTTATATTTCTGACCTTTATTTTCAGCAGTATATTATTGATTATTATTGCTGTATTGGGGTGTGACGGGTGTTCCATGATTGAGAGATAAGCCGGACCTGGGCTTGAGTGCACCTAGAATTAGAGTAGAAAGTAGTGGGCGTGTGCCGGCTTTGCTTGCATTAGTGTCTCACGAAATCTACACTCGGACGAGGTTCTTCTGGTTGGCTTCTTTTTCTACCCTTTGGGTCGAAGGGGTTGTTGGTCAGCTGAATTGTCGACTCCGGGAACCGATCATTTGGAAGTTGGCTAAGTGAGACCTCTTCAGGATTTGATGATGCCACTCCTTCTGGGAATCGTATCATCAACCCTGAAAGTCTGTGACGCCGACGACCGCATAGGATGCCATACCTTGTGTCAGTTACTCGGACATCCACCTGTGAGAGGGTTTGGGGTTATGCAGGTAACTAGACCTTCAGATACCGGTTATTTCTTGATCAGAGATCCCGGGTATTTATGGAGAGGTTTGAGGTCTGTCAGAGACCGGTTGGAGTTATGATCTGAGGTCTATCAGAGACCATTCAGAGTTATGCTTGAGGTCTGTCAGAGACCAGTTGGAGATATGATATGAGGTCTGTCAGAGACCGGTCAAAGTTATGTTATGGGGTCTATCAGAGACCAGTGTTGGAGCTCTATGTTGGGTCTGTCTGAGACCAGAGTTTGAGGAATTCTGGAGGGTCTATTTGAGACTCTTGATATGGTTCAGGCTTCTCAGCCATGGCATTTGGTCCCTGTTGCATGTTACTTGCATTGCATTGTTTGCATAACCATTATCATTGCATCCCATTAACGTGTGTCTGTGCTGCAGGTGCATTTGCATACCCCCTGGTTCTAGTGCCCGGACTTCTGAGTATTGATTATGGCTGGATTAAGGAAGACAGTTGCGTATAAGCTACCTACGCCTGATATTACTCCTTTTCTTGGTCTGATGTCTCTTGCTGATGAGGAGGTTAGGAGAAGTTTCAGAATGAGTCATGGAAGATTGCTGAGATTAGTCTGCAAGCCCACTGCTGATGAGATGAATGGGCTGTACACCTTGATGCAGTTCTATGACCCTGCATTGAGATGTTTCACGTTCGCTGACTTTATTCTGGGGCCTACCATTGAAGAGTATGTAGAGTTTACTGAGCTACCAGTGCAGAACAAGGTTCCCTTTATTCACTCTGCTGCTGAGCCCAAGTTGGAGGACTTAGCTAAGGCCTTGCACATGAACGCTGCTGAGCTATTAGTGACTTCTTGGCTTGGGGTTCCAGGTTTCTCTCTTGATTTTCTGGTTGGCAAAGCTCAAGAGTACGCCAAGAACGGATGTTGGGTGGTTTTTAACGCTATTTTGGCTCTATGTATCTACGGAATAATGTTGTTTCCTAACTTACCCAACTTTGTGGACTTGGACGCTTTCCATCTATTTGCTGCTGGCAACCCGGTGCCTACACTGATCGGGGACTTTTATCATTCATTGCACTACAAAAATGAAAATAGAAGGGGAAAGACTGTTTACTGTTGTGCGCCGCTGTTGAGCATGTGGGTTAAGCGTCATCTTCCTCTGAAGGGACCCTTTGTGGATAGTGCAACTACAGCTAGCTGGGCAGAGCGCCTGATGAGGCTATCTTCCGAAGACATTGAGTGGTTTGATCGATACTTGCTGGGGTCTGAGCTTATCTTCAGTTGTTCTGGCTACCCTAATATTCCGTTGATAGGAAGAAAAGGGTGTATCAACTACAACCCTTCTCTGTTTGTTCGCCAGTTCGGATATGCGTTGAAGAACCCACCAAAGGAGGAAGAAGTACATGAATCTCTGTACTTCACCGGTGATTTGAAGGGAGAATTACTAGCCAAGCTTCAGCATGCCTGGACGCGTATTAACAGAAGAGGGAAGCCACTGTTAGGGAAGAATGACTGTCAGGCTTGTGCACCCTATAGAGTTTGGATTCAAGAGAGAGCAAGACAGTTGCTGATGCCATTTCCAGATGCACCAGTCCCTGTTCATGTTCCGGTGGAAGAACCAACTACTGTTACTAGGGAGGCCTACGAGCAAGTTGTTAGAGAAAAAGAAGCCTTGATGAAGATCAATGAAGGGTTAGAGCAAGAGCTAGCTCAGATACGTAGTGAGAAAAACAAGGCTGTGCATGCTTTCTAACAGCAGATCGAGCTAGTAAGCATACTAGGGGCTGAGTTGACTGAGGAGAAGAAGAAGCGCGAACGTCTGGGGCAAGAGTTCAGAAGCTCCCATGACATGCTGGAATCCAAAAAGAAAGCACTCGACGCCGCTCACCGAGAAATCTCTTCTTGTAATAAGACTTGGAATGCTACGCTGACCAACAACAAAAAGAGGGAGGATAAGTTGAAGCAGCAAATCTCTGACCTCGAAGAGCAGGTGAAGGCTAGCATTAAGAAGTATGAAGAAGAAGTGATGACCCGATATAGTCTCCAGAATGCATTGAACAAGGCCATCGAAGGCAGAAACGAAGCTGTGTCTCAGAAGCGGAAACTAGAGGATCGCTTCGGAGAAGGGGCATGGGAGGAAACCGCCGGTGACGTGCGACGCGTTCTCAAGAGAAGAAACCAACTTGTTGAAGGGCTGCTTACCCGACCAGGTCATCCAGAGACCAAGAAGTTACTAGAAGAGTACCGGGCTTATGGGAGTACTTGATCATTTCATGTATTAACTTGTATGCTTTATTTGCATAGTGTTGACCATCACCAGGATTGTTGGTTGAGGTCATGCCTTCTTATTGTACTCAGTGATATTGTATTCTTGGCTTATTGGATTTCTCTGCAATATATGAGGCTTTCTTTGATTCAGCTCCGATCTTCGTATTGCTAACACTGTCACTGCACTGGCACCTTCACGCTAGAATCGGGGAATGAATTTCCTTAATGCACAGACACACATTGCATTGCATTCATATTCATATTGCATTACAGGTGGTTATTGGATGGTATCTTATTTCCTGCACTGTACCAGGTCTTTTTTCGGGATTGCAGATCAGCACCCGCACCGCTACTCCACTCGCACCAACTGTCGAAGAATCATGGATCAAATGCAGAACGAGATGCAAGATATGCGCGAGAAGCTAGCACTCTTCATGCAGACCATGGAGACTATTGCAAAAGGTCAGGAGAATTTGCAAGCTCTGGTGCAGCCTCTGTTGGTCAGAAATGCTGGGCATGGAAATGAGGATCATCAATCTGTGCGAGTCGACACTGTTCATGGGGATAGTACTCCCACACTAGTGGCTCCACCTGTAGTCAATATACCCGCTGTCAATGTCAACAACGGTACTGCTGCTGGGAACGGTAACGTTGGAATTGGGAACGAGACTGCTGTCCATAACGTTGGGCTTGGTGATGTCAACTTGGGGGATAATATGGGAGGCAACGACTTCGGTAATGCTGGATTCGGGTTCAATGACCAGGGATTCGATAATGCTGGGAAATATGGTTTCAATGCTCAAGGCTTTGGGCAGGACGGATATGGTATGACTAATCAGGGTTATGGAGGATTCGGAAATGGAAATGGCGCTGGGTTAATGGCTTTTGGACCTGCTGGAGTTGCTCAGGGATACGGCAACAGGGGGCGAGGCCCGGTGATGAATCAGATTAGAGCTGGCCGCAACAATGGATACGATGGGTATGGAGCTGGGAATGGTAACTGGCAAGAGGATCAGCAAGAGGACGCTTTCTCCGGTGGAGGTTTCGAGGGACCTATGGATGACTCCCAGAGGATCAGAATGCTAGAAGAGCAGATGAGGGGGGTCGTGAATCAAAGTGCTATGGGGTTGGACATGTCAACAATGGGTCTGGTGCCTGGCCTGAGAGTGCCAATCAAATTCAAAGCTCCTACATTTGATAAGTATAAAGGGGACACCTGCCCAAAAGTGCACGTGCGGTCATATTACAGAAGGATGTCTGCGTATTCTACTGATGAGAGGATGCTAATGCATTTCTTTCAAGATAGCTTGTCAGGTCCTTCCCTCGAGTGGTATATGGGATTGGAGCCAACTCATATAAAGACATGGAAGCAGCTGGCAGAGGAATTTGTAGCTCACTATAAGTATAACAGCGACTTGGCACCCAACCGGGTCCAATTGCAAGGGCTGTCTCAGAAGAAGGGTGAGAGCTTTAAAGAGTATGCGCAAAGATGGCGCGACATGGCTGCTAGGGTCCATCCTCCTTTAGAAGACAAGGAAATGAATGACATGTTCATCGGAACATTCACCGACATGTTTTATGACAAGTTGTTTCACACATCTTTGGCCAGTTTCTCAGACTTAATTCTGATGGGAGAAAAGATTGAAAGCAACATTAAACAGGGAAGATTCCAAGCTGAGGAATCTACTGCATCTGGCAATAACAGAAAGGCTTTTGGTGGGCGCCGTCAGGGCGATGCAAGCGCAGTGTTTGGAGGCCGAGGCAGAGGCCGGGGCAGAGGTCGAGACCAGTATAATCAGCCACAGCAGGTGGCGAGTGTTACTATCCCATTCCGACAGCAACAACCATTTCAGCAACAGCAGCAACAGCAGCCACAGCAGGAGGCACAGCCTGCTCAGCGAAGATTCCAGGGGGGTAAACCAAGGAGAGTATTTGAAAAGCCTCCTTCAACGTATGCGGATTTGTTACAGACACTATTGGGTTTGAACTTGGTAGAGAAGAGAACTCTGGCGCCTATAACAGGCACTCCTCCGTATGGTTATGATGCAAGCAGGCACTGCGAATTCCACTCAGGGGCTCCGGGCCACGATGTAGAGGGTTGCCATGCGTTTAAGCATGTTGTGCAGGATTTATTGGATAGCAAGGCTATCAATTTTGGAACAGTGGGTCCGAATATAGTGCAAAAGCCCATGCCCAACCATGGAGCAAACACCATTTTAACTGAGGAAGGGTTGAATCTGATTATGAATGTCGATGATTTAAAGACGCCGTTGAGCGAGATAAGGAGCCGATTATTGCAGGGTGGTGTGTATCCAGGTTGTGACGAGTACTGCTTAGAGTGCTGGACCCTAGCTGGGGGTTGTGATGACTTAAAGAAAGGTATTCAGGCTTTAATAGATGGCGGCACATTGCAGTTTGACCGAGCAGCAATTGAAGAGCCTGCAGGGGCATTAGCAGATAATCAGAGTGATGTGGCCACTGTAACGATTCCTCGAAAGACAATCACTATAACGGCACCGGCCCAGCGACCACCGATCACTATCACTAAGGCCGGGCCAATCCCGTACGAGAGCACAAAAGCAATCCCTTGGTCCTATGGGCTAGAAGTGTACTGTGATGGGATAAAAATTGATGTTAATAAGCAGCCCGCTAAGACGGTAGACAACGTTGTTGGTACAGGAGGTATGACAAGGAGTGGGAGAATCTTTATATCGCCTGAGGTAGAGGCCGAAAGACTGGCAAAGGGGAAAGGAAAGATGATTGAGAATGTCCCAGTACAGGGGAATGAAAAAGCAACGACATCGAAAGATGTAGAAGAGTTCATGCGCTTGATTCGGAGAAGTGATTATAAGATTGTAGAGCATCTACAACAGACGCCTTCAAAGATATCTATACTGTCGTTGCTACTGTGTTCTGAAGCTCACAGAAATGCTCTGTTGAAAGTCTTGGATACTTCCTTCGTACCCCAAGATGTTTCCGTGAACCAGCTGGAGGGGGTGTTAGCACATGTGAATGCAGGCCATAGCTTGGGCTTTACAGACTTCGACTTGACCCCTAAGGGGAGGGAGCATAATATGGCGCTGCACGTATCTGTCGAGTGTAGAGGATCAGTCATGTCGCATGTACTGGTAGATACCGGATCGTCTTTAAATGTGCTGCCCAAGAAAGCGATGATGAAGCTAGATGTCAGAGGAATCTTGTGCACGCCCAGTGACTTGGTGGTCAGGGCATTTGATGGGACGCGGAGAACAGTTTTTGGATCGATAAAATTACCTCTACAGGTGGGGCCGGAGGTGTTCGCAACTGAATTTTATATCATGGACATCCAGCCTGCATATAGCTGCCTCCTCGGAAGACCTTGGATTCATGGGGCTGGGGCAGTCACGTCTACCCTGCATCAAAAGTTGAAATATATGGTCGGAGACAGCGTGGTTACTGTGTGCGGAGAAGAAGACATCCTGGTCAGCCATCTGTCGTCATTTAAGTATGTGGAGGTCGATGGAGAGATTCACGAAACACCCTGCCAGACATTTGAAGGGCTGCGTATCAAGGACAAAGGTCCCGGGCCGAGCAAAGCGTCGGAGATAGCCGTCTCGTCATATAAGGAAGCTCAAGCCCTAGTAGAGACAGGTGAGACTAAGGGTTGGGGCAAAGTGCTGGATATTCCCGTGAAGACGGACCGGTTTGGGTTGGGATATCAACCATCGTCATCAACACCTGCTGTGGGGGCACCCCGTTTCAGAGGACCAATAACCATCACTGCCAGTGGAGTATGTCATGAGACCATCAACGCTGCTTCAGAGTCTGACGAAGGAGACAACGATTGCGATATGGGCGCCTGGATTCAGCCGAGCGTGCCAGGACAGGGCTTGTGCAACTGGTCTATTCAGGAGTTTGTTCCTGTGACTCTTAAACAGTAATGCTTTGTTTTATTAATTGTTGAACAATCTGGTGTCTTGCCCGGGGCATCAGGATTTGCTTAGGGCTGTGCTGTTATGAACATTGCATGTTTATCATTAAATAAAAGGCGTTTTCATGTGCAAATATTGCGATCTCTGTTTTTCTTGTTTTGTATTTTACAATAAAATGGCAACGTGGTTATTCGCTTTATACGCATTTTGAAGCATTTAACCGTTCCTTTTGCAGGATAACATTTTCAGATGGCATCCTTGAACCACCTATGACTCGTCCCGACTTTGAGCGCCCGGTATTTCAGGCCAAAGAAGAGATTGTTGAAGATAGTGACGTTCCTGAAGAATTGTCTTGGTTGGTGAAGCAAGAAGAGCGCGTCATTCTGCCTCATGAGGAGGTCATCGAAATTATTAACCTGGGGTCGGAAGGGGTTGAAAAGAACATCCGAATAGGAGCCGCGCTGCAGATCGACGTCAAGCGAAGACTGGTTGAAATGCTCAGAGAGTATAGTGATGTGTTCGCTTGGTCATATGAAGACATGCCTGGGCTCGATACAGATATGGTTGTGCACCGTCTGCCGCTGAAAGAAGAATGCCCGCCGGTCAAGCAAAAGCTTCGCAGAACTAGACCAGATATGGCAGTGAAGATTAAAGAAGAGGTTCAAAAACAGTGGGACGCTGGTTTCCTAGCTGTGACGAAATATCCCTCATGGGTCGCTAACATCGTAACAGTGCCAAAGAAGGACGGTAAAGTGAGAATGTGCGTAGATTACCGTGATTTAAATAAAGCGAGCTCGAAAGATGATTTTCCACTTCCGCATATCGACGTGCTAGTTGACAACACTGCTCAATACTCCGTATTCTCCTTCATGGATGGCTTCTCAGGCTATAATCAGATTAAAATGGCGCCAGAGGACATGGAGAAGACTACTTTCATAACGCCTTGGGGAACATTTTGCTATAAAGTGATGCCCTTCGGATTGAAGAATGCTGGGGCAACGTATCAGCGTGCAATGACGACTCTTTTCCATGATATGATGCATAAAGAGATCGAAGTTTATGTTGACGATATGATTGCCAAATCCCAGACGGAGGAAGAGCATTTGGTGAATCTGCTGAAGTTATTCAAAAGGCTTAGGAAGTTCAGGCTGAGACTGAACCCTAACAAGTGCACCTTCGGGGTGAGATCGGGTAAACTGCTGGGGTTTATCGTGAGTGAAAAAGGAATAGAGGTCAATCCTGCAAAAATAAAAGCAATTCAAGAGATGCCGACGCCTAAAACAGAGAAAGAGGTGCGCGGGTTTTTAGGGAGGTTGAACTACATCGCCCGGTTCATATCTCACCTAACTGCTACGTGTGAACCATTATTCAAGCTGTTGAAGAAAGATCAAGCTGTAATGTGGAACGAAAATTGTCAAAAGGCGTTCGATAAAATAAAGCAGTATTTGCAGGAGCCTCCTATTTTGATACCTCCAGTGGCAGGGAGACCCTTGATTATGTATTTGACAGTTCTTGAGGGAAGCATGGGTTGCGTTCTCGGCCAACACGACGAGACAGGAAGAAAAGAGCATGCGATCTATTACTTGAGTAAGAAATTTACAGATTGTGAATCTCGATATTCAATGCTTGAGAAAACTTGTTGCGCGCTAGCCTGGGCCGCCAAGCGTTTGAGGCAATACATGCTGAATCATACAACCATGCTCATCTCAAAGATGGATCCTATCAAATATGTATTCGAAAAGCAGACATTATCAGGGAGAATTGCCCGTTGGCAGATGGTCTTGACTGAATATGACATCCAGTATGTCTCGCAAAAGGCTATAAAGGGGAGTGTGCTGTCTGAGTACTTGGCGGAGCAGCCTATTGAAGATTACCAATCGATGAGGTTTGATTTTCCTGACGAGGATATCATGTACCTAAAGATGAAGGATTGCGAAGAGCCGTTGCCAGACGAAGGACCGGAATTGGGTTCCAAATGGAAGATGATCTTTGACGGAGCTGTGAATGCTTACGGTAGCGGAATAGGGGCAATCATCACTACTCCACACGGGTCGCACATCCCGTTTACTGCTCGATTGACCTTTGCAATTATCAATAATGAAGCCGAATACGAAGCTTGTATCATGGGGCTTGAAGAAGCCATTGATTTGCGAATCAAGAATCTGGATGTATACGGAGACTCAGCTCTGGTGGTGAATCAGATAAAAGGGGAATGGGAGACACGTCAGCCCAATTTAATATATTACATGAACTATGCGAGGAGATTGTTGCCTTTCTTTGACAAGGTTGAATTGCATCATGTGCCGCGAGCAGAAAATCAAATGGCTGACGCCCTGGCCACTTTGTCTTCCATGTACAAAGTCAACTTCTGGAACGAGGCTCCCAGAATCATTATCTCTCGGCTTGACAGGCCTGCCTTCGTGTTTGTCATTGACGAAGCATCCGACGACAAACCATGGTATTTTGATATCCTTAATTTCCTGAAGAATAAGGAGTATCCGGCTGGGGCATCCAGTCAAGATCAGAAGACTCTCAGGAGATTAGCGGGTAATTTCTATTTGAATCCGGATGGTGTCTTATACAGAAGAAATCACGACTTGGTGCTGCTGCGTTGCGTAGATGAGAAAGAGGCAAAGCTGCTCATGGAGGAAATACATGAGGGTACCTTTGGTACGCATGCTGGTGGGCATGTTATGACGAGGAAGCTGCTGCGGGCAGGTTATTTTTGGCTGACTATGGAAACTGATTGTTTCAAGTTTGCGAGGAAGTGCCACAAGTGCCAAATCTATGCTGATAAGATCCATGTGCCTCCGAGTCCTCTGAATGTGATGTCATCGCCATGGCCATTCTCGATGTGGGGAATCGATATGATTGGAAAGATCGAGCCGACAGCTTCTAACGGGCACCGGTTCATTCTAGTAGCCATTGATTATTTCACCAAGTGGGTGGAAGCGGCGTCTTATGCAAATGTAACTAAGCAGGTGGTGGCCAGATTCATCAAGAGAGATACCATTTGCAGATATGGAATCCCCGAGCGGATAATCACTGACAACGGTTCAAACCTGAATAACAAAATGATGAAGGAGCTCTGTCAGAATTTCAAGATCGAACATCACAACTCCTCCCCTTACCGACCCAAGATGAATGGCGCTGTCGAAGCGGCCAACAAGAATATAAAGAAGATCGTTCAGAAGATGGTGGTGACCTACAAGGACTGGCATGAGATGCTACCTTTTGCTTTGCACGGTTATCTACGACGGTACGCACATCAACCGGGGCAACCCCGTTCTCGTTGGTATACGAAATGGAAGCAGTGCTACCACTGGAAGTCGAGATTCCTTCTTTGAGAGTACTGCGAGATGTCCAATTAGATGAGGCAGAATGGGTGAAAGACAGGTTGAACCAACTGAGTTTAATGGATGAGAAGAGGCTAGCTTCTCTAGCATACGGTCGTTTGTACCAGAGCCGAATGAAGAAAGCATATGATAAGAAGATACATCCTCGGAGCTTTCAGACGGGCGACCTTGTGCTGAAAAGGATTCTCCCGCCGCAGGCAGATCACAGGGGCAAGTGGACCCCCAACTACGAAGGGCCATACGTTGTCAGAAAAGTCTTTTCAGGAGGGGCTTTGTTGTTGTCCACCATGGACGGTGAAGACTTTGCGTCGCCTGTGAATTCGGACGCAGTTAAAAAATACTTTGCTTGAAATTGACCCGCTGGACAGAAAAAAGAGAGTCCAGGCAAAAATGGGGCATCCTGGCGAACCAAAAACAGAATGAAAGGTTCGGGCAAAAGTTAGGGATAAAATTGAAAAAATGTACACCCGCGAAGTTGAAAACCTACACTGGGCGGCTTCGGCAAAAAAGGGTATCCCGGTGAACTGAAAGCCCGTAAAGGGCGGTTCACGCAAAAGTTAGGGATTTGAAAAGCAAATGACTGCGGTCCGAATTTAATACTGCATTTGAGCTTTGGTGCGGGAGAATATACTCGAGGGGTCGATCATCAGATACAATCTCTTCGGAAGTGTGGATACCGGGGAAAGCATTAGAGTCGGGCGAGTCATAGGAGGATCAGTTCGTGATGTTTGTCTGCATCCCGTTGCCGACATGTGTACTCCAAAGTTAATTTATCAATATATTTATGCTTCTTGTGCATATTTGTATATTTGTTGTGCGTAACTTCCTCTTTTCAGGAGTTACATCCCGTGTACAAAACTCCGCCCATTCAGGGGCCCAATCAATAAAATATGTTATTCAGTATTTGATGCTGGCTCTTTATTGTTTTGTGCATGATGAACGCCTAGGTTTGATGAAACTAGCATGTGCATAACGTCACTGGCCCTTGCCAACAATTGCTAAAACTTTGAATTAACTGAAAATGATGTCACTAACGCTAACCTGAATAGATTTGGTTGCATAGACTTGTCTTGTCTTGTTTGTGTTGTTGCAGGGTTCGTAGCCGTATGAAGTGGACGATCAAAAGAGTGCAGTATGGACCAGGAGCTCGTAACAAAAGACTCTATCCCCACGCAGGTCGCGATTCCGAGATAACAATGTTCCTTACTGAAGACGGATGGAATTCCCCAGCTAGTCGTAGCTTATCCAAAGGGAATTCTCCAGTCAAGTCGTTTATCCTTAGCAGAATTGACAATTCCCAGATCGAAGACTGTATTCAGACAGTGCATCTCAAGCAGAGTGTTTTAGCCTCAGAAGATTAATATTTGTGAGCTGTATTCAGACAGTTCACCTTTCCCCGCAGGGTCATTTACTCTCCCCCAGCAGAGTCAGTTGGTTTTCCCCAAGAGAATCATTTTGTCCCCAGAGGAGTTCTTTCTCCAGCAAGGGTTTTCATTCCTCTCAGTGGAACTCGAAGATTAAGACTCTCCCCGGCAGAGTTGGTTGCGCCCTGGCATTTATTTTGTTAGAATACCGTGTGATATCAGTTCACTCTCCAGCAGAAGTCCAATCATACTAGGCGTATCTGCTATTCTCCAGCAGAGTTATATTCCCCAGCAGGGTGGTACTTCAATGAGGTGCTTGGTTTAAGTTCCCAATTTCCCAGCTGAGTCGATTTCACCCCTCCAGCATTTATTTTGCTGGAATAATTTTGTAGCACCTGGCCATCCCCAGCGGAGTCGGCATTATCTTCAGTATTTATTTTGCTGGAGCAGTTCCTGTATCTCAGCAGTTCGAGTCTGCATTTGCATTGGCATATAGTGTCATATTTGCATCTACCAAATAAAAACACGTAGCATTTCCATGTCGAATGGAGCATTATATCATTGTCAAACATATGCATTTTGAAACATGAACCAGGTCGGCTAACCGTTTGTTTCAAGTATTGCTCTCTTGCAGGTTGAAGGAGCTCTTGCTCAAATGAATTACCAGATATTCAAGATCTCGACGTGAGACATTCAACGAGAGTGTCAGCTTTGGCATTATCCCCCACAGAGTTATCATGATGAAGTTCTCTTTGTCTCCGAGCAGAGTCATTTGTGTAAATTTCTCTTGTTTTTCCCGCCAGAGTTATCATGATGAATATTCTCCTCATTCCCAAGCAAGAGTTATTTGTCATCAACGGGTTTCAGGAATCAGAATTTCAGAGGCTGCCGCCGGTTATCAGAACAGACGTCCGGTAGTTTGGTTTCCAAATATCCCCAGTAGAATCCGCTTCAAAGTCGCTGTCACGTTAGTGCTAAGAGGTCTGTGGTTTGAGGCCGATGGAAAAATGAGTCCTGACGTGGACAATTTATTCCTATATTGACGGGATTTCTTCATGCTAGAGAAATGGGTGTCCTAACGTGGACAGATTGATTTCCTCAGGTTGACGATATGCGCTAGTCCTAACGTGGACAAATTTGATTTCTTGGTATTGATTGAATGTGAAGTCATAACATTGACATAATTGATTACTCTTTGTGTTGGTGTCCTGACGTGGACCATTTATTTCCAGTAGATATCTCTATTCGTAATGGTGAGATGTGCGTCCTGACGTGGACAAAGTTTATAGTTCTTCGGGATGACAAGATGCGAGAGTCCTGACGTGGACAAATTTATCCTTCTTCGTGTTGTTGGCAAAGTGTGTGTCCTGACGTGGACGAGTTTTATTTCCCCAGCAAGTCGAAGACGCGCGAGTCCTGACGTGGACAAGTTTTTCTTCAGCAGGTCGAGAGGTGAGTCCTGACGTGGACAAATTTATCCTCCTTCGTGCTGGCAAAGTGTGTTTCCTGACGTGGACAATTTTTATTTCCCAGCGAGTCGAAGAGGCGCAAGTCCTGACATGGACAAGGTTATCTTCCTTCGTGTTGACGCAGCATGAGTCCTGACATGGACAAATTTTATTTCCTCAGCAAGTCAAGAGAGTTGAGTCCTCACGTGGACAAATCAAGACGATATGTATTCCTTACGTGGAAAGAAGATGTATTCCTTACGTGGAAAGTTTAGTCCTGACGGGGACAGATTCAGAAAAGAAGATGGTATTCCTTGCGTGGAAAGAGGCATTCCTTACGTGGAGAAATGTTATTCACAAGATGGAAAGAAGTTGATTCCTAACATGGAAGGGTGAGTCCTAACGTGGACGATGTATTCATAACATAGGAAGTTTAGTCCTGACGTGGACAGATCCAGACGAAGTTTAGTCCTGACGTGGACAGATTTAGAAGGGAGTTTATTCCGAACGTGGAAGAGTTTATTCCTAACGTGGACGATTTATTTTTGATGAAATGCAGACGAATTATCCCCAGCGAAGACGCCGAGATTTTTCCGAGTTGACGGCAGGTGCAGTCCTAACATGGACAAGTTTAGTTGAGATTTCTTCGTGTTGATGACACAGGCGTCCTAACATGGACAAGTTTTTGGATGATAGAAGCTTTTTCGGGCTGATGAAAATGATCCCCAGCACGAGATCGGTTGGTTGCTGTAAACAGCTAGATTCAATCAATGAATGTCGTTCCCCAAGCAGTGGTGCAGTTTATTTCTGCGGTTGGCAAATTTCCGGGTTCTTAGTATTCAACCGTCTCGTACCGCGAATGTTTGAAGGTCGTTCGCTCTTCACCCAATCGGGTCCAAGTCGCTTGAATAGGGGCAGTTGTTGCACCCTAAAATTTGCTCAACCTTTCTTCACTTGGTTTATGTTTCAATTGCATTAGCATTTGCATATAGAGTCATGTACATAGTCTAATCATCTGCATAGCATAGCATAGCAAGTCATCCAACAAGGGACCAAGCATTGTTCTCATCTCTATGAGCCTATCAAGAGGTTATTATTCAAATTCAATCTCATTCAAGTCATCAGAAAGAATTTGAAGTCCAAGAAGTCAGTGGATCAAGCAGTGAATCTATCTCCTATCTGAGGGTATCTGAAGATCATCAAAGAAGTTGTGAGCTGTGAATTGATCATGGAGGGTATCTAGCCATCATGGAAGATTTAGAAAGTCATTTTGAGAAGGAGACAAGTCATTGACATGGTCACAAGAGTTGCAGTTGAAGACAGTCAACTAGGGTTTCATCTGGGTCAACCCTAGGTCAATTGATTGATTGAAAGGCATTAAGGGCTATTGGAGAGATGTGGGGTTCATCATTTGACATGTATAGAAGGATATGATGTTATTCCAAGAAGGAATCAAGAGAAATCAAGGAAAAGAGGAGTTTCTAAATTAGGGTTTCTGTGTAAAATCCCCTGATTTAGGTCAAATTTCCAAGCAAGATAAGTCAAAATGCAAGCTTCAAATGGATCCTTGGCCAACATGAAACTTGTAGAGGATCTCAATACCTTTAATTTGAGTGGTGGAAGGCATCAAGGAGATTTATAGAACTCAAGTTATGGTCCTTGCAAGTTACAGGTCATCTGAGGTATCTGAAATTTTGTCTGTGAAAGTTACTTGTCTTCCAAGCAACGTTTACCCCTCAAGGAGATTTCAAATGAATTTATATTCAACATAAGAGTTGTTCCTCATTGTCTTAGCTTTCTATAATGGTATGGTATGCCTTCATATGATTTGTGGAACTCTACTTATGGTCTTGGCAAGCAAAGGGTATTTTGGTCATCTGAGAATTACAGGTCATTTCAAGCCTATGCCCAAAACTCATACAAGGAAGCTTCAAATGGAAACCTTCACAACATAAAACTTGCTCCAAATGACATTTTGAGTCTAGAAAAAGTTACCATGAAAGATTGTAAAGGCTCATAGCTCAAGGTTTCAAAATTGGTGGATTTAATGAATAAAAAATGACCTAAAAATGAGATTTTTCATAATTTGGCCAAATGGGATGAAATTATAGGTCATTTTGATTGGAAAAAATGTTTTAAGAACATTGGCAAAAGTAGAATTTTGAGTTTGGTTCAAGAATTGAAAGATATGCATGGTTACTTACAAATGAAGTTACATAATCCAAATCCAAGGGAAAGTGTGCATGGGAAGGTTCTACAAACTTCTAGGGCTTTCTATTCTCATCTATATATTGAATGAAGTAACTCCATGCCATGGTTGGTGAATCATTGTGATCAAAAACACAAGTTATACACAATTCTTCCATTTTTGCAAAATCAATTCAAACTCCATCAAATCTTCACCAATTTCCATTTTTCTTGATTTGATCATCATCAACATTTTCCATAGATCAGAATTCACATCAAGATTGGTTAGAATTGAGGAGAACTCGTGCCATACAATTCCATCATCCAAGGAGCAAGATTTTGGTGATTGCAAGATTCAAGAACTAGGAGCAAGATCCATTGCATACAGAACTCATAATCAAGTTCACTGATCAATTTCCACTCATTACAAGCATCAGATCCAAGGATTTTAGCACCTGTTTTCATCATTTGCACCAGGTTAGTTTCCTCTTCGAATTGCATGATTTAGTTAGGATCATAGAGAATTGTTAGCATAGAACTGTTAGGATAGGTTAGAGGATTGATTTCACAAAGTTTGGAGAAGTTTCATGGAGGTTATCAATGGTGTACCAAAACTGTTAGAGCTTATAACATCAAGGATATGGCACTATAATCTTAGGTTTGTAGCTTAATTTGTTCAGCATGAAATGTAGATTAGGCTAGGGTAAAGATTGGCAAGGATTGGAAGATTTGATCACAGGTGAAAATGGTGGAATCAGTGCTTTGCACCTATCGGGTTCGTTTCTTGGTTGAGTTTTAGAGGATGCTATTGTTATGGTTGTGTAGAGGGGAAGAAATAGAGCAACTTTGCTCTTTGCAGATTTTGTTTTCATGGAGAATTGAGGGCGTATGAGAGGATGGAAGATCTGGTCTTTAAGCTCGTGCATGGGGGCTCTAATGGCTGAAACCCTAATCAATTGGGGAAGATAAAGGAGGACCGTTAGATGCAGGCCAAGACTTTGACTGAACCCAGGATCCAACGGCCACGATTTAAAATGAAAAACGGAGGGAGATTCAAAAGACTATACGCACCGTTTCATTAATAATTATGACTGGGCTTTGTAATTGCTTGCTATTCGTACCCCCTCAAATCAGGCCCAGTGTGTTTCCAACTAAAAACCTTGCTAACTGCACCGCTTCTAGTTTTTTTAATTTTTGTCTTGTTTTCTGTTTGACTGGGCCCAGACGCGCTTGCTATGCGCGCCCCCCAGTCTGGGCCCATCTCTCATTTTAACTGATTTTCATTAATTTCTGCACCCCTTTCCATTTAATTCACATTTTATTTCTTCCATTTTTCTTAATTCTTGGAAAAATCATAAGTAATTGAAAAATGCATGATTTTAATTGGTTCTTTTTGCATATTGTTCATAATTTTGTTAAGAAAATTATCACATAAAAAATTTTAGCATTTCATTTTATTTTATATTTTTGGCATATTTTTCTTTTAAATAGGATTAAATAACATTTAGTTTAATGCATGAATTTGTCAATTTTGGTTTGATTAGATGCTTTAACATTTTTGATCCATTCTTTTTAGGTTGATTAGTATAGAATGTTAGCTTGTATATACAATTTAGTTCATATTTTTAGGACTTATTTTTTAGGTGTTTTGTTTAGGTGTGAATAACATGATCAAAACTAGGGTTTAGGAGATAACATAGGAGAATTAAATCATTTCCCTTAGGAGTTGTAGATTGAATCTTTGGGGTATGGGACTATAGGGATTATGGGTAGTTAATAGATCCCTTAGAAAATATTAGGATTCCCCTACTGCTACTAGTATACTGCTTATATTTGTTTGACTGTGTGGTGTGCCCTCTCTAGGGTTATTTCATTTGTCTGTATGGGGTATTGGGTTTGCTTGGGGATTGGGAGAGCTGAAGACTTGTGGTGATGAAGCCTATTGGAGATCCAAATGATTGAAGACCAACTTCCAGAGTTGATGAGGAGTAGGGATGGCAACGGGGCGGGTCGGGGGCGGGTTTAACTATACCCGCACCCGCACCCGCCTCCATGTAACAGACCCGCCCCCGCCCCCAAATCCAATCGGGGGTGAAAATTTACCACCCAGACCCGCCCCCAGTAGAAAACGGGTGCACCCGCACCCGCCCCGCCCCCACCCGCATAAAATTATTATTTTTTTAATTATAATAAAAATTAGTAATTTAATTAAAAAATTGATTATTTTAATAAATAAATTAATTATTTAATTAAAATTTTAATTATTAAATGAATATTAACTTGATTAATTTTATTATTTTAATTGCAATAAGAATATTAATAACTTAATTAAAAGTATAATTAATAAATAAATATTAATATAAATAAAATAAGGAAATCAAAATAAAATATATTATTTGGGGCGGGGCGGGGGCGGGTGCGGGCGGGTCTTAGTGTCTACCCGCACCCGCACCCGCACCCAATTAAATCGGATTTCGCCCGTTAATTTCGGGGCGGGCCCGGGCGGGTGTGGGCGGGTCCGGGTTTGTTTGCCATCCCTAATGAGGAGAGTCCTTTGCTGGCAGCTGTTGAGGAGTGTAGGGTTTAGGAGCTAGGCAGAGCTCTAGAGTAGAAAGCTTGTTTCCCAAACATGGAAGGCCTTGTCTGCCTCCATCCTTTCTCTATGATTCAAAGTCTCTTTCAAATATCCACCTCCTTCCTTTGGAAGGATCAGTGAATGTATTTGAAAGATAGAACTTTTGAGAGAAACTTGTCTGTATAATATTAACAGTTAATGAGCCACCCTTGGTAGGCAGTTTACTGTTTAACATTCATTCTCTCTTGTTGACTGATATTCCTCTTGGAGATTGAGCCTTGAAGAAAAGACCTTGTGGATGGAAGACTGATAATCAAAGCCCTTGCTTGAAGGCTGTGGAGATGGAGATTGATGCTTGCTTGAAGCTTGTAGCTGTTTGATGATGACCTGAAGTCAGATGTTGATGCAGAGCTGCTGTGGCTGTTTATTTTTGCTGTTTATTTCTGATGTATTGTTTGGTTTTCCCTGACTGTATTGTTTGCTGTTTAACCTGTTGGGTTGAAAGTGAATGCTGTTCACTTTTTCCTATTGTTTTCCAGGTTCGAGGTTGAGTGGGACTCCCTTGCCTTGCTTGTATTGTTGCATCCATGCATTTTACTGCTTTATTGTATATATGCTGTTGTTTCTGTTTCCGTCTATTCCCTTAGGATCTATGTTTCTCTCTGCGCAAGAGAGGAGCATGATAGACACTAGGTCTTAACCCATGCATGATAACATTAGGTTAGTTTGATTCCCTTTTCAACCATAGGTTAGAGTTCTGCCTCTTTTTTCTCAAAACAAACAGAAAAACACAATAAAGATTTCAAACACAATAAAAGACACTTCTTCCGTAAAAGAATGTGAACTCATCAAAATGTCATTTTTGTACGCTTGGACCAGTAATCAGAAAACCCTTTTTCAGAAGGAATAAAAGCAATCAAGACAGACTTGTGTCGTACGTGGCCCGAACTACGTTTGCTCTGATCTTTCATGCTGTATGAAAGTACGTAGGCATAGGATGCGATATCTTAGCGAGCAATCTTCCCCTCCTTCCCGTAGGTAGGCGAACTACGTTGACTCTAATTTCTCGTTCCAGACGGGAATACGTAGGCATAAAGTGTGATACTTTGCCGAGTCATTTTCTTTTCTTTTAACCCCAGACCTTAGTTTAGATAGAATAACAATCCATACCCGAAAACATGCGTGGATCCCGTCGAGTACGACGGACGTGAGGGGTGCTAATACCTTCCCCTTGCGTAACCGACTCCCGAACCCAGGTTTTGGTTGCGATGACCATACCTTTCCCGTCTTTGCGGTAGGTTTACTCTGAGCGTTTCCTTTCCCTCCTGTGGGATAAATAACGCACGGTGGCGACTCTTCTGTTCAGCCGGCGCCGATTTTCGCAGTAGCGACACAAGCTGTTTGCAGAACTATGCATAGCATGACATATGGTTGAAAATCTCATGACATGAGAGATTGAAACTCTCATTAGAAGGATCTAGAGGGTTCTAGATCACTCACAGATCATCTATATATTGAGTAGAGGTGATCCAATGAAAGGGTTGGTGATGATTGAAGGAGAGAGCATATATTGAGATTGAAATTGCATAGCTTGCAACTGAATTCGGTTTCACCAATTTCTTCACTTTCCATCCATTTTCTTGATTGCAACTTCTTCCATGGATGCTAGGGATTGAATCCAGATCATAATCCAAGAGAATTCGTGGCTGAATCGTGTATGAGCAATTGAATTTTTCCACCTGCAACTCATCATCGGGTTTCAAGATTCAAGAGCTTTCAACCAGTTCTATTGCATACAGAAGCAAGGAAAGGATCCATTGATCGTGTCTGGAAGGTTGGAGAGCTCGATTTGAAGGTTTAGTGCATCTGTTCATCCAAGATTTTCAGGTTAGTAACTTTCTTCCTCTAGCATGAATTAGGTAGAATCAAGATGAATTAGGGTGTTAGATGCATTGTAGGACGGTGTAGGATTGATTTCAGACCATTAATTTGAAAATTAGTGACCAATCTAGGGTGTTACCATTTTCGGTCGAGATTTGGTTATGGTGAATCTTGAGGTTTCAGAGAGAATTAAAGGCATGAATGAATTCGTGAGGGAATTTGGGACATGTTTCATTAAGGGATCGTGGCCTATAGTGGACTCTAGGTTGAACTAGGGTTGTGGAATGGTGACCGGAGCACCACCGGTGATGGCCGGAGCTGCGCGCGAAGTTCAGACATTCAAAAGGTTGAAGATGACTCTAGAGCCATTGGATGGGGGTTGGACTTTGACTGAAGGCATGATCCAACGGCCACGTTTTAATTTCAGGTTCTAAAGGATCTGATTTAATGAAACGCATCGTTTCATTTGATAGCCGATGCTGGGCTTAGTGAAATAACTGATAATCACACCCCCCTTATGGCCCAATCCATTATATGAACTGATTCTGGTTACTACTTGCACCGTGCATTTGTCTATTTTACTTGGATTTTCATTATTTTTTTCATTTTATTCATGGTTATTGATTAATTCATAATAAATTTAAAAATGATCCAATTAATCCCATTCTTTTTGCATTGTACTCATGATTGAGTCTAGTATTTTTTAGAAAAAAAATATTTTCATTTCAGGCATTTTCTGATTTTATGGGAATTTTATATTTTAATTGATATTAAAATGGTTATGTTTGATACTCAATTTTGTGGAATTTTTTGTGATCATGTGGTGATGACTTTGACCCTGATTTTTTGTTTGTGATTAGTTTAGACATGTATTCTCCCATAGTATTTTTCTCACATTTTTGTGATGAACCTAGGTGGTAGTTTAGGTGGAAACCTTTAGAAGCTCCATTTTTAGGGTTTATGGTTGATACCTTTGGTTTAGATTTTAATTTTAGGACTTAATAGATGACTTGGTCCCTGGTTTTTGTATGAGGCATTCTTAATTGAATTAGGATCCCTTAGGATTTTTTGTAGAAATTTATAGGATAGTTTCCTCTTTTTGATTGATTTTAGTTTAGGTGCTAGTTTTAGGTGATCCTAACTTACTAACTCAACTAGACTAACTTCTTTAGTTCCCTTAGAGTAGGGTTTTGCTTTGTTTGCCTTTGGTTGAGATTGAAGACAAGTTGAAGACAAGGTGGGGATGCTTGAAGTTGCTTGGAGCTTGGAGTTGCTTGTGCCTGAAGGTGTCTAATGAAGATTTAGGACATAGGGAGAGCCTTATAATTAGATGACTTCTTCCACAAATATGGAAAGCATCTTGTGCTTCCATTCCTCCCAATGACTAAAAGTCCTTCTAAGATAATCACATCTCTCCTTTGGAGGGATGAGTGGCTTTATCTGGGAAGTAGAACTTTGAGGGAACCAGTCTCTCGTAATGATGAACCCTTACAGGCTTCCTTTGGTTGTCAATAAGTTGTTTATCATTTCCCCTCATCCTGTTAAATCAATTGTCTTCTGGTTTGAGTACCTTGAAAGATGTTGGGCTTGAGTTTGAAGATGAGGACTTCATTGAAGAGTGTGGAAGAGGATGATTCCTTGAGCATTGCCATTGCAGCTGAAGCTTGAAGAGCAAGAAGAACAAGTTGATACTTGAAGATCCAATGGAGAGCGAGTGAAGAGTTGAGGCTTAAAGAATTGAATGATGAAGTTGACACTTCCATGTGACTGAAGACCACTTTGAGAAGCTGAAGCTTGTAGGAGGAGAAGACCAAGTTGATACTGGTAAAACAAGGAGAGCTGAAGCTTGAAGACTAAGTTGATACTTATGGAGAGGATTCAATTGAGATTGAGTGTAGAGCTGAGGCTTGAGGAATAAAGGACGAGTTGACACTTACATTGATGCTTGGAGAGCCTGAAGGAATCAAGTTGATACTTGTAGTTAGGAGTGAAGCCTGAAGGTGGAATTGACTGAGGAGCTGAAGCTTGGAGAAGAGAGAATAAGTTGACACTTATATTTGATGGATTGAAACCTTGGGGAAGCAAGTTGCTACTTGTCATGGAGGATGATAGCCTTGAAGGGTGGTTGAAGTCTGAAGACTGGATTGCTGTTAGAAGAGCTGAAGCTTGGAATGACAAAGGAAGTTGTTGATCTGCTTTCTTGACTGTCTGTTTGCTTGCTGTGCAACTGTATTGATGTGCCTTGTTTGACTTGCTTGATGCATTAGAATAAGTTCATATCTAGACTGACTTTAAGCTAGGAGCATGATTGCACTAGAGGTTGAGTTGCTCCCTCTGCTTGTATTTTTACTGTATGGCTTTGCTTGCGGGTATTCGGTAGAGCCCAGCTCCCTTGCCCATGTGGTTTGTGTTTGCTTGACAACATCTTATTTTTACTGTATGATTGCAGTTTATTGTATTTTGCTTGATAGCATGTTGTTATTCTTTCTGTATGATTACCGTTATTCATATCTGGCTTGAGGTTGAGATGAGCTTGTGGAGGCTGATGCCCCACACATATTTCCTCCCTCACTTGCATTGCATGCATTTTAAGTTGTTTACTGTTTAAGCTGAAGCTTTATCTGTTTCTGTTTATCATTGACATGATCCCTTAGGAGCCTCACCTCCTTTGATAAGGAAGTGATGATAGAACTTTAGGTTGAAACCTATGCATGATAACTTTTAGGAGTTCCCTGTTTCAAACTGCAACCATAGGATGAATCCTTGGCATGACAACAGTAGGATTTGATAGTTCCCATAGTTGAGCTTGTTCTCTTCTCATCTCAAAATAGCTTAAAATACAGTAATCATGAATGATTTCTTTCGTACGTTACGAGCCTTAAGCTATCTGAGAAAGGATTGTTGGAGAGTTTCTTTTCAACAGTCTGAATACTTAGCATGGTACCCTTTGGGTGACATGCGACGCATTCACTCTCAGGTCATAGTCTTTAGTGCGATTGAAATTGCAAACAACCAAAAAAACAGTTCTTCGTAAAAGACAGAAAACAAACTTCAAACCTTTTTGCCCCGTGGGCCCATAATTCAAAGGAAAGCTTTTCTGAAGAAAAGAGTGTCGTTAAACTTCAGCGCCACCGCAAACAGGCTTTGTCCCTAACTGCTGGAACTGCTGTTTAACCCTACTCGATAAAACAGATGAATCTGAATTCCCGTAATCCGTATTATCCCGAACTACGTAAGCTCTGATCTCTCATATCTGTTGAGAGTACGTAGGCACAGTACTGATGTATTGGCGAGTCATCTTCCCCATAACCCGTAGTAGGCGAACTACGTTGACTCTGATTTCTCATTCTCTGATGAGAATACGTAGGCATAAAGTGCGACGCTTTGCCGAGTCATTTTCTTTTCTTTTTAGACCAACCTTGATAGGTAGATAGATAAACCAACTCGTCTAGTAAACACAACAAGCGTGGATCCCATCGAGTACGATGGACGTGAGGGGTGCTAATACCTTCCCCTTGCGTAACCGACTCCTGAACCCAGACAACGGTTGCGACGACCTTGTCTTATACCTATTCGTCAGGTTTTTCCAATCGTTTCCTTTCCCGCTCTGAGGGATAAATAACGAAAGGTGGCGACTCTTCTGTTTTGCCGACACCTTATTTTCGCGGAAGCGATAGCTGGCGAATCTGCTGGGGACTTGATAGTTTCCTGGGACCCAACGTCCCGTATGCGAGTCAGTTTGGGGAGCCGACGTCCCCTGCGAGAGTCAATCCTAGCTCTTGTATGATTACTTGTTGGGTTGTGTTTATTTTCCGCGCTTTATTTCCCGCACTTTATTTTCAGTATGATATGATTATCCGTGCTGTTGTGGGAGGGGCATTCTGATGAGTGAGAAGCCAAACCCAGGCTTGAGTGAACATAGCATTAGTTGTGGAAATTAGTGGGCGTGTGCTTGCTTGGCAGGCACTAGTGTCTCATGAAATCCACGCTCAGACGAGGTTCTCCCGGTTGACTTCTTTTTCAACCCTTTGGGTTGAGGGGGTTGTTGGTTTGAAGGATTGTCGACTCTGGGGACCGATCATTTTGGATTCAGCCGAGTGAGGCCGCTTCATGAGCTGGTGATGCCACACCTTCTGGGTATCGTATCACCCCTCTTGAATGTCTGTGACACTGATGACCGCATAGGATGCCGAACTTGAGTCAGTTTAGGTCCATACCTGTGAGCAGGGTTGGGTTTGTTGCAGGAAACCTTAACCTTCAGACTACCTGGTTTTCTTGATAGTGAATCAGTTTTGTTGGTACCAGAGGTTCTCGTCATCAGATATGCTTGTTCTTGACAGAACAGATTTATGGGGTCAGAGGATCTCATCAGCAGATGTGTATTTGTTCTTGACAGAGCAGGTTTATGATTGGGATCAGAGGGTCTCATCATCAGATGTGTATTTGTTCTTGACAGAACAGATTTATGGGACCAGAGGATCTCATCAGCAGATGTGTCTTTGTTCTTGACAGAGCAGGTTTATGATTGGGGTCAGAGGGTCTCATCATCAGATGTATGTTTGTTCTTGACATAGCAGTTTTGGTCCTGTATCAGAGGTCCTTATTATCAGATGTTTGTTCTTGACAGAGTAGAGTTTTGGTCCTGTATCAGAGGTCCTTATTATCAGATGTTTGTTCTTGACAGAGCAGATTTATGGTCCTATGTGTGTTTGTTCTTGACAGAGCAGATTTGTGGTCCGATATCAGATATTTCTTATTATCAGATATAGTGGTTGTTCTTGACAGAGCAGCATCATGGTTTTTGTTGATACAGAATCTCCACAGCACAGTTGCCTTGATCTCCTGCTGCATGATTGCATTTTACATTGCTTTGCATACCCATTTGCATTTCATTAACGTGTGTCTGTGATGCAGGTACCGTTTCCCCCGATTCAGAATTTCTGGCCTTCTTTTGTATTGTTATGGGTTCTCTGAGGAAGACCGTGGCTTACAAGCTCCCTACTCCTGATGTTGTTCAGCTGACTGGTTTGATTGCTTTAGCAGATGATTCTGTGAGAGATGAATTCAGAAAGTCTTACGGCAAATTGCTCAGTTTGGTTCGTAAACCTTCTGCGTTCGAGTTGAATGGGTTGCACGCTCTGCTGCAGTTCTACGATCCTACGTTGAGATGCTTTACTTTCTAGGATTTTGTTCTCGCACCCACACTAGAGGAATATGCTGATTTGTTAGGTGTGCCTATCAAGAGGCAGATGCCTTTTGTTCATATGGATGCTGAGCCTGATCTGGCTAGTCTAGCTCCTTCACTTCATCTGGATGCCTCCGAGTTGGTATTGTCTAGTTGGAACAAGGTTCCCGGTTTCTCCTTGCAGTTCTTAGTGGGAAAGGCTCAGCAGTGCGCCAAAGACGGATGTTGGGTCGTGTTCAACACCATTCTCACTCTGTGCATATATGGCATCATTCTGTTCCCCAATATGCCCGACTTCGTGGACTTCGACGCCTTCCGCATCTTTGCATCAGGGAATCCAGTCCCTACCTTGATAGGAGATGTCTACAATTCCATCCACTACAAAAACGAGAACAGAAGGGGTAAGAATGTCTCGTGCTGTGTGCCCTTGCTTTATAGATGGCTTGACAGTTATCTACCCAAGAGAGGTCCCTTTGCTTCGTCTGCAGCCACAGCTGAGTGGCCTGAGCGTTTGATGAGTCTATCAGCGGAGGATATTGATTGGTTTGACAGAGATAGGTTGGGTACCGAGATTATCTTCAGCTGCAGTGGGTTTCCGAACGTGCCTTTGATAGGCAGGAAGGGCTGTATAAACTATAATCCGTCTTTGCTAGTCCGACAGTTTGCTTACGCTTTGAGAGCTCCGCCGAAGGATGAAGAGGTGTAGGAATCTCTGTACCTCACTGGTCTTCTAGAAGGGGATATGTTATCCAAGATTCAGCGCGCTTGGAATGGTATCAGTAAGCGGGGAAAACCATTGCTGGGGAGAAGCAATAGCCAAGCCTACCCTCCGTATATGACGTGGATTAGAGCCAGAGCAGATGCTATAGGGATGTCGTTTCCTCCTGCCAAACCAGAAAGCCCTCCAGTGATTGAAGAGCCTACCACCGTGCCTATTCAGCAGCATAATCAGGTGTTAGCTGAAAGAGACGAGCTGAAGAAGGTAAATGAAGAACTGGATAAAGAATTGGCTCAGCTCAGAAGCGAGAGAAGCGAAGCCGTTCATTCCTTCAAGAGGCAGACAGAGCTGGTGAACCAGCTAGGTACAGATTTGACTAGGCAGATAGCTGAGCACGAGCGCATGGGTCGAGACTTCAAAGCTGTCAACAACGTACTGGCCACGAAGAAACAATACTTGGATGAAGCGTATCGGAGAATATCCAAGTTTAACCAGCATTGGAAGGCCACCCTAGCCAACAGGAAAGAGCGGGAGGATAAGCTGATGCAACAGATCTCCAAGCTGAAAGCCCAGGTGAAGGCTAGTGAGAAGAGGTTTGATGAAGAAACCGCTCGCAGATATGCCGCTGAAGGCCATCTCAACGAAGCTCTTGCTAACATGAAGGAGCGCAAACTGACGTTTGAATCCAAGAAGCGGAAGCTAGAAGATTGTTTCGGCGAAGGAGCATGGGAAGATTCGGTCGAAGGTCTTCAATATACCATTGTGCAGAGAGAGTTGCTCATCAAAGGGTTACTCACTCGGCCTGATCATCCAGAAACGAAGGGGTTGTTAGAAGAGTTTCGCGCCCGTGGTCGTGCTTGACTATTAGTATTCCTTTTGTTATGGTCATTGTTGTATGCTGACCATCACCAGGCTTTTTGGTCGAGGTCATGCTATTGATTCTGCTTGTACTCACTGATGTTGTGTATTGCCTTGATGGGCTTTCTTCGTATATATGAGATGTTATTTCCATGACTGGACTCGGATTTCTTATTATTATCACTGGCACTCAGGCACTAGGATCGGGGGATACCTCCCTAACGCACAGACACACGTTTGCATTTGCATGAAGCATCTGCATGACGAGCACTTTGTCATTTTTTTCCTAACCCTTTTGTGTTTTCAGGTTGTTTCAGGTTATTCCAGGATTGATCAGAGACCTATCCACCGCTATCCGACTAGAGCAAATCAAACCAGAATCATGGAGCAAGTGCAAAGGTTCAAGAACTCCGCGAAAGAATGGACCATTTCATGGAGCTCATGCAAGCGGTCGCCAATGGCCAGGATCAGCTCAGAACCTTGGTTCAGCCTCTGATTTCAAGGATTGATAGCAATGGCGTACTCCATGGTGGGACTGTGCCAACCTCTCCACCAGTTGAGACTCCTCAGAATGGCGTCCCCGTGATCGGGGGGAATGGCAGTGCCAACGGCAATGTGATAGCTAACATGGGACTCAATGGTAATACGACGGGCGTCGGTAATGGAAATTTTGAAGCTAACGTAAATGTTGGGCTGGGCAACGGCACTGCGGGTGTTGGAAATCTGTTTGGGCCTCAGCCATGGTTAGAAGACCGTCAAGATGATGTGTTTTCTCAGAGAGGTGCTGAAGGGGAGCTGACTGCTGAAGCACGTCTAAGGTTCAAGGCACTCGAGGATAAGATGAGAAATATCGAGAACCAGAACACCCTGGGCGTTTATATGTCCAAGTTGGGACTGATTGCTGATTTCAAGGTGCCTCCCAAGTTCAAGGTACCTGACTTTGAAAAGTTCAAGGGCACCACTTGCCCTCGCGTTCATTTGAGATCATATTACAGAAAAATGTCCGCTCATTCTGAGGACGAGAAGTTGATGATGCACTTCTTTCAGGACAATCTGTCCGGGCCATCCCTCGAATGGTACATGAGTCTGGAACCTACCAGTGTGCGCACGTGGAAGGACCTTGCTGAAGCATTTGTGCACCACTACCAATACAATAGCGACTTGGCTCCGAACCGAGTCCAATTGCAGAATCTGTCGCAAAGGAACAACGAAGGGTTTAAGGAGTACGCCCAGCGGTGGCGTGAATTGGCAGCCAGGGTTCAACCGCCGATGGTTGAACGTGAGCTTGTGCAAATGTTCGTAGCCACCCTCCCAGGGGTTTATTATGAGAAATTGGTCAGCGGTATGTCTGGAACCTTCTCAGATCTCATTATCACGGGTGAGCACATTGAAAATGGGATCAAACTGGGGAAAATTCAAGGTGATTCATCCTCAGCTGGAGGAGGCGGAAAGAAACCTTATGGTGGCAAAAGACGGGAAGAAGAAATGAGCGCCGTGACCAACGCTCGAGGGAAGGGTAAAGGCCCTCACCAACAGGTGGCCAGCATAACTATCCCGGCAGTCCAACAGCCACAACAGCAGCAGCCGCAGCAGCAGCAGTAGCCGAACCAACCGGGGTACAGAAAGTAACAGAATCGGGCACCTCTGTCGAGCCGTCACCTCGAGACACCGCCCATGTCCTACGCTCAACTATTGTAGACTCTGCTCCAGCTACAGTTGATCCAGAAGAGAACCTTGGCTCCCTTGACAGGGGCACCTTCGCTAGGTTATGATGCGAATGCAACTTGTGAGTTTCACTCAGGGGCACCAGGCCACACAATAGAGAATTGCAAAGCCTTCAAGCACAAGGTGCAGGACATGGTGGACGCCAAGATCATCAATTTCTCAGATAATGTGTCAAACGTCACGAAGAACCCTATGCCGAATCATAGGGGAGGTGGAGTAAACGCCATTATTGAAGACGAGAGTTTGGATTTGTTGACTGACGTCAGAGATCTGAAGACGCCGCTTAGCTTCGTTAAAGCTAAGCTGATGAAAAAAGGTTTCTTTCTAGGTTGCGAAGAGTTGTGCATGGGCTGTGCGACAAGTCCTGATGGATGTGAACAGTTGATAGAGGGAATTCAAAGTCTGATGACCGAGGGAATCCTGCAATTTAGCCGAAGAGCCGAAAGCGGATCGGGAGAGGTAATGCTGAAGCAAGATGATGAGGTTGCCACCATCACCATCCCTCGCCAGACGATAACTATTTCTGCACCCAGACCGCCCATGATTACCATCACCAAAGCTGGGCCGATACCGTTCGAAAGCACTAATGTTGTCCCATGGCATTACGGGGAAGAGGTCAACTGCAACGGACAGAAGTTGGAACTAGAACCGTTCGGGTCGTCTGTGGAGAACCTAGCGGGCGTTAGCGGGATTACTCGCAGCGGAAGAGTGTTTGCACCACCTGAGGTCGTGGCGGACAAGGCGGACAGAGCTGATGCAACTGATAAAGGTAAAAGTAAAGTCGTTGAAGAGATCCCTCGTGGGGTAGACAAAGACTTACTTGTTAAAGACGCCGAGGAATTTATGAGGTTGATTAAAAAGAGTGACTACAAGATCGTGGATCATCTCCATCAGACACCCTTGAAGATTTCCATCCTGAACCTGTTGTTGTGTTCTGAAGCACACCGCAACGCACTGCTGAAGGTGTTGAACGCCGCATATGTACCGCAGGAAATATCGGTAAACCAGTTAGAGGAGGTTGTAGCCCACGTGAATGCTGGAAATGGGTTAGGGTTCACCGACCTAGAGCTGACGCCGAAGGGGAGGAACCACAATAGTACCCTGCACATCTCGATAGAGTGTAGGGGAATGATTATGTCTCACGTGCTGGTAGACACTGGGTTGTCGCTCAATGTTCTTCCGAAGAAAGCATTGATGAAGTTAGATACTCGCGGAGTGATTTGCACACCCAGTGATCTGGTTGTGAAAGCATTCGATGGAACCAAACGCCATGTTTTCGGGGAGGTGACGTTGCCAATCCAAGTTGGTCCGGAAACATTCGACGCGATCTTTTACATTATGGACATCATGCCTGCCTGCAGCTGTCTCTTGGGCCGGCCGTGGATCCATGCTGCTGGAGTCGTGACCTCCACGTTGCACCAGAAGCTCAAGTACACTGTCGGAGGTAGCATCGTGACTGTGTGTGGCGAGGAAGACATAATGGTGAGCCATTTGTCGTCCTTCAAGTATGTTGAGATGGATGGGGAAATCCACGAAATCCTATGCCAAGCGTTCGAAGCTGTTAAAGTCAAGGACGTAGCTCCTGTAGTCACTGAAAAGCCAGAGATGACTCTCTCTTCCTTCAAGGAAGCCCGAGCCGTTGTTCAAGCCGGGTCTACCCCAGGCTGGGGACGAATTTTGGAGATACCTAACAAGCAAGACAAGTTCGGGTTGGGATATTCTCCTAGAGCTGAAGCCTCCTCTTCTAGCAGCGCGTCGCGAGGTAAAGGGCCGATCCAGTTCACCAGTGGCGGGGTGATATTTGAAAGCGTCAACACGGTGTCTGAAGACAGCGGAGATAGCGACTGCGACTTAGACTCTTGGATCCAGCCAGGCGGGAGCCTCAACAATTGGTCCGTCAAGGATATCATCCAGATGGCAAGCGAAGAGTAATGATTTACTTTTTCCAATCATTGTACAACCCTATGTCCTACCCGGGGCATAGTGGTTTTATTGTCAGGGCCTTGTTTGATTATGTACATGCATTTTATCAATAAATCAAAAGGCGTTTTTTCTTCGTATTCAAATATTGTGATCTCTGTTATTCCTGTTTTATATTTGTTTTGAAAAACAATAAAATGGCAATGAGGTTTGTGCTAACCTGCATATCCTTGTTTTAAGCTTAACCCTTGTTATTGCAGGATCTGCATAACAGATGACATCGACTCTGGACCTTCTACGACTCCGACTTCGATTGCCCGATCTATCAAGCCGAAGAAGAGATTGATGAAGACGAAGACCTTCCCGAGGAGTTGGCCCGCTTATTGAAACAAGAAGAGAAAGTTATTCTGCCTCACGAAGAAGAAATTGAGATTGTGAATCTGGGTTCTGAAGAACTAGTCAGGAACGTCAGGATAGGGGCTGCATTGCGGAGTGATGTCAAGCAGAGATTGGTCGAGATGCTGAGAGAGTACAGTGACGTCTTTGCTTGGTCATACGAAGATATGCCCGGACTTGATACTGACATCGTGGTCCACCACTTGCCGCTGCGAGAAGATTGTCCTCCCGTTAAGCAGAAGCTTAGAAGGACATGATCAGATATGGTCGTTAAGATCAAAGAAGAGGTGCAAAAACAGCTTGATGTTGGCTTCTTAGCGGTCACTACTTACCCTCCGTGGGTCGCCAACATAGTGCATGTACCGAAGAAGGACGGTAAGGTACGAATGTGCGTCGATTATCGGGATTTGAATAGGGCGAGCCCTAAAGATGATTTCCCGCTGCCTCATATTGATGTGTTGGTCGACAATACAACTCAGTTCTCCGTATTTTCGTTCATGGATGGCTTCTCCGGTTACGATCAGATCAAGATGGCACCGGAGGACATGGAGAAAACGACGTTTATCACCCCTTGGGGAACATTTTGCTACAAGGTAATGCCTTTCGGTCTGAAGAACGCAGGGGCCACTTACCAACGAGCAATGGTTACTTTGTTTCATGATATGATTCATCATGAGATTGAAGTCTATGTTGATGACATGATTGCGAAGTCCCAAACGGAGGAGGGACATCTGGTCAATTTGCTGAAGCTTTTTTAGAGGCTTAGGAAGTTCAGGTTGAGGCTGAATCCTAATAAGTCTACTTTCAGAGTACGGTCCGGAAAACTACTGGGGTTTATCGTGAGTGAAAGAGGCATCGAGGTTGATCCTGCGAAGATAAAAGCGATACAAGAAATGCCAGCGCCAAAAACAGAAAAAGAAGTTCGTGGTTTCCTGGGCAGAATAAACTACATTGCAAGGTTTATCTCTCAGCTCACGGCCACGTGTGAACCGATGTTCAAACTGCTAAAGAAAAATTAGGCGATTGTCTGGAACGAGGATTGCCAGAAGGCATTGATAAGATAAAACAGTATCTACAGGAACCTCCGATCTTGATACCCCCAGTGGCCGGACGACCCTTAATCATGTACTTGACAGTTCTTGAGAGTAGTATGGGGTGTGTTCTCGGTCAGCACGACGAGACGGGCAGAAAGGAGCATGTCATTTACTACTTGAGTAAAAAGTTCACAGACTGTGAATCTCGTTACTCGATGCTGGAGAAGACGTGTTATGCACTAGCCTGGGCTGCCAAACGTTTACGACAGTACATGCTCAATCACACCACCATGCTAATTTCGAAGATGGATCCGATCAAGTACGTCTTCGAGAAGCAAGCATTTTCGGGCAGGATTGCCAGATGGCAAATGGTGTTGACGGAATATGACATTCAGTACGTTTCCCAGAAGACCATCAAGGGAAGCGTATTGTCTGATTACCTTGCCGAACAGCCGATCGAGGATTACCAACCGATGAAATTTGAATTCCCTGATGAGGATATCATGTTTCTCAAAGCGAAAGATTGCGATGAACCGTTGCCCGACGAGGGGCCAGATAGGAAATCCCAGTGGAAATTGATATTTGACGGGGCGGTTAATTCCTATGGAAGTGGTATCGGGGCGATCATCACGACTCCCCACGGATCCCATATCCCGCTCACTGCGAGACTGACGTTTCTGGTCACCAATAACGAAGCGGAGTACGAAGCATGCATCATGGGTCTAGAAGAAGCAATTGATTTGAGAATCAAGAACCTAGCCGTATATGGTGACTCGGCGCTTGTGATCAACCAGATTAAAGGGGAGTGGGAGACTCGTCAATCGAATTTGGTGTCGTACATGAATTATGCCAGAAGGCTACTTCCGTTCTTTGATCGAGTGGAACTCCATCATGTGCCCAGGGCTGAAAACCAGATGGCTGATGCCTTAGCCACGTTGGCTTCGATGTATAAAGTTAATTTTTGGAATGAAGCTCCAAGAATTGTCCTTTCTCGTCTTGATAGACCTGCATTCATCTTTGCGATCGAGGAAGCCTTCGACGGCAAGCCATGGTTCCATGATATCCAGAACTTCCTTATGACTAAGGAGTATCCTGCAGGAGCGTCAACCCAGGATAAGAAGACTCTGAGGAGGCTGTCTGGAAATTTTTATCTCAATCCTGATGGAGTTTTGTATAAAAGAAACCACGATCTCGTGCTACTCAGATGTGTAGATGAGAAAGAAGCGAGCATGCTCATGGAAGAAGTCCATGAGGGCACATTTGGTACGCACGCCAGCGGGTATGCTATGACGAGAAAGATCCTGAGAGCAGGATACTACTGGCTGACGATGGAATCAGATTGCTTTAAATTCGCGAAAAGATGTCATAAATGCCAGATTTATGCTGATAAAGTCCATGTGCCGCCGTGCCCGTTAAATGTCATGTCCTACCCGTGGCCGTTCTCCATGTGGGGCATCAACATGATAGGCAAGATCGAGCCCACTGCATCTAACGGTCATCGCTTCATTCTAGTAGCTATCGACTACTTCACCAAGTGGGTGGAGACAACCTTGTATGCTAATGTGACCAAGCAGGTGGTGGCTAAGTTCATAAAGAGGGATATCATCTGTCGTTACGGAATTCCCGAGCGGATCATTACTGATAATGTTTCGAATCTGAATAACAAGATGATGAAGGAGTTGTGCCAGAGTTTCAAGATTGAACACCACAACTCACCTCCTTACCGACCGAAGATGAATGGCGCCGTTGAAGCGGCCAATAAGAACATAAAGAAGATTGTTCAGAAGATGGTTGTAACCTACAAAGATTGGCACGAGATACTGCCATTTGCACTGCACGGTTATCGTACGACGGTACGTACGTCAACCGGGGCAACTCCTTTCTCCTTAGTGTACGGTATGGAAGTTGTCCTACCGTTAGAAGCGGAGATCCCTTCTTTACGAGTTTTGGTTGACGTGAAACTCGACGAGGCAGAATGGATTAAGAACCGACTAAACCAACTCAGCCTGATGGACGAGAAGAGGTTAGCATCGATTGCACATGGTCGTCTGTACCAAAGTCGAATGAAGAAAGCCTATGATAAGAAGGTGCGTCCTAGAAGTGTAACGCCCCATATTGCTTTTTAGGATTACCGACTGACCCCACAAACCAACACGGGTCTTTTCAGCATGCTTTGTCCTCAATCACACGCTTTCTAGGAAACTTCCCAGAAGGTCACCCATCCCAGAATTGCTCCAAGTCAAGCACGCTTAACTGTGGAGTTCTTATGAACGGGTTACCGAAAAGAAGATGCATCTTGTTGGTATAGGTAGTACCAATTAATCCTTGTAAGCCTTCATTCAACTATGCAGTCCCATACCTGCATAGCATCAAGATCCCTCTCATTCGGATGTGAATTCGGTTTTCCCCTAGAAGCTGCTAGGAGTGTCTCATTGTCATGCCTCATGACACCGACAACCACTCCCTCGCCCACGGGTGTTACATGTAACCACCGTCCTCTTTCACCTCAGGTGTTACATGCCCACCAGCTTCCGCTTGGTTCGTCCCCGAACCACATCGTACTGAGAGAACCAGGCTCTGATACCATTTGTAACGCCCCATATTGCTTTTAGGATTACCAACTGACCCCACAAACCAACACGGGTCTTTTCAACATGCTTTTTCCTCACTCACACGCTTTCCGGGAAACTTCCCAGAAGGTCACCCATCCCAGAATTGCTCCAAGTCAAGCACGCTTAACTGTGGAGTTCTTATGAACGGGCTACCGAAAAGAAGATGCATCTTGTTGGTATAGGTAGTACCAATTAATCCTTATAAGCCTTCATTCAACCATGCAGTCCCATACCTGCATAGCCTCAGGATCCCTCTCATTCGGATGTGAATTCGGTTTTCCCCTAGAAGCTGCTAGGAGTGGTTGTCGGTGTCATGAGGCATGACAATGAGACACTCCTAGCAGCTTCTAGGGGAAAACCGAATTCACATCCGAATGAGAGGGATCCTGAGGCTATGCAGGTATGGGACTGCATGGTTGAATGAAGGCTTATAAGGATTAATTGGTACTACCTATACCAACAAGATGCATCTTCTTTTCGGTAGCCCGTTCATAAGAACTCCACAGTTAAGCGTGCTTGACTTGGAGCAATTCTGGGATGGGTGACCTTCTGGGAAGTTTCCCGGAAAGCGTGTGAGTGAGGAAAAAGCATGCTGAAAAGACCCGTGTTGGTTTGTGGGGTCAGTTGGTAATCCTAAAAGCAATATGGGGGGTTACAAGAAGCTTTCAGACGGGTGATCTCGTCCTGAAGAAGATTCTTCCTCCACACTCCGATCACAGGGGCAAGTGGACTCCCAATTACGAAGGTCCGTACGTCGTCAACAAGGTCTTCTCGGGAGGAGCTTTGTTGTTATCCACGATGGATGGCGAAGACTTTGCATCCCCGGTGAACGCAGACGCAGTTAAAAAATACTTTGCTTAAAAAATGACCCGCTGGAAAGAAAAAGAATATCCAGGCAAAAATGGGGCATCCCGGCGAACCATAAAAAAGAAAAAGGTTCGGGCAAAAATTAGGGATATAAATTGAAAAGAATGTACACCCGCAAAGTCGAAAACCCGGATGGGCGACTTTGGCAAAAAAGGGTATCCCGGTGAATCGAAAACCCGGAAGGGCGATTCAGGCAAAAGTTAGGGATTTGGAAAAGCAAATGACTGCGTTCCGCGTATGGACTTTCATTGTTTAATGGTTTGGAAGACCTGAGGGCCGTTTACCTGAATCAATCTCTTCTGAAGCTGAAGCGTCGGAGAAGTATCGAAGTCGAGTGGGTCATAGAGGGATCAACTCATGGTGTTCGTCTACGCCTCGTTGCCGACATTTGTATATACTGATGTATATTTATGTTTTACTTTTGCGCGACTTCCTCATTCTAGGAGCTTGCCTCTGTTGTAAAACATTTTTGCCCATTCAGGGGTTCGTTATCAATAAAATGTATACTATTCAGCAATTCTGTTTGTTTGTTTAGCATTTACCTGTTTTGTTTGCGAAAAAAAACGTCGATGTTTTTGACAAAATGCGCATACATAAACTTACTGGCCTAGGCCACTGATTGTTGAAACAATGAATTACTCGAACATTGTCACAAGATGATAACCTTGATAGGTCCCTTTGAGAAGGGTATCTTGTCTGTTTGTTTGTGTTGTTGCAGGTAGCATATTCCAGGCAGTACGCCGTGCGTCCCCAAGCAGGATGATTCCTTCTTCTCCATCAAAGTTCAACAACCTCTCCCCGCAGAGTCTGAACATGAGATCGTCAAGCGTTGATATGTCTCCCCAGGCAGAGAAGATTCTCTCCCCAATCAGATACATCCCGAAGGAATGTCAATCTCCCCAGCTGAGTCGTATACTGAAGTGTGCAGCAATTGATGGTTCCATACTGAAGTCTCCAGCGGAATTGAAACTCCCCACAGAGTTGTACTCTCCCCCGAAGTAGGACGATTCCTTCTTCCCCAGCCGAGTTTGCAAACCCCCAAGAGAGCCGAGTCCTTGGAAAGCAGTTCGGGTCATGATTGGTCTTCCCCAGTAGAGTGTTGAATAGCTGATGCTGTATTTCCCCGCCGGAGTCGTTATCTCCAAGAAAGCTCTGGCTGCGAATGCCGTGCAGTTTATTTCTACGATTGACATTGCTTTCCGCAGCAGGTCTGGGTTCTCATAGAGCTTCGTTCCCCTGCAGCAGTCAACTGAAGTTTGCTTCCCCATGCGGAGTCCGATTGAGATTGGCGTGACCTTTTCTCCGTGGCAGGATGATTCCTTCCCCCACCAGAGTGGTTCTTTCTCCTTGACAGGAGGATTCTCCCTTCAACATTTATTTTGCTGACGGGATCGCAGCATTTTGCATGATTGCATAGCATTTATCATAAACGCGTAGCATTTCCACCGTGTGGAGCATTGCGCCGTTATCAAAGCATACGCATATGAAGCATGAGCTAGGTCGTTACCGTTCTTGTTTTGCAGGTGTTCCCCGCAGAGCCGCTTGCTCAAGATGATTCTTGAATTCCCCCAGCAATGTCGTTTGCCCAAGATGATTCTTGAATTCTCCAGCGAAGGCGCTTGTTTAAGATGATTCTTAAAATCCCCAGCGAAGTCGAAAGAGTTGGTTGCTAAAGTTGATGCTTAGGGTCCCCAGTAGAGTGGTTGCTCAGGATGATTCTTGAAGTCCAGCAGAGTTATTGGTTCAGGACGACTCTTGAAGTCTCTGGCGGAGTTATTTGTCCAAGATGATTCTTGAAGTCCTCAGCAGAGTTGACTCACCCAGAATGATTTCTGGGACCCCAAAGCAGAGTTACTTGATAGTTCTCCAGAATCCCCAGCGGAGATGTGTCCTCCCCAGCAGGTTTCCAAACAGCGAAGTTGAAACTTCCCTTGAAAGACTTGATGACTGAAGTCCAACTGTATTGACGAAGCAGTTCTCTCAGCTGATGCGGAGTGCCTGATGGTAGAAGTTTGGGTATCCCCAATTGGCTCATGATTGATTAAGGATCCTATTCCCGACTTACTGATGAAGTCCGGCTGATGCCCAAAAAATTTCTTTGAATGCCCGATGGCATGGTTAACTTGATTGTTGATTTGATAAGTCCCGAGGAATCTTGGTGCCTGACGGCATGATCGACCATGTATCGCCGGTTGCCGTGTGACCAATCCCCCAGCTAGTTGCCGTGCAGCTAATATTTCAGTTTTCGAAGACTTGTTCCCATCAGAGTACCATGTACTTGTGCAATTGGAAAATTTCCGGTTTTTTCGGTATTCAACCGTCTCGCACCTTGATTGGTTGAGAGCCGTTCGCTTCTCACCCACTCAGGTTCAAGCCGTTTGAATAGGGGCAGCTGTTGCACCCCAAAATTTTCCCAACTCTTCTTTACCTAGCCTGTGTTTCATTTCATTCACATTAGCATTATCATTTGCATTTCATTGACATGTATGCAGGAGATCAAGAGGTATGATTACCAATAAAGGGATACACAAGGCTATGAAGCTAGCTAAGAAGGTTATTCAAGTGTTCAAGGGTTGATATCTTTGTCAGAGAAGTTAAAAGATCCTCAGAAAGAGTGGTTGAAACCAAGAGTGTGTAGGTCTCCTAACTTGAAAGTTGTGGAAAGACATTAGATGATTCTGAGGCCATGAAGATGGACTTGAGGTCTTGAGAGAGCTCATGAGAAGTGTTGAATATCACTTTGAGGCCTAGACAGGTCATTGTGCAAGGATAAGAAACCTCAGCCATGATTGGTGTAATTAGGGTTTGACTGGGTCAGCCCTAGGTCAACTGAGGATTTGAACAAGGTTGAGACCTAATTCAAGATCCATGTGATCATGGATTGATACATTGAGATGTTATAAGGATGATTCCAAGGTCAACTCATCATGATTGAAGAGTTTGAGAAGTTTCAAGCTAGGGTTTCTAAGGCTTGACAATGTAAAATCCCTTAGTTTGACCCCCATCATCAAGGCAGTTTAGCTCAAGATGTGATTGTCATCTCATCTTACCCCCAACATCAATGTTGTAGAGCATAATCTTAGCTTTAATTTTAGTGCTAGAAGTCCTTGATAGGATTTGTAGAACTCAAGTTATGACTTTGACAAGTTACAGGTCATCCGAGGTATGTGAATTTGGGGGCTTGAAAGTTGCCCAACTTGCATGAAACGTTTTCCCAAGAAGGATGATTCCTATGAACTTTTGGTCAAAATTAATGTTGTTCCTTATCCTCTTAGCTTTCTAGAGAGTACTAGAAGTCCTTGATAGGATTTTTAGAACTCAAGTTATGGCTTTGACAAGTCAAGGGCATTTTGGTCATTTGGAGATTACAGGTCATTTCAAGCATAAGGCCATAACTCCTATTTCCAAGCTTCAAATGAGAAAATGTTCAACATCAAACTTGTTCAAAATGATGTTTTAAGGCTATTAAGGAGGTCATGAGATGTTGGAAGTGCTTGTAGCTCAAAGTTGCAAAAATGACCTAAAATAAGGGTATAAGTTAAATGAATCAAAGTTGGAAATTGATATTTTCAACCTACACATCCAAACCATGGCATGTAATATATCATTTTGACTCTAGAAAACATTTTAAGAACATTGGTTTAGCCACATTTTTTAATTGAAATTCAATTGGTGGACTTGCTTTGAAAAGTGATTACTTACATCATAAGTAACATGTGCAAAACCTAGAATCAAGGCATGAGCAAGATCCCTTGCAAGCTAAACACTTTCAGAATGTCACTAGGGGAGAAATTGGAAGTGAATGAGGTTGGTTTCAAGCTGTTTGCAGAACTATGCATAGCATGGCATATGGTTGAAAATCTCATGACATGAGAGATTGAAACTCTCATTAGAAGGATCTAGAGGGTTCTAGATCACTCACAGATCATCTATATATTGAGTAGAGGTGATCCAATGAAAGGGTTGGTGATGATTGAAGGAGAGAGCATAGATTGAGATTGAAATTGCATAGCTTGCAACTGAATTCGGTTTCACCAATTTCTTCACTTTCCATCCATTTTCTTGATTGCAACTTCTTCCATGGATGCTAGGGATTGAATCCAGATCATAATCCAAGAGAATTCTTGGCTGAGTCGTGTATGAGCAATTGAATTTTTCCACCTGCAACTCACCATCGGGTTTCAAGATTCAAGAGCTTTCAACCAGTTCTATTGCATACAGAAGCAAGGAAAGGATCCATTGATCGTGTCTGGAAGGTTGGAGAGCTCGATTTGAAGGTTTAGTGCATCTGTTCATCCAAGATTTTCAGGTTAGTAACTTTCTTCCTCTAGCATGAATTAGGTAGAATCAAGATGAATTAGGGTGTTAGATGCATTGTAGGATGGTGTAGGATTGATTTTAGACCATTAATTTGAGAATTAGTGACCAATCTAGGGTGTTACCATTTTCGGTCGAGATTTGGTTATGGTGAATCTTGAGGTTTCAGAGAGAATTAAAGGCATGAATTAATTCGTGAGGGAATTTGGGACATGTTTCATTAAGGGATCGTGGCCTATAGTGGACTCTAGGTTGAACTAGGGTTGTGGAATGGTGACCGGAGCACCACCGGTGATGGCCAGAGCTGCGCGCGAAGTTCAGACATTCAAAAGGTTGAAGATGACTCTAGAGCCATTGGATGGGGGTTGGACTTTGACTGAAGGCATGATTCAACGGCCACGTTTTAATTTCAGGTTGTGAAGGATCTGATTTAATGAAACACATCGTTTCATTTGGTAGCTGATGCCGGGCTTAGTGAAATAACTGATAATCACACCCCCCCTCATGGCCCAATCCATTATATGAACTGATTCTGGTTACTACTTGCACCGTGCATTTGTCTATTTTACTTGGATTTTCATTATTTTTTCATTTTATTCATGGTTATTGATTAATTCATAATAAATTGAAAAATGATCCAATTAATCCCATTCTTTTTGCATTGATCCTATTTTTGATTGATTTTAGTTTAGGTGCTAGTTTTAGGTGATCCTAACTTACTAACTCAACTAGACTAACTTCTTTAGTTCCCTTAGAGTAGGGTTTTGCTTTGTTTGACTTTGGTTGAGATTGAAGACAAGTTGAAGACAAGGTGGGGATGCTTAAAGTTGCTTGAAGTTGCTTGGAGCTTGGAGTTGCTTGTGCCTGAAGGTGTCTGATGAAGATTTAGGACATAGGGAGAGCCTTATAATTAGATGAATTCTTCCACAAATATGGAAAGCATCTTGTGCTTCCATTCCTCCCAATGACTAAAAGTCCTTCTAAGATAATCACATCTCTCCTTTGGAGGGATGAGTGGCTTTATCTGGGAAGTAGAACTTTGAGGGAACCAGTCTCTCATAATGATGAACCCTTACAGGCTTCCTTTGGTTGTCAATAAGCTGTTTATCATTTCCCCTCATCCTGTTAAATCAATTGTCTTCTGGTTTGAGTACCTTGAAAGATGTTGGGCTTGAGTTTGAAGATGAGGACTTCATTGAAGAGTGTGGAAGAGGATGATTCCTTGAGCATTGCCATTGCAGTTGAAGCTTGAAGAGCAAGAAGAACAAGTTGATACTTGAAGATCCAATGTAGAGTGAGTGAAGAGCTGAGGCTTAAAGAATTGAATGATGAAGTTGACACTTCCATGTGACTGAAGACCACTTTGAGAAGCTGAAGCTTGTAGGAGGAGAAGACCAAGTTGATACTGGTAAAACGAGGAGAGCTGAAGCTTGAAGACTAAGTTGATACTTATGGAGAGGATTCAATTGAGATTGAGTGTAGAGCTGAGGCTTGAGGAATAAAGGATGAGTTGACACTTACATTGATTCTTGGAGAGCATGAAGGAATCAAGTTGATACTTTTAGTTAGAAGTGAAGCCTGAAGGTGGAATTGACTGAGGAGCTGAAGCTTGGAGAAGAGAGAATAAGTTGACACTTATATTTGATGGATTAAAACCTTGGGGAAGCAAGTTGCTACTTGTCATGGAGGATGATAGCCTTGAAGGGTGGTTGAAGTCTGAAGACTGGATTGCTGTTAGAAGAGCTAAAGCTTGGAATGACAAAGGAAGCTGTTGATCTGCTTTCTTGACTGTCTGTTTGCTTGCTGTGCAACTGTATTGATGTGCCTTGTTTGACTTGCTTGATGCATTAGAATAAGTTCATATCTAGACTGACTTTAAGCTAGGAGCATGATTGCACTAGAGGTTGAGTTGCTCCCTCTGCTTGTATTTTTACTGTATGGCTTTGCTTGCGGGTATTCGGTAGAGCCCAGCTTCCTTTCCCATATGGTTTGTGTTTGCTTGACAGCATCTTATTTTTACTGTATGATTGCAGTTTATTGTATTTTGCTTGATAGCATGTTGTTATTCTTTCTGTATGATTACCGTTATTCATATCTGGCTTGAGGTTGAGATGAGCTTGTGGAGGCTGATGCCCCACACATATTTCCTCCCTCACTTGCATTGCATGCATTTTACAGTTGTTTACTGTTTACTGTTTAAGCTGAAGCTTTATCTGTTTCTGTTTATCATTGACATGATCCCTTAGGAGCCTCACCTCCTTTGATAAGGAAGTGATGATAGAACTTTAGGTTGAAACCTATGCATGATAACTTCTAGGAGTTCCCTGTTTCAAACTGCAACCATAGGATGAATCCTTGGCATGACAACAGTAGGATTTGATAGTTCCCTTAGTTGAGCTTGTTCTCTTCTCATCTCAAAACAGCTTAAAATACAGTAATCATGAATGATTTCTTTCGTACGTTACGAGCCTTAAGCTATCTGAGAAAGGATTGTTGGAGAGTTTCTTTTCAACAGTCTGAATGCTTAGCATGGTACCCTTTGGGTGACATGCGACGCATTCACTCCCAGGTCATAGTCTTTAATGCGATTGAAATTGCAAACAACCAAAAAAACAATTCTTCGTAAAAGACAGAAAACAAACTTCAAACCTTTTTGCCCTGTGGGCCCATAATTTAAAGGAAAGCTTTTCTGAAGAAAAGAGTGTCGTTAAACTTCAGCGCCACCGCAAACAGGCTTTGTCCCTAACTGCTGAAACTGCTGTTTAACCCTACTCGATAAAACAGATGAATCTGAATTCCCGTAATCCGTATTATCCCGAACTACGTAAGCTCTGATCTCTCATATCTGTTGAGAGTACGTAGGCACAATACTGATGTATTGGCGAGCCACCTTCCCCATAACCCGTAGTAGGCGAACTACGTTGACTCTGATTTCTCATTCTCTGATGAGAATACGTAGGCATAAAGTGCGACGCTTTGCCGAGTCATTTTCTTTTCTTTTTAGACCAACCTTGATAGGTAGATAGATAAACCAACTCGTCCAGTAAACACAACAAGCGTGGATCCCATCGAGTACGATGGACGTGAGAGGTGCTAATACCTTCCCCTTGCGTAACCGACTCCCGAACCCAGACAATGGTTGCGACGACCTTGTCTTATACCTATTCGTCAGGTTTTTCCGATCGTTTCCTTTCCCGCTCTGAGGGATAAATAATGAAAGGTGGAAACTCTTCTATTTTGCCGGCACCTTATTTTCGCGGAAGCGACAGTACCCTCTTTCTGCGCATAACATCAGAATTAATCTGAACTGGATCAGATTGAAGTTTTTCTACTAACTTCATTCTCTAAAGACTCTTGCCATCCAGAGGCTTCCCAAGAATAGGAACTAATTCATCTATCTGACTAGCATCTTTTAGATAAGATACCAAACCATTTTCAGTGGGGATATCAGAAATTAACCTTCCCATGGGAATCCAATCTCTTATTTTCTGGTGTTTGGTGCGAACGATTTCTCTGGACATCTTGACATGACTCCACAGATGAACAAACAGTAGATGTGGAAGATCCACCTTGATATTATTCCCTAGACAATTCAGAATATACAGTTGATCTGTATTAATGTAATCTGGAGAATTTGAAGCCTTGCGATGATGAATACAATACAAAAATATCTTGGCCCAAATCTTTTAATGGGTCTTCAGATCCTTGATTTTGTTGGATGGAAGCCCAGAGGTAAACACCTCATTGTACACTTCATTCATATTCACGCTTCTTACTGAGGTATTCATAATACCTTCTTCTTCATAGCCAATAAGTTTGCGAATCAATTCCTCAGTGATAATGATAGTTTTATCCAAAACAGATGAAGAAATAAATTTAGGGTAAACTTGGGCATGAATCCAGAATTCCTTTACCAGTTGGGGAAAAACTGGACCAACCAATCGATCAAAGTATTTTACCTATCCTTGAAAGTTAACTGTTGAACGAAGATCAAACCCATTTTTCGCCATACAGTCAAAATCAATCATAAACTCACAAAATACCTCTAGTTTGTTCACTGGTGTGAGAAGTGTGCGTTCTGGTTCTTTGTAAGCTTCATTACCCATTTGAGATGAAGATGACCTAACCATTGTAGAAACCAAGCATTGATGTGATGAAGATGAGGTAGCCATTGAAGAAGAACTTTTAAGATGACTGGGGATTCTTTTAATTTTTTATTTGAAAATTAAGCAATGAAGAAGGGCAAAATGCATAAGGTGTGTGAGATAATGAAAGTGTGAAATGTGTTACTGTAACAACCCAATTTTCAATAATTAATTATTCATATTAATTAATTGATTTGTTTGGATTGTTTTAATTATTAGAATTATTGGTAGATATTTGAGAGGAGAAATATGATGGAAGAAAATAGAATGGAAAGAATATAAGGAAAAGTGGAAAGAAAAGGAAAAGATAGAAACATAAGAGAAAGAGAAGAGAAAGAAAGGAGAAAAGGAGAATAGAGAAGGAAGAAAGGGAAAGAGCTTGAAATAATCAAGAACAACTCCTAGCTTTCGATTTAATCAAATTAAGGGTGTGAAATGTTGTTATTCTATCAATGTTTATGATTATGTATGATTGGTTTGGATTGTTTGGATGTTTTCTCCATTTTTCATTCTAGGGCATAGATGAGTTTAATCGGTAGAATCAAGGTTTTAACGGTTGGAATCCGGAATAAGTGGTGTAGATTAGTCGAGGATTGTTAGACTAAGAGTACTAGAACTCGTTGGAATTGAATCGGGTGATTTTGGGAGTTTTGGAGAGTTTTGGACAGTGAGGGTTTTGAACATCGCAGACGTTCGCTAGCACCTTCGCTAGGCGAGCAGGTCGCGAGTGTTCGCTAGCAACTCGCTAAGCGAGCAAGCTAGCGAGTGGTCCTAGACATGGACATAATGTATTTGATCTTGTTCGCTGGTAGCGAATGAGGTAGAGAAGGATTCGCTAGGACCTCGCTGTAGCGAGTAGGTAGCGAACGAAGTCAGTAGCTTCTGTTTGCCTTCGCGAGCTTGTTCGCTAGGCGAACAGGTAGCGAGCATTCGCTAGGGTCTCGCTAGGCGAGCAAGCCAGCGAGCATGACAATATTTCATTTTTCTTTGTGATTCCATCCGATGAATGTTTAGTTCGACTGTGTTCAATCCTTCTCAGAATAAATAGTTGTGTATTATGGTGTGATATGTTGTGGGTAGCCGTATGGCGTGAATCCTAAATTGTGGAATCGATTATGAAATGTGGTCTTTTAACAAATATATGCATTGTTTAAATTGATTAAAAGTGCATGATGATTCTGATTGAGTTCGTTGCTGTTGGCACGATGTTATTAATAATGCATGAGAACATATTGTGAATATGTGTGCATTGCTTGTAATTGTATGTGGATAATGCATGAGAACATATTGTGAATATGTGTGCATTGCTTGACAAATATGGTGATGAAGATTTAAAGTATGAATACTTTGATTATGTGAAATATGTTGTGTGTGCAATCATGTTATAATTCTTATGTGATGAATTATTTGAGAATGCATGAGATTAAGATGCGAGAACGGTCTTAAGTGCATTTGGTTGTTGATTGCATATGCATCATTTAGTCAAGAGGCAATGCTTGCTAGTTTCGTGGAGACTAGTGACTTGTCCCAAACCTAGAAGAGTGAGTTTGAAAGCTTAGAGGACGGGCTTTTGTTGTTATCAGTCTAGAGGACGAACCCGGTTTAAATGTAAAAACCGAAAAATGATAACAAGTGTTGGTACCACATGGCATGAGTTGCATTAAGTCACATGGAATAGAGATAAATGTTGTGTGAATGTATGCATATGTGTATGTTATGTGAATTGATGAGGATTATCAGAGATAAATGTTGTGTGAATGTATGCATATGTGTATGTTATGGGAATTGAAGAGGATTGTGGATGTCTGCATGGTAAATATGCTTGGTGATCATTTCATATTTGTTTATATATACATATGTTGTGATGTATATGATGATGATAATGAATTGTGGTGAGAAATGTGGAATATGTGTATTTTATGCTTGTATATATATATATATATATATATATATATATATATATATATATATATATATATATATATATATATATATATATATATATATATATATATATATATATATATATATATATATATATATATATATATATATATATATATATATATATATATATATATGCATTGATTATTATGATAATATTTCTCACCCTTCTGCTTGTAATTGATATATATATATATATATATATATATATATATATATATATATATATATATATATATATATATATATATATATATATATATATATATATATATATATATATATATATATATATATATATATATATATATATATATATATATATATATATATATATATATATATATATATATATATATATATATATATATATATATATATATATATATATATATATATATATATATATATATATATATATATATATATATATATATATATATATATATATATATATATATATATATATATATATATATATATATATATATATATATATATATATATATATATATATATATATATATATATGATGAAATACGGTGAGAATGCGAAGCATGTACGTTTTATGTTATATATATATATATATATATATATATATATATATATATATATATATATATATATATATATATATATATATATATATATATATATATATATATATATATATATATATATATATATATATATATATATATATATATATATATGTATATATATATATATATATATATATATATATATATATATATATATATATATATATATATATATATATATATATGTATATATATGTGTGTATATATATATATATATATATATATATATATATATATATATATATATATATATATATATATATATATATATATATATATATATATATATATATATATATATATATATATATATATATATATATATATATATATATATATATATATATATATATATATATATATATATATATATATATATATATATATATATATATATATATATATATATATATATATATATATATATATATATATATATATATGTATATGTGTGTATATATATATATATATATATATATATATATATATATATATATATATATATATATATATATATGTATATATATGTGTGTATATATATATATATATATATATATATATATATATATATATATATATATATATATATATATATATATATATATATATATATATATATATATATATATATATATATATATATATATATATATATATATATATATATATATATATATATATATATATATATATATATATATATATATATATATATATATATATATATATATATATATATATATATATATATATATATATATATATATATATATATATATATATATATATATATATATATATATATATATATATATATATATAATTATATGCATTGATTATTATGATAATATTTCTCACTCTTCTGCTGTTTTATAATGCTCTATGAGGCATTGCAGATTAGTTTTGATGGAAGTCTTTTATGAAGTATAGCTTCATTCTTTTGGTCGGTTAAGCTCTGATATAAAGCACTGGGTAGTTAGGATTGTATAGTATTCTTTTGAGATACATTTGTATATGTATTTGATGACAAATGTTTATGTAAACATGAATGATGTGGTGAATCAAACTGAATGACATGTATTTATATGATTAACATGTTTAAAGTGACCCAATGTTTAGATTTTTTGCTTTTAATTCTAAATATTGAAATGTGGGTGTAAGGACTAAGTTCCTCTGTTGTAACTACCCCACTGTTGCATGTCTTTTATCGAGCAGGTGTTGTATGTTAATATCATGATGATGTGACATACCTCTTTTATACCATGTTTTATTTATACTCTGATGAAATTTTAATACGTGTTAAATGATTTATTCGTTTATTTAGGGGTATAGAAAGTGGGTGTTACATTAGTGGTATCAGAGCAGGTCTATCAGTTGACCAAGTTGTTAATGTGTTCATTCCCTTATGCATTTGGTATGTGTGTGTAGCACTATCAATATGGTTGTTCTAACGAGGATTTATTGTGGGAATCAAGAACAATGGTTGCAGGTAGGAATGATGAAGCGATTGCTGAGGCGTTGACGAGGTTGGCTGGAGTGATTAGGCAGAATCCTCAAGCCAATGTGAATGTTGGAAATAACACCGAGGACGAGTTTCGTGCTTTGGGAAGGTTCCAAAGGAACAATCAACCGATTTTCAAGGGAACCCATGAACCTGACAAAGCACAAGTATGGCTGAAAGCGATTGAGAAGATCTTTCGAGTTATGAACTATTCGGATGCGCAGAGGGTGCAGTTTGGCACTCATATGCTTGAAGAGGAAGCTGAGGACTAGTGGGGTAATACTCGCCAAAGGTTTGAAGAGGATGAGATTGTGGTTACTTGGGATGTTTTTAGAGAGGCATTTCTGGAGAAGTATTTTCCAGAAGATGTGCGTGGTAAGAAGGAAATTGAATTCCTTGAGCTGAAGCAAGGTAATTCAACTGTGGCCGAGTATGCCGCAAGATTTGAGGAATTGATTAAGTTTTGTACTCATTATAACACTACTAATGCTGAGAGATCCAAGTGTCTCAAGTTTGTGAATGGTTTGAGGCCTAAAATCAAGCAAGTCGTTGGTTATCAGGAAATTAGGCGATTTTCTGAGTTAGTGAGCAAGAGTAGAATTTATGATGAAGATAGTAGGGCTCGGTCTAGTCACTACAAGAGTTTAATGATAAGAAAGGAAAAGGCCAATTTAGAGGGAAGTCGTATGTGACTCCTACGGATAAAGGGAAACAGAAAGCTGGTTATGACAAGAAGTCGAGTGCGGGAGGAGCTTCCACCCTGGTAAGATGTTATAATTGCGGTGAAGTGGGACATCGTGCTCCTGAGTGCAAGAGTGTTGGGTGAAGTGTTTCAAGTGTGGGAAGCCAGGCCACAAAGCTCTTAGGTGCAGAAGTGGTGCGAATATGACTTGCTATAACTGTGGTGAGCAAGGGCACATTAGTACCAAGTGTGACAAGCCAAAGAAGACTCAAGGGAATGGGAAAGTGTTTGCTCTATCAAGATCGGAGACTGCTAGTGAAGATCATTTGATCTGAGTTACGTGCTTCATTAATGGTATACCTTTGATCGCTATAATTGATACTAGAGCTACACATTCTTTTATTTCCTTTGATTGTGTTAAGAGGTTAAATCTTGAGTTGTCTCTTATGAGTGGTAGTATGGTTATTGATACTCCTGCTATGGGTTCGGTAACTACCCCGTATGTGTGTTTGAATTGTCCGTTGAGTATTTTTGGTAAAGACTTCGGAGTTGATTTGGTGTGTCTTCACTTAGATCAACTTGATGTTATTCTTGGGATGAATTGGTTGGAATTCAATCGTGTTTATATTAACTGTTTTGACAAAACCGTTATCTTTCCTGAACCTGAAGATGAAGAGGATTTGTTTATGACTGCTAAGCAAGTGAAGGAATCAATGCAAGATGGTGCGAAAGTATTCATGTTGATGGCAACGTTGAACATTGGTGAACATGGAGCAATGGATGCTTTACCAATTGTCTGTGATTTACTGGAAGTTTTTCCTGATGAGATAAGAGACTTACCGCCGGAACGAGAAGTAGAGTTTATGATCAATTTAATCCCTAGAACTAGTCCAATATCGATGGCTCTATATCATATATCCGCATCGGAATTGAAAGAGTTAAAGAGTCAACTCGAAGATCTACTTGAGAAAAGGTTTATTCGTCCGAGTGTGTCACTGTGGGGTGCACCGATGTTATTGGTTAAGAAGAAAGAAGGTTCTATGAGGCTCTGTGTGGATTACAGACAATTGAACAAGGTGACTATCAAGAATAAGTATCCACTTCCGAGGATTGATGATTTGATGGATCAGTTGGTTGGTGCGAGTGTGTTCAGTAAGATAGATTTGAGATCTGGGTATCATCAGATTCGTGTGAAGGCTGAGGATATTCAGAAGACTGCTTTTAGAACGAGGTATGGACATTATGAGTATTCTGTGATGCCATTTGGTGTGACAAATGCACCAGGTGTATTTATGGAGTACATGAACAAGATTTTCCATCCTTATTTGGACAAGTTTGTGGTGGTGTTCATTGATGATATTTATTCAAAGAGTGAAGAAGAACATGTCGAGCATCTGAGGATTGTGTTATCTGTATTGAAAGAGAAGCAGTTATATGCTAAACTTTCTAAGTGTGAATTTTGGTTGAAGGAAGTGAGTTTCCTTGGTCATGTGATTTCGAGTAGAGGTATTACAGTTGATCCGTCGAAGGTAGAAGCGGTATTGCAATGGGAGACTCTGAAATCAGTTTTTGAGATTAGAAGTTTTCTTGGTTTGGCGGGATATTATCGGAAATTCATTGAAGGATTTGCCAAGTTATCATTGTCGTTGACGCGGTTGACTAGGAAAAGTCAAGCTTTTGTTTGGAATGCAAAGTGTGAAGGAAGTTTTCAAGAGCTTAAGAGAAGATTGACGACAACTCCTGTTTTGATTTTGCTGAATCCGATAGAACCGTTTGTTGTGTATTGTGATGCTTCTTTGATGGGTTTGGGAGGTGTGCTGATGCAAAATAAACAAGTTGTAGCTTATGCTTCGAGGAAACTCAAAGTGCATGAGAAGAATTATCCGACGCATGACTTAGAGTTGGTCGTCGTTGTATTTGTTCTAAAACTTTAGAGGCATTATTTGTTTGGTTCGAGATTTGAGGTATTTTGTGATCATAAGAGTTTGAAGTATCTCTTTAATCAGAAAGAATTGAATGCAAGGAAGAGGAGATGGTTGGAACGTCTGAAGGATTATGATTTTGGTTTGAATTACCATCCGGGTAAAGCAAATGTGGTAGCTGATGCATTGAGTAGGAAATTGTTGCATATGTCGATGATGATGGTAAAAGAGTTGGAATTGATTGAGCAATTTCGTGATTTGAGTTTGGTGTGTGAGAAGACTTCCTACAGAGTTAAGCTTGGTATGTTAAAGCTTACTAGTGGTATTCTTGACGAGATTCGAGAAGGACAGAAATCTGATTTGGGTTTAGTTGATCGGTTGACTTTGATCAATCAAGGTCAAGGTGGTGAATTTTGGATTGATGAAAATGGTATCATGAGGTGTCATGATAGAGTTTGTGTTCCTGATGTTGTTGAGCTGAAGAAGAGCATTCTTGAGGAAGGGCATCTTAGTGGATTGAGTATTCATCCGGGTGCTACTAAGATGTATCAAGATTTGAGGAAAGTATTTTGGTGGCCTCATATGAAGAAGGATATTGCCGAGTTTGTGTATTCTTGTTTGATTTGTCAAAAGTCAAAGATTGAGCATCAGAAACCGTCGGGCTTGATGAAACCGTTTTTTATTCCTGAGTGGAAATGGGATAGCATTTCTATGGATTTTGTGTTTGGATTACCGAGGACGCCGAGTAATTTCGAAGCTATTTGGGTTATTGTGGATAGATTGACTAAATCTGCTCACTTTATTCCTATGCGAATGGATTACCCGTTGGAGAGATTGGCAAAGCTGTACATTGAAAGGATTTTCAATTTGCATGGTATTCCGTCTAGCACTGTGTCAGATAGAGATCTGAGGTTTACTTCGAGATTTTGGAAGAGTTTGCAAAGTGCTTTGGGTACGAAGTTGCGTTTGAATTCTGCTTACCATCTGCAGACCGATGGTCAGACAGAGAGGACGATTCAGTCACTTGAGGATCTTTTGAGAGCTTGTGTATTACAGAAGGGAGGAGCTTGGGATAGCTACTTACCTTTGATTGAATTTACTTACAACAATAGTTTTCATTCGAGTATTGGTATGGAACCGTTTGAAGCATTGTACGGTAGACGGTGTAGGACGCCATTGTGTTGGTATGAGTCGGGAGAGAGTTCTGTGGTTGGACCCGAGATAGTCCAGCAGACTACCAATAGGATTAAGATGATTCAAGAGAAGATGAAGATTTCTCAGAGTCGTCAAAAGAGTTATCATGACAAGAGGAGGAAACCATTTGAATTTTAGGAGGGAGATCATGTATTTCTTTGAGTCACTCCTATGACTGGTGTTGGTAGGGCATTGAAGTCGCGTAAGTTGATGCCGCATTTTATTGGTCCTTATCAGATTTTGCAGAGGATAGGAGAGGTAGCCTATCGGGTTGCTTTACCGCCGTCGCTTGCTAATCTCTATGACGTGTTCCATGTATCTCAGTTGAGGAAATACATTGCGGATCCGTCTCATGTATTCCAAGTAGATGATGTGCAGGTGAGAGATAACCTGACTGTAGAGACATCACCTATGCGGATAGAGGGTCGAGAGTTGAAGCAACTTCGAGGTAAAGAGATTGCTTTGGTGAAGGTCGCTTGGGGAGGACCGGCTGGTGGAAATGTGACTTGGGAACTTGAGAGTCAAATGAGGGAGTCTTATCCAGAGTTGTTTGAATCAGGTAACATTTTCGAGGACGAAAATTCCTAAAGTGGGGGAGGGTTGTAACAGCCCAATTTTCAATAATTAATTATTCATATTAATTAATTGATTTATTTGGATAGTTTTAATTATTGGAATTATTGGTATATATTTGAGAGGATAAATATGATGGAAGAAAATAGAATGGAAAGAATATAAGGAAAAGTGGAAAGAAAAGGAAAAGATAGAAACATAAGAGAAAGAGAAGAGAAAGAAAGGATAAGAGGAGAATAGAGAAGGAAGAAAGGGAAAGAGCTTGTAATCATCAAGAACAACTCCTAGCTTTCGATTTAATCAAGGTAAGGGTGTGAAATGTTGTTATTCTATCAATGTTTATGATTATGTATGATTGGTTTGGATTGTTTGGATGTTTTCTCCATTTTCCATTCTAGGGCATAGATGAGTTTAATCGGTGGAATCAAGGTTTTAACGGTTGGAATCCGGAATAAGTGGTGTAGATTAGTCGAGGATTGTTATACTAAGAGTACTGGAACTCGTTGGAATTGAATCGGGTGATTTTGGGAGTTTTGGAGAGTTTTGGACAGTAAGGGTTTTGAACATCGCAGACGTTCGCTAGCACCTTCGCTAGGCGAGCAGGTCGCAAGTGTTCGCTAGCAACTCGCTAAGCGAGCAAGCTAGTGATTGGTCCCAGACTTGGACATAATGTATTTGATATTGTTTTTTGGTAGTGAGTGAGGTAGCGAAGGATTCGCTAGGACCTCGCTGCAGCGAGTAGGTAGCGAACGAAGTCAGTAGCTTCTGTTTGCCTTCGCGAGCTTGTTCGCTAGGCGAACAGGTAGCGAGCATTCGCTAGGGTCTCGCTAGGCGAGCATGAAAACATTTCATATTTCTTTGTGATTCCATTCGATGATCGTTTGGTTCGATTGTGTTCGATCCTTATCAGAATAAATAGTTGTGTACTATGGTGTGATATGTTGTGGGTAGCCGTATGGCGTGAATCCTAGATTGTGGAATCGATTATGAAATGTGGTCTTTTGACAAATATATGCATTGTTTAAATTGATTAAAAGTGAATGATGATTGTGATTGAGTTCGTTGCTGTTGGCACGATGTTATTAATAATGCATGAGAACATATTGTGAATATGTGTGCATTGCTTGTAATTGTATGTGGATAATGCATGAGAACATATTGTGAATATGTGTGCATTGCTTGTAATTATATGTGGATAATGTATGAGAACATATTGTGAATATGTGTGCATTGCTTGACAAATATGGTGATGAAGATTTAAAGTATGAATACTTTGATTATGTGAAATGTGTTGTGTGTGCAATCATGTTATAATTCTTATGTGATGAATTATTTGAGAATGCATGAGATTAAGATGCGAGAACGGTCTTAAGTGCATTTGGTTGTTGATTGCATATGCATCATTTAGTCAAGAGGCAATGCTTGCTAGTTTCGTAGAGACTAGTGACTTGTCCCAAACCTAGAAGAGTGGGTTTGAAAGCTTAGAGGACGGGCTTTTGTTGTTATCGGTCTAGAGGACGGACGCGGTTTAAATGTAAAAATCGAAAAATGATAACAAGTGTTGGTACCACATGGCATGAGTTGCATTGAGTCACATGGCATAGAGATAAATGTTGTGTGAATGTATGCATATGTGTATATTATGTGAATTGATGAGGATTATTAGAGATAAATGTTGTGTGAATGTATGCATATGTGTATGTTATGTGAATTGATGAGGATTATTAGAGATAATTGTTGTGTGAATGTATGCATATGTGTATGTTATGTGAATTGATGAGGATTATTAGAGATAAATGTTGTGTGAATGTATGCATATGTGTATGTTATGTGAATTGATGAGGATTATTAGAGATAAATGTTGTGTGAATGTATGCATATGTGTATGTTATGTGAATTGATGAGGATTATTAGAGATAAATGTTGTGTGAATGTATGCATATGTGTATGTTTTGTGAATTGAAGAGGATTATGGATGTGTGCATGGTAAATATGCTTGGTGATCATTGCATATTTGTTTATATATACATATATTGTGATGTATATGATGATGATAATGAATTGTGGTGAGAAATGTGGAATATGTGTATTCTATGCTTGTGTGTGTGTGTGTGTGTGTGTGTGTATATATTTATCTATATATATATATATATATATATATATATATATATATATATATATATATATATATATATATATATATATATATATATATATATATATATATATATATATATATATATATATATATATATATATATATATATATATATATATATATATATATATATATATATATATATATATATATATATATATAATTATATGCATTGATTATTATGATAATATTTCTCACCCTTCTGCTGTTTTATAATGCTCTATGAGGCATTGCAGATTAGCTTTGATGGATGTCTTTTGTGAAGTATAGCTTCATTCTTTTGGTCGGTTAAACTCTGATATGTAGCACCGGGTAGTTAGGATTGTATAACATTCTTTTGAGATACATTTGTATATGTATCTGATGACAAATGTTTATGTAAACATGAATGATGTGATGAATCAAACTGAATGACATGTATTTATATGATTAACATGTTTAAAGTGATCCAATGTTTAGATTTTCTGCTTTTAATTCTAAATATTGAAATGTGGGTATAGGGACTAAGTTCCTCTGTTGTAACTACCCCACTGTTGCATGTCTTTTATCGAGCAGGTGTTGTATGTTAATTTCGTGATGATGTGACATACCTCTTTTATACCATGTTTTATTTATATTTTGATGAAATTTTAATACGTGTTAAATGATTTATTTGTTTATTTGGGGGTATAGAAAGGGGGTGTTACAGTTACAACGTGGAATAAGTATTAGGGCACAGAGAGAAACATATATCAAATCAAAAACATAATTATTTAACGCATTAAATGTGATTAGACAAAGTGGGGAAAAAATTTCAATTATTCAAACAGTACCTGAAACGGTGCCTCAGCTTTGTGTACACTCAATCGTTTGCAAAATTCAGATTAGAAGTGACACGTGTTTGATATGGCGTGCCTCTGAAGCTCTTTTAGGAAATGAATCGTTAACTAACACTCAGATCCTCTGAAGCTTGTTAACTCAGATTTTCACAAAAATAAAGTAACTAAAAATTTCAGATGCAATACTTTAGAGTATAGACTTTAAACACTTTTCATTTGAATAAATTTAATTCAGAATAAAGATTCTATTCTGGACAAAAGTCCATACTAATATTTTTCAGAATAAATTTAAATCTATCTTCAGAGAGGGGTTTTGTAAAAATATCAGCCCATTGATGGTCTATATCAGCAAAATTTAAACTTAACATCCCTTTCTGAATATAGTCTCTGATGAAGTGGTGTTTAATCTCTATATGTTGCCTTTGAATGTAAAATTGGATTTTTAGAAAGAGAAATAGCAGAAGTATTGTCAGAGAAGATAGGAATATTACTCTCATGTATTTGGTAGTCCTCCAGCTGACTCTTCATCCAGAGCATCTGGGTGAAGGTGGGAAAAACACTTAGGAGGGGGGGGGGGGGTTGAATAAGGGTTTTAAAACAAATTGGATGATAGAAAAATAACACAGAATTTTTATCCTGGTTCGTTTGAGCTCAAACTAATCCAGTCCACCCTACCAAGGTGATTTGCCTTTCTCAACAAGGACTTAATCCACTATATCAAACTTGATTACAGTGTAAACCACTAAGACAACTATCTTAGTCTTCTCAAGAAATTCTGACCACAACTTGGTCTTCTTAAGGAAATTTTTTACAAAGATAAACTAACAAATGTGTTTAAGATGTGCTTCTAAAAAGCTATATCACAACAGTGATTTTTACACAAGTTAAAGAACGAAAATAAAAACTATTCTAGTTTGAAGAATATTTGAATGAGCGCTTTGAATAATTTGTCAATAGTTCCGTCAAGTTCGTTAACCTTTGAAGTGATGATAAGACTTGCTTTTATAGTCATTTGAAATTCATTTCTCAAAGACTGTGCAATCTGTGCATTTTGTTCTTTTTATCTTCTATTGACTTTTCCTTTCTCAGAAGAGGAATGTTCTGACAAATCCTTTTTGTCTGAAATCTTGTGTCAAGCACGAATGGGGAAAGAGCCGTTTAGGATAAGACAAGGAATATACCAACGGATCTTTATTTGAACAACATCTTCTTCAACAACTTTGGAACGTCTTACATCAGAACTTCTGATAATGTTCTTAGTTGTTCAGGTCAGAGTTAACTCAATCAGAGTTTCTCTTTCAGAGTTTGCAGCAAAGTGCTTTAAGCGTGAAATCCTTATCATAGCATACTTGCTTATCAGAACTTCTGTACTTGCATCGTTGAGTACTTCCAGAGTATTCTAAAGCTTTATGTATGTTATTTGCTCAAGTTCTTCTTAGCTTCGCTCACAGTCATTGTAGCAGATCAGAGTCTTCTGATGTGTTGCTTCTGACGCTCAGAGCTTTTTCGTTCTGTGGTGTTCAGAGGCGTTCTTGCTTCCAGAATAATATTAATTTTGATATCTGAAACAAATAAACACTTGAACAAAATTAGAGTATATAAATTCTCTATACAAAATTTCATTAATGTTATCATCAAAACTATGAGATATATTAAACACCAATCTGTGTTCTAACAATCTCCCCCTTTTTGATGATGACAAAAACTATGGGAAATTTTGTTTAAATAGAAAAGAAATATTACGCCCCCTGAGAATATTAATCTCCCCCTGAAATGAATACTTCTGAAAAGATAAAATACTTCCCTTTCAGCTTCTGTATTCTTTTCAGCTTCAGAGGAAACTTGCAGATTCTCAGACTTTTAGTTCAGAGTTAATTATTAGAATTTATCAGATGAGAATTATTAGGTCTGAAACACTCAAGAAATATGATTAGTTGAAATTTATCTATCATGTATGAGTTGCCTTTGGTATCTGTTTATGTGAATTATCAAAATTATCATTTCTCCCCCTTTTTGTCATATCAAAAAGAAAATCTTTTAAGAAAAACTTTAAGATAGAAAAAAATAACAGAAGAAAAACAATAAAGAATAAGATAGCTTCATTCAGAAAAACATAACATTTAGAGCATTTAATAAAGATAATCTAAGAACAGAAATAAACAGTTAACACAAAAGTGCAGAAAACAACAAGGAAAACTAAGAAGGACGAGAAGCCAACATCCTCAGAAGATTCGTTATCTCAGATGTGGATTCGTCTTGTTTCGCCATCCATGTATTGATTTGTTCAGTTGTCTGTTCTTGCTTAACCATCCAAGATTTCATCTCAGTGTTGCTAGCCTTGAGTTCAGCAATCTGAGCATGCAGATCTTCGTCTTCTTTCTTCACTTCAGATGACTCAGGAGCAGATCCAGAAGCAGAAGCATCCTGAACAACCAAAGATGCAGAAGCATTCTGGACAATCATGTCAGCAGGTTGAGCAGAGTCAAGAGTCTCAGAAGCAGGAACAAAAACTTCTGGAGCTACTACTTCAGGTCTAATCACTTCAGCAGTCTCAGAAGCAACCAAGACTTTGGAAGGAATACACACGTCCTTTACAGGTGTGTTTTCCAGAAGCAAGGTTAGGTTTCTGCTTACTCTCAGAAGAGTTTGTCTGACAGCTTCAGCAAATCTGACCTTTGCATCATCAACACAAATCTCTTGAAGATTTGAAGCAACAGAATTGAATATATTCTTGAATCTCTTCCAAATAGCCTCAGAATCATCAGGATTCAGACTTGAAAGACATCCCTTCTTGACAGAAGATAGCCACATGTTTAATTCTTTTTTAAAACCAGCAAATAAAGTACCAACATCCAGCCTAGGTTTAGGTTTCAGATAGGTTTCTAAAGAAGGTGTTTTGGTGGTTTCAGAAGTTAAGGGGATGGAAAAATAAGATATATAGATGATAGGTGGATATGATGGAGAAGGAGTGAGGACAGATGAAGATTTAGCAATCTGAGGTTCATATGGGGTTGGTTCAAATGATAAAGTTTCATTGTCAGGGTCAGATGGAAGGGAAACAAAAGATTTGAGAAGAGATGAAATGACATCTGATCTATCAGAATCAGTGGAATTATATGAATCAGAATATTCAGAAGATTCAGATGATCCAGAGGGAACTGGATAGACAGTCATAAGAGGTTGAAGATCAAGAACCATTGGTTCAGGATCAGATGGAATGGTTTCTGGTTGTTGTTGTTCAGAAGTTTGTTTTTCAGATGGGGGAATTTCAGAAGATTGGTTTACAGAGGGGTGTGGTTCAGATAAATGTGGAGCAGAAGTTGGGGTTTTATCAGGGGTAGTTTTCTGATGGATGTTGAATGAAGGTGTGGATGGTACAGAAGATTGTGGTTCAGATGGTTGTGGTTATTGAGGTTCAAAAGTTTTATGTGGTATAGGTGTAGAAGGAAGTGGTTGAGAATTTTCTGGTTCAGATGGAATAGGTTCAGAGTCGTGAGGAGGAGAAGGTGAGGGAATAGGTTCATAAGGAGGAGGTTCAGATGCTATTACTTCTTTTACTATTTCTAAAATAGAATCTAAACTAGCAGAAGCAGGGTTACCTTTCTGTTTCTTGACACGCTTTGGCTTTGCAGAAGATGCTTCGCCAGAAGCTTTCCTCTCGGGCTTAGAAGATCCTTCTTCTGAGACCTTTCTTTTCTTCCTCTGTCTCTCCCCATGAAAATCAAATCCAGGTTCATCTGCCCTTTGAATCAGATGTTCTGGTACAGGAGTTCCATCTGCTAAGCATTCTGCTATGTAAGCAGAATAATCTCCTTGGGTTCATTAGCATAGAAAAGAGGGAAATCATCAACAGAAATCCTTCTCTTGCTTACTTCTTCAGAGTTGATCTGATCTGGTGCAGAAGTAAGTTCTTCTACAATCCTCATCCTCTACAGACTTTTGCCATTCAGAGGTTTTCCAACAATTGAAGCTACTTCTTCTTTCATACCAGCTTCTGTCAGATGACCAACTAAACCATTCTTAGTCAGAATGTCTGAGATTAGTCTTCCCATAGGTATCCAGTTTCTCATCTTTTGGTGCTTGGTTCTGATTTCTTCTCTAGATTGCTTCACATGAGTTCACAGATGAGTGAAAAGAAAATAAGGTAGATCCACTTTGATGTCTTTTCCCAGACAATACATGAAGTACATCTGATCAGAGTTGATGTAATCAGGTGAATTTGTTGATTTTTTTATGATGGATGCAACCTAAGAAGATCTTAGCCCAGATCTTGTATTAAACTTTCAGATCCTTTATCTTGCTTGAGGCTTCCCCAGAAGTAAACACTTCACTGTATACCTCATCCATATCCACACGATTTGCTGGCAGATGAGTGACACAATCTGATTCTTGATATCCTATCAGTTTGCGAATCAGATCTTCAGTGATAATGATTTCCTTACCCAGAACTGAAAACATGATGAATTTGGGGAAAACTCTTGCATGAATTCAAAATTATTTGACCAAGCAATGGTAAACTGGACCAACCAGTTCGTCAAAGTAATTTGTCCATCCTTGTGATGACACATTTGGACGTAAATCAAATCCATTTTCAGCAATGCTTTCAAAATCAATTAAGAACTCACATAGAACTTCCAGTTGATCAACGGGAGTGAGGAGAGTTCTTTCAGGTGTTGTGAATGGAGTAGGACCCATTGTAAAAGAAGAAACGGCAACCATTGTTGATTCAAACTGTTGAGATGTTGAGGATGAAGTTGCCATTGTTGAAGAAGTGAGATAATGAATGCTTCTTTGGGTTTTAGGTTTGAGGGGATGAAGAAACAATGGAGCAAACAGAAATGCATACACGATGTGAGAGAGTGAAAAGTGTGAGAAAGTGTTGTGTTGTGGCATTTATAGGGGCGAAAATTAGGGCACACATTCACACGATCAACAATAAATTCATTTAATTTAATTCAAAAAGTCACAGCAAAAAGAATAATGATTTCAAACATTAAATGATACTGACAAGCATGGGGAGGAAAATGAGATTTTGAGAATTTCAAACAGTACCTCAAAATGGCGTCTCATTGAGTACACTCCACCTTTTCAGATATCTAGTGACACGTGTTTGATGTTGATGTGCCTCTGAATCTCTTAAGAATAAGAAACGTTAACCAATGCTCAGATCTTCTGAGACTTGTTAGATCAGAGTTTCACAAAAGAAATAATGTACTAAAAGAAATAATTAGAAGAATTACTTCAAAACATAGACATTATTCATATTTCATCAGAATAAAATTTCTTTTGAATAATAGTTTTATTCTGGACAAAAATCCATACTAATATTGTTCAGAATAAACTTAAACCTATCTTCAACAAGGGATTTTGTAAAGATATCAGCCCATTGATGGTCTGTATCAACAAAGTTCAAACTAATAATTCCCTTCTGAACATAGTCTCTGATAAAATGATGCTTAATTTCTATGTGCTTTGCCTTAGAATGTAAAATAGGATTCTTAGAAAGGCAAATAGCAGAAGTATTATCACAGAAAATAGAAATGTTACTCTCATGAATCTGATAGTCTTCTAGTTGACTCTTCATCCAAAGCATCTGAGTGCTACAACCGGCAGCATCAATGTATTTTGCTTCTGTTGTTGATAGCGCTATTGTGAGTTGCTTCTTGCTGAACCAAAAGATCAGATGACTTCCCAGAAACTGACATCTTCCAGAAGTACTCTTACGCTCTGCTCTGTCTCCAGCATAGTCAGCATCACAGAATCCAACTAAATTATAATCATAAGATTTTCTATAACACAAACCCACGTTAGTAGTACCTTTCAGATACCTCTTAACAACTTTTAAGTGAGATTCGGATCTGATTGGAATCTAGCACATAGACAAACACTAAAGAGAATGTCAGGTCTAGAAGCAGTCAAGTACAGAAGAGAACCAATCATACCTCTGTAGAGCTTCTGATCTACCTTTTTACTTACCTCTTCTTTACCTAGTGTGCTTGTAGGACGCATTGGGGTCTTTGCTACCTTGCTTTCTGACATGTTGAATTTCTTCAGAAGTTCCTTTACATACTTTGTCTGATGTATGTAGGTGCCTTCTGGAGTCTGATTCACTTGAATTCCCAGAAAGAATCTGAGTTCTCCCATCATGCTCATCTTGAATTCTACCTGCATAGATTGAGCAAACTCCTTTCCAAGCGTAATATTGGTAGTTCCAAATATAATATCATCAACATAAATCTGACAGACTAAAATGTCTTTCTTAATTGATTTATGAAGAGAGTAGTGTCAACTTTTCCTCTGATAAAATTATTTTCCAGAAGGAAATTACTCAGCCTCTCATACCAAGCTCTGGGAGCTTGTTTTAAGCCATAGAGTGGTTTCTTAAGTTTGAAAACATGTTCTGGAAATTTTTCATTTTCAAAACCAGGAGGTTGATGAACATAAACTTCCTCTTCTATGAAACCATTTAAAAAGGCACTTTTAACATCCATCTGATACAGAGTGATGTTATTCTGTGCAGCAAAGGAAATAAGCAAGCGAATAGATTCTAACCTTGCCACAAGAGCATATGTCTCTGTGTAATCTATACCTTCTTACTGACTGTATCCTTGAGCAACCAGCATAGCCTTATTTCTGATAACTTCACCTTGCTCGTTCAGCTTGTTTCTGAAAACCCATTTAGTTCCAATGATGTTGAAACCATTTGGTCTTGGAACCAGATCCCATACGTCATTTCTGGTGAATTGGTTAAGCTCTTCTTGCATAACAAGTATCCAATCATTATCGTTCAGAGCCTCATCCACAGAAGTAGGTTCTATGATAGATACCAAGCCAAACAATGATGTTCCAGAAGATCTGAGAAATGACCTTGTTCTGATAGGGTCATCCTTCTTTCCAATTATCATTTCCTCTGGATAAGAGGCTTTGATTCTGGATGATCCTTTAACATTTGGTCCTTCAGAAATTGTCAAGCTATCCATCTGAGCAGTCAAGGGAGTAGCATCTGACATTGCTTCTGGTGCTTTTGCTTAAGCTTTGTCTTCCTCTGATTCTTCAGAGTCTGTGAGAAGGACTTCTCTATCTGCAGAAATTTCAAGTTGCTTTGGCTTTTGATTGCCAAGCTTATCATCAAATCTAACATGAATTGATTCCTCTACAATATGTGTCTCAGTATTGTATACTCTGTAGCCTTTAGAGCGTTCAGAACATCCAAGCATGAAACACTTCTGAGCTTTAGAGTCAAACTTGTTCAGATTTTCCTTAGTGTTCAACATAAAACATACACATCCAAAAGGATGGAAATAAGAAATGTTGGGCTTTCTATTCCTCCATAGTTCATAAGGAGTCTTCTCAATAAGAGGTCTTACAGACACTCTGTTCTGAATATAACAAGCTGTATTCACTGCTTCTGGCCAAAAATGTTTTGCCATGTTAGTCTCGTTGATCATGGTTCTGGCCATTTCTTGCAATGTTCTATTTTTCCTTTCTACAACTCCATTATGTTGAGGAGTTCTAGGACAAGAAAAATTACGTGCAATTCCATTTTCTTTTAAAAATATTTCAAAGTATTTGTTTTCAAATTCTCCACCATGATCACTTCTGACTTTAACAATCTTAAATTCTTTTTCGTTTTGGACTTGTTTGCAGAAGTCAATGAATTCAGAGTGTGACTCATCCTTGTGTTTCAGGAATTTTACCCATGTTCATCTGCTGTAGTCATCAACAATGACTAATCCATACTTCTTACCTCTGATGGATGCAGTTTTCACTGGTCCAAACAGATCAATATGAAGCAGCTGTAATGGTCTAGAGGTTGAAACAACATTTTTTGTTTTGAAAGAAGATTTTGAAAATTTTCCTTTCTGACATGCTTCACAAAAAGCATCTGAGTTGAACTTCAACTGAGGAAGTCCTCTGACCAGATTGAGCTTATTAATCTGAGATATACGTCTCATACTAATATGACCCAATCTTCTGTGCCAGACCCATTGCTCATCATTAACAGACAGAAGGCATTTTACATTCTGAACTTTACGTTCTAAAAGATTGATTTGTAAATGTTGTTCTTCCTTTTTGTTAGAACACAGATTGATGTTTAATATATCTCATTGTTTTGATGATAACATTAATGAAATTTTGTATAGAGAATTCATATACACTAATTTTGTTCAAGTGTTTCTTTGTTTCAGATATCAAAATTAATATTATTCTGGAAGCAAGAACGCCTCTGAACACCAAAGAACGAAAAAGCTCTGAGCGTCAGAAGCAACATATCAGAAGACTCTAATCTACTACAATGACTCTGAGCAAAGCTATGAAGAACTTGAGCAAAGGACATACATAAAGCTTCAGAAGACTTTGGAAGTACTCAACGCTGCAAGTACAGAAGTTCTAATAAGCAAGTATGCTCTGATAAGGATTTCACGCTTAAAGCACTTTGCTGCAAACTCTGAAAGAGAAACTCTGATTGAGTTAACTCTGACCTGAACAACTAAGAACATTATCAGAAGTTCTGATGCAAGGCGTTCCAAAGTTGTTGAAGAAGATGTTGTTCAAATAAAGATCCGTTGGTATATTCCTTGTCTTATCCTAAACGGCTCTTTCCCCATTCGTGCTTGACACAAGAATTCAGACAAAAAGGATGTGTCAGAACATTCCTCTTTTGAGAAAGGAAAAGTCATTAGAAGACAAAGAGAACAGAATGCACAAATTGCACAGTCTTTGAGAAAGGATTTCAAAGTACTATAAAAGCAAGCATTAGCATCACTTCAAATGTTGACGGAATTCTTGACAAAATATTCAACCAGCTCTCACAAATATTCTTCAAGCTAGAATAGCTTTTATGTTCGTTCTATAACTTGTGTAAAAATCACTGTTGTGATATAGCTTTTTAGAAGCATTTCTTAAACACAAATTGTTAGTTTATCTTTGTAAAAGATTTCCTTAAGAAGACCAAGTTGTGGTCAGAATTTCTTGAGAAGACTAAGACACTTGTCTTAGTGGTTTACACTGTAATCAAGTTTGATATAGTGGATTAAGTCCTTGTTGAGAAAGGCAAATCACCTTGATAGGGTGGACTGGATTAGTTTGAGTTCAAAAGAACCAGAATAAAAATATTGTGTTATTTTATCTATCATCCAAATTATTTTAAAACCCTTATTCAACCCCCCCTTCTAAGTGTTTTTCTCACCTTCAGTTGGCATCAGAGCTCCGGTTCTATAAGTGATCTCACTTAACTGTGACAGAAAAAGATCCAGTTGGGAAAAACTCTTAATCTCTTGTTCTTTATTCATCATGGCTGCTGAAGCTTCTACTTCAACTTCATACAACAACAGATACGATGATAGAGACAGAATTAGCACCAAACCTCCCATGTTTGATGGTGAGAAGTTTGATTACTGGAAAGATAGAATAGAAAGCTTCTTTCTAGGCTATGACACTGATTTGTGGGATTTGGTAACTGATGGTTATATTCATCCTACTAATGATGAAGGGAAAAAGGTTGACATAAAATCTATGTCTGATCAACAGAAGAAGGAGTTTAGAAACCACCACAAGGCAAAAACCATCCTGTTAAATGCAATATCTCATACTGAGTATGAGAAAATAACAAATAGAGATACTGCATTTGATATGTTTGAGTCTCTCAAAATGACGCATGAAGGAAACTCCGAAGTATAGGAGACAAAGGCTCTGGCCCTCATCCAGAAGTACGAAGCCTTCAAAATGGAGGAGTATGAATCTGTGGAAACTATGTTCTCAAGATTTCAGATCCTAACTACTGGGTTGAAGTTTCTGGATAAAGGCTACTCTACTTCTGACCATGTTAAGAAGATCATCAGAAGTTTACCAACAAAGTGGAGACCAATGGTGACAGCTCTGAAGCTTGCGAAGGATCTGAATAAGATCACTCTGGAGGAATTGATCAGTTCCTTAAGGAGTCACGAGATTGAGCTGGAGGAAGACGAGCCTCAGAAGAAAGGTAAGTCAGTTGCTTTAAAATATAACAAATCTGCTAAAGCTTTGCAGGTTATTGAAGAGAGTTCTGAAGAATCTTCAGAAGAAGAAGATGAACTGTCTTTGCTGTCCAAGAGGATTAATCAACTCTGGAAGTACAAACAAAAGAAGTTCAGAAACTTCAAAAGATCTGATCAGCATGGTGATTCTTCTAGACATAAGAAATCTGGAAAGAAAGATATAATGTGCTATGAATGCAAGGAGCCTGGCCACTATAAAAATGAATGTCCCAAACTTCTGAAGGAGAAACCCAGAAGGAAGTTTGAAAAGAAGAAGAAAGTGCTAATGGCCACGTGGGACGATTCAGATGCTTCTGAATCCTCATCAGAATCAGAAGATGAATGTGCTAATGTAGTACTGATGGTTGACGTGGAGGACCACGAAGAAACTGCTGAATCTGGATCAGAATCAGATTCAGAAGAGGTATTTTCTGAACTCACTAGAGCTGAACTTGCTGAGAGTTTATCTGAAATTCTTGAAAGCTACAGCAAAATCAAACTCAAATACAAGAAGCTTTAAAGCTGCCTTGCATCTGAGAATGATCAGCTGAGATCAAAAGTTGCTGAGCTTAATGCAAACAATCTTAAAATAAAAAATGATTTAAAAAAAGCTCAAAAATCTGACTCAGATCCTATATCATGCTCTAAAAACATTTTAGAAGAGTATGATTATAGCTTTCAGAAGTTTCTGGCCAGAGGCCTAGATAGAAGCAAGATGGCTTCAATGATCTATGGCGTAAGCAGAAACAACAAAAAGGGAATTGGATATGAATCACCTTCTGGGAAGGATTTAAATCCAAAACCTGTTGATAAATTGATCATCAAATATTCTCCTATGTATACTCATTTCAAATTTGGTCATTTAAATGATATTAAGCACACACATTCTGATATGAACAAACCTGTGTTTAATAAACCAAAATTCCATCAGAACAAGGATGCTCTTAAGGGAAAGAAATTCAGAAAGAATTTCAAACCTACTAACCCTAGATGCCCCAAGAAAATATGGGTACCTAAGGACAAAATGATTTTTGTTGCAGACATCCTTAGCAGCAAAGTTGAAACACCAATCATGGTACCTGGACTCTGGCTGCTCGCGTCACATGACGAGAAGAAGGTCTATGTTCCAAAGCCTGGAACTTAGATCTGGAGGTGACGTGAAGTTTGGAGGGAACTAGAAGGGCAAGATAATAGGCTCTGGAACTATTGGCAATGGTAACCTACCTTCCATTTCTAATGTCTTACTTGTTGAAGGATTAACACATAATCTATTGTCCATAAGTCAATTAAGTAACAATGGTTATGACATAATCTTCAATAAAAAATGTTGTAAAGTTGTCAGTCAAAAAGATGGCTCAATCCTCTTTAATGGAAAAAGGAAGAACAACGTTTACAAAATCAATCTTTCAGAACTTAAAGTTCAGAATGTAAAATGCCTTCTGTCTGTTAATGATGAGCAATGGGTCTGGCACAGAAGATTTGGTCATATTAGTATGAGACGTATATCTCATATTAATAAGCTCAATCTGGTTAGAGGACTTCCTCAGTTGAAGTTCAACTCAGATGCTTTTTGTGAAGCATGTCAGAAAGGAAAATTTCCAAAATCTTCTTTCAAAACAAAAAATGTTGTTTCAACATCTAGACCATTAGAGCTGCTTCATATTGATCTGTTTGGACCAGTGAAAATTGCATCCATCAGAGGCAAGAAGTATGGATTAGTCATTGTTGATGACTACAGCAGATGGACATGGATAAAATTCCTGAAACACAAGGATGAGTCACACTCTGAATTCATTGACTTCTGCAAACAAGTCCAAACCGAAAAAGAATTTGTTAAAGTCAGAAGTGATCATGGTGGAGAATTTGAAAACAAATACTTTGAATTTTTTTAAAAGAAAATGGCATTGCACATGATTTTTCTTGTCCTAGAACTCCTCAACAGAATGGAGTTGTAGAAAGGAAAAATAGAACATTGCAAGAAATGGCCAGAACCATGATCAACGAGACTAACATGGAAAAACATTTTTGGGCAGAAGCAGTGAATACAACTTGTTATATTCAGAACAGAGTGTCTGTAAGACCTCTTCTAGAGAAGACTCCTTATGAACTTTGGAGGAATAGAAAGCCCAACATTTCTTATTTCCATCCTTTTGGATGTGTATGTTTTATGTTGAACACTAAGGAAAATCTGAACAAGTTTGATTCTAAAGCTCAGAAGTGTTTCATGCATGGGTATTCTGAACGCTCTAAAGGCTACAGAGTATACAATACTGAGACTCAGTTTGTAGAGGAATCAATTCATGTTAGATTTGATGATAAGCTTGGCAATCAAAAGCCAAAACAGCTTGAAATTTCTGCAGATAGAGAAGTCCTTCTCACTGACTCTGAAGAATTAGAGGCAGACAAAGCTCAAGCAAAAATTCCAGAAGCAACGTCAGATGCTACTCCCTTGACTGCTCAGATGGATAGCTTGACAATTTCTGAAGAACCAAATGTTAAAAAATCATCCAAAATCAAAGCCTCTCATCAAGAGGAAATGATAATTGGAAAGAAGGATGACCCTATCAGAACAAGGTCATTTCTCAGATCTTCTAGAACGTCACTGTTTGGTTTGGTGTCTATCATTTAACCTACTTCTGTGGATGAGGCTCTGAACGATAATGATTGGATACTTGCTATGCAAGAAGAGCTTGACCAATTCACCAGAAATGACGTATGGGATCTGGTTCCAAGACCAAATGGTTTCAACATCATTGGAACTAAATGGTGTCGCTACTGCAAAAATAAGGTGCTGGCAAAACAGAAGAGTCACCACCTTTCGTTATTTATCCCACAGAAGGGGAAAGGAAACGATCGGAAAAACCTGACGAAAAGGTATAAGACAAGGTCATCGCAACCATGTCTGGGTTCGGGAGTCAGTTACGCAAGGGAAAGGTATTAGCACCCCTCACGTCCGTTGTACTCAACGGGATCCAAGCTTGTTGTGTTTATCTGACGGGTTGGTTTAACTATCTACCTATCAAGGCTGGTCCGAAAAGAAAAGAAAAATGACTCGGCAAAGCATCGCGCTTCGTGCCTACGTATTCTCGTCAGAGAACGAGAAATTAGAGTCAACATAGTTCGGATAACTACGGGTAAAAGGATGGGGGAAGGTGGCTCGCCAATACGTCAGTATTGTGCCTACGTACTCTCAACAGGTGTGAGAGATCAGAGCTTACGTAGTTCGAGATAACGAAACACGGGTTGTGTCATACCCCAAATTTTGACCCCTTAAATCTTCATCATCATTTTAGGACCATACACATTTGATTATCTAACCTTAACCTGTTTCAAGCTTGTCTTTGTTAAGATACAGGAATCAGGGTTTCGTACAGCCGTAATCGAGGCTTCGAGGGTTAATCAAACAACGTTTTGTATTGGTTCTCCTTGAGATAAGTCTCCACATCATCAAATGTATTCCATTGGATCAATCATGAATCCAATTTAAGGTTGTCACCCAAGAATCAAGAACAGTGCAGTTCAGGATACCCGATTAGGGTTTTCGAGCAGGAAAAGTCAACTGTGGTTTGAATTTTGATTTAAAAGGTGTTACAATGGTGGGATCATGATCCATAAAGTTCATATGGTTTATTGAAGTCTACTCAAGAAGTTTCAAGGCCTCAAAGGACTCGGAGCATCAATAGTCGACTCGGTAGTCACTGATCGATCGTTCGGTTGACTGAAAAGTCAACTCTTCACTCATAAGGAATTTGACCTCAAGATATGAATCAAAAATGTTCCTAATGACATATTGCACCTACCCATAAAATTTCATGACCATTGGATCAAGGATTGAGGAGTAATCGTAAAAGTCAGGAATTAGGGTTTTGAAAGGGGCAAGACCATAACTCCTCAACTACACATCCAATTGAGTTGGTTCAAAGCTCATTGGAAAGCTCTTGACAAGTCATACAAAATTCCCAAAGTGGTCCATGAGAAGAAAATGCATAGATTTGGAGTTATGACCAAATTCATTACAAGAGGGAAAAGTAACTTAGAAAAATTTCACTTTTAGGCTTGTTTTTCAACAACTTTGAGAGGTTTTTTGGCCAAGTTCCTTTGAGAATTTGAAAATCATGAAAACATGAAAGTTGTAGATCTACATGAGGGCTTTCCAAAATGTAGTAAAACTCCTCCACAGCCCTTATGAGCTGAGAGTTATGAATTTAACAAGATGAGGTTTTAACACTTGAGTCCCACATTGTCAATTTTTCACAAACTCATCCTTTGACCACTTGAGCTATTCTCAGCCCTTGGATCTTATTTCTATCTGATATTTAGAGGATTTTAAGAGAAGAAATGCATCAAATAAAGAGGTTTAGTGAATCTTCCAACTTGGAGGCAAGTGGGAGTATTTTATTCATATAAAGGGAGGAAAGAGAAACTTTTGGCACACTTGCAGCAAACAACCCCCTATTGCCTAGTCACTCTAATCATCATTATGTCATCCATACTACTTGAAGCAATGCATCAGCTGAGCCAAAGATTTCAACTTGCAGCTGCAACAAACCTCAAGCCAAGGGTTACCTTTTTCAAAATCCCTCAAAAAGTGCCAAGTTACAAATCTGTCCTCACTTTTCATTTTTCCTATAAATAGAGGCTCTCTCTATGTCATTTCCACACCAGAGCACTCTTAGAACCAAGAGAAAACCATAACTCTCACTCCTTTCTTGTTTACCTCATTTTCAAAATTCCAAGTTGCACCAAAATCTGTCTTGGGCAGTTGGCTTCCCAAACCCATTTCCACACATTTAAAACCACCAAAAACCATCTGCACAATCCATAAATGGTGTGTAGAAGGTGTTCATACTCTTAAACCACTCAAAACACCATTCTCCCAAAAGTCAACCTTCAAACCAATCAAGTTTGACCTTATACTCAAAGTCTGCTAAACCTCTGTCCAGACCTGTTTTCATCATTCTAACCATCCACACACCTTTGATATATAATGCCTCAGCTGTCCATAACATAAAGCAACCTCATCCTCATTTATTTTGAGGTCTGTCACAAGTTCTTCACATTTCCTTCAAGTGCAAGAAAGCTGTTTTCATCAAAGTATTAGTTGGACAGCAGTTGGAGTGTTTTCAAGGTTTTCTTTATTGCAATAATCTTGTGTGGAGGACTACAAAAGGTTAGTAGTCACTATCCCTTCCATTTCTGTCATGAGCATGATTGGCATGATTGGTGTTTAAATGCAAAAATGTGGTCCATATGTAAATCTGCCAGTTTGTGTTGTGCCAACTGTTTTGAGCATGTAACTTCCTTGGATATGCCTTTGCCTTGGTATGATTATGCCTTGTGGATGTTGAGTTAATTTCTGTCATGAGCTATTGTTGGATTGTTATCATGAGTCACATTTGTTTTATGTTGGTTCTGCTGCAAAATAGCTTGGGAGGTATCATTGCAGCCTCACTTAACCTTGATCTTTTGTTGACAATTTTGGATTAGGATCCTTGTATGTTCTATTCATGTTGTGTTTGAGTTCTTAAAACTAGGTTTGATTTGGAACTGCAACTTTCTGTTTATGCTTTCAATCTAAATGTACAATTTACAACTGATATGCCATTCTCAAATCTAATGCCTTGTTGTTGTATCTCTATGTGAAAATTATGCATATGCCATGATTGTAATATGTGCATATCTGTCTTACACTTGACTGCCAATGTTTCATGCTTTGATCTCTTTGTGCATCTCACCTATTCATGTCATGTCTGCCCTTAAGGCATTATGCTAGATTGTATACATGAGGTTGAAATGACTCATACAAGGTGTGTTGAAATATACCTAAACCTTTGAGGATCAACAATGCCATTTTCAGTGTTTATGTATGTTGGTTGATCTTAGAGGAGATCATTTGTGAAGCTGTGATTGGAATCCATCAACAACATTGATTGGAATACCAAGAGTTGATTGCCCTGTTGCTATTGACTCCTCAGTGTTGTTCTTGTTGTTGCCTTAGGTTTGCATTTTCTCATTAGAAGTGTGTTCTGGCTTTGTTATGGAAAATCTGTTGCGGGTGCTAGCTTGGTTATGCTTAGAAGTTTGTTTTGGTCTACAAGAGGAGTTATTTCTGTTTTGAGTTTGTTAAACTCTATCTGTTAGGCAAGGTCCTAAGCCACTTGTGGCTTTTGCTTGTGGCTGCATCAGCCTTGGCTGTTTGCTTCTGTGTTTGGCTAGGCATGTTGATTCATCAAATAACTGTTTGAATTTTGCCAGCATGTTCATTTTTTGTGTGCTTTGTATCATTATGTAAATGTATAGCACTTGGCATTTCACATGTTCATTTCATGTCCTTGTATCATTATGTAAATGTATAGCACTTGGCATTTCACATGTTCATTTCATGTCCTTGTATCATTATGCAGATGGGTAGCATTTGGCATTTCACATGTTCATTTTTGTGTTCCTTGTATCATTGTGTAGATGTGCATGTGTATTGGTTTTAGATTAACATGGTTATGATTGGCATGTCTGTTATTTCTGCATCAGCACTATTAAAATGTTGTGGCTCTGAGAGAGCCCTTTTGAGTTCATCAACTCATTATAACTATCAACATATTTGTTTGGTTTGCTTTGGTTGAAATGATTCAGAGCTGTTGGAGCCTTTTTTCTGATGATCAATATGTTTTTATTTCATGATTTTGTTGGCTGCCAAGTCATTTTGAGGGTTGTTCACCTATGATATCAAGTCTCATTCTCAAACTTAAAAAGCCATCCATTTGTATGTGTGTATTCAATGACTGTCAAATTGTGGTTTGATAAGCATGATGTTGAGCTGTTGTGTTTAAAATTTGGTTAAATGCAAGTTTTTTCTAAACTACCTCCATAAGTTGCAATTGAATGGTCATTTCATGATTCAGTTTGGATTAGAGTTTGTTTCTTTGAGCATAATCATGAGTAGCATAATTGAAACATGTGTATGGCTCTCTTTAAGTTTGCACATGTCAGTTTTGATTCACAACTTCCAAAATGCATTTTCAAGGCAATATGTGCAGGTTGCATGTCTTTTTTGATTGTACTTGATCTGGTATGATTTTTTGCATCAGAATCATTGGTTTATGCATTTATGATTTGTGCATACTGTTGCGGTGGAAATAGGATCACAAACTATTAATTAGTTTGAATCGCAATTCAATTCACAACCGCTCTTTGATTTATCCGAAGGAAAAGGTCAAAAAGGGAAAACCTATTTTTGCATCGTAAACACAATGCGGGGAAAGATCTAGGGTTCGGGGGTTGGTTAAATTTAGGGAAGGTGTTAGCACCCTAAACTTCTGTAGTACTCTACAGGAACCTTTTGTTCAGATGTTTACTATTTTGCTTTATTTATTTGCTTAAGGTATATGTACAAAGGATTAAAAGTGAGAAAAGAGACCTAAGGGGTTAGTTCTAAGTTTACTCGGCAAGACATCGCATCTTGTGCCTACGTATCCTTACGGGAGTGGAATCAGAGTAATCGTAGTTCCCCTCAAAAGGGAGGTTAGAGACTTCTTGACTATGGTCAAGGTCTCAAGGGGAATAAACATGTCTTAAGGGCACGCTTACGCGGAGTGTAGAAACTCCAAATCTCTACGTTGAATTGTTAAGTTGTAATTAGGGTTAAATTAGGGATTCCACGGCGGGAAACCTAAAAATGAGCGCGGCGGCTCTTTGACCTAATGCTAGGGGTAAAATGGTAATCTTGTCTGCGGCGAGACATTTGTGAAAATTAGGGTTTGTGAGGTTGTAAGGGTTTGAAGTTGAGGACTATTGGCGCGGCGACCAAAAGCTAGACCTAACCTTCGGATGTGTGTAGTGTGACAGAATAATTGATGAACATGTGAGATAATTGAAATCATACATCAGCAGAATAAGGCGGAAATTAAAACGCGATTATTAGGGTTCGCGGAGTTACAATCGAGAAGCAGTTACAATAATAAAACTTAAATAAAACACCACGCAATAGTAGCGAACAGGAGCTGCAAAAGATGAACACCCGTTAGTAAACAACGTTAGACAGTAATGGGACAGGTCAGGAGGAAAAATGCAATATTGAAGATTTTTTTTGTTGTTTTGAAGGAGATGTTAAATGAATCTATATATAAAAAAAGAGTAAGGTTAATTAGAAGAATATTTTAAATTTAATCTTAAAAATATTTTAACTTAGATATTTTTTTTAAAAGAATTTTTTTTAAGTTATTTAAAAAAAAGTTTTTTCTTTTTATTTATTATATGAAAAGAGGTTTTTAATTTTCTTATAAAAAATTTTAAAGCTTTTTTTTAATATTTACACAAAAAAGGTTTTTTAAAACAGTTTTTTTTAATTTATAAAAATAAAATGATTAAAAAACAACTTAAAAGAAAACAGAAAAAATAATTTTAAAAAAACAAAACAAAAGAAATAAAAAATAAAGGGGTTGGGCCGGTCATCACACCCGGACCCAACCCGGCTCAGCAATCACTAAAGAGAGGGGTAGATTTGGTTAGGGCGTGAAACCCTAACCCTCCTCTTGCGGCGCATGCTTTTCTCGTCGTCTCCTTCGAGCTCCCTTCGATTTTCTTCGTCATGGCTAATCGCGCTTCACTTCTCCTTTTCCTGAAACTAAACACAATGAAAACACGATAATGAAATTGCTCACCCTTCACTAGGGTTTGGAGCGGTTTGCCTCAATACGTTGTGATAACGGCCGATGATTGTTGTTGAACGTTCATTTTGCTAAGGCCAGTGATGCATGAACTGAGGCCGGAGGGTGATTGTCCGTTGTTCTCCGTCGACGGCGCTGATGGTCGCTCCGTTTGGTGGGCTATCCTTCGTGACCGATAGTGGATGATACGCGGTGTATGTTGGGTGGTGCGTTTGAACGATGATGACGAGGGGTCCTTCGTCTGAGTTCGCGGCCGTCCTTTTATCCGTTTAGGGTTTCCGCGATTTTCTTCTTCGCCCCTTTGTGGTATTCTCCGTCTAGGGTTTTGAACCTTAGCCTTTTTCTCTCTCGCGGCCACCCCCGTTTCAATGAGGTGATATCGTTCTTATATACTCTCTTTTGGGCCTTGGATTTGCGTTATTTTTCTGAGATTGATTTTGATGATTCGATTTGATTTTGTTGGGGTTTTTAGCATCAGTTTCTGATACGATTTGATTTTATCTGAATCGAAGTTTTCCATTTTGGGGGTGGAACCAAACCTAATTGGATATTGCGATCTGTTATCATTCAACTTGATTACTAACACATACTTTTCTTCTTCTTCTTTCAGGATGGATGCTTTGCATTGGTCTTTGCCACCGAGAAGGGTACGCGGTAATGATGACACTCGGTCTGAACCGTCGGAACAGGATACTACACCCTGGCTTTTGATTATGCTGTTGCTTCTGATTTGTCTGATAACTGGACATTGCTGATTTCGACTTGCTTTTATCTGGATTCACGTTGGGTTTTTTTTATGCAGGCCTTTTATTATGGCTTTGATGTTCATGACAGCTTTGTCGTCCACATGATTACGAACTCGACTCTGATTGTTTAATTCATGAAGGTTTCAATTATCCCTCGGCTGTGACTGTGAGCTGGGCCATGATGCTGATTAACTGAGCCGCGATGACTGATATGAACTGCTATGGTTTTGTGCACTCATTTATCTTATGAACTGATATGTTTATGTTTGTTCTGAACCGGTTTGGTTTTGATGGACTTGTTTCACTTCTGAACTGGTATGTTTTGGATACGGGTTTTGCTTCTATTAATCCAACCATCCGTTATGTGCTGCTTTGTGATAGTCTGATTTTGAACTCGCTGCTAAACCATGTTTCTTGAATTGATGCTGTTGTGCTTTTTTGGATCCTGTTGAATACCTTCTGTTATCAGGAACTGAACTTGGTGATTTGTAGAATGTTTTCTTCTTGCTCTTGCGCCTGAACTTGCCACTCCTGACTTATTGGTCCCTCTTTTCCTTTCTGAGTTTGATGTTTGTTCAGCTTTGGTGCAGTTTATGAGTTGTCTTGCTTTTGAGTTTCTGTTATCAACTTGTACTGATGCTGTTTGTGGAATTTCAGGTGTTGGAATTTTTCGAAACCAAAACGACTCAGACCTGCCGGCATCCGGGTCTGAGTCCAACTTTGCCTTTGTATCAGTTTGGAAACCCCAGTCCCGCTTCTTTTGTCACTTCTATCTCTCGGATGTCCCGTAATGATAAGAACAGGTGTTACCTGATCTGACGCCAACGGCGCGGATCGGTAACGGGGGTAGGACGCAGCTTCGGTTGTGCCACTCCCGGCACTCGATGATGACACTGTTCTGAGAGTGTCAAAAACAATTTCTAACATTTTTTATTCTGTTTGTTCTGTTTTCCTTTGTGCAGGTGAATCGGGGATTAGTGGAGAAGCTCAAGGGACACCGCGAAGGACACTTAGAAGTCTTTAGGATTTAGGACTTAGGACCCTTTTTAGAGTGAATGTAACATTTGTAGCAGCGATGTGAAAACAATTTCCTCCTTTTTGTATAATGATATCTTTTATGAAATAAAAATTCCCGAAGGTTTTCATTTATCCATGATCGTTCAACTTGAATCCATTTATATTTATTTCTAGTTAAAAATTATAAACGTTTGTGAATAAATCTACAAATATTTAAATTCATTAACATAGTCATAAACCATAAACATTCTCGAATGACATTCTTGTTCGTGCACTTGTCTCATTTGTAATCTTAATCTCATCACCTGATTAAATTCACTTGCATTCCAACTTTAAATGCTAACCAGCAACTTTATAACCAAACACGGATGTGCGCCGTAATCACAATATAACGTTGCCCGTAATTGAACTCCACTGACCAAATGCTAAGAGCAAACAATCCAATAATACCCAGTTAAACTGTGCCTTATTAACAGAAACGGAAAGGTGCCGGGAATAAGCCATGAGCGATAAAATAAGTCTTAAATCCATTTGTGCTCGTCAAATTTCAATACCGGCCACATCGAATTGGCACCTTGATATAATCAGACCTGGTGATAGGTAAATGCCTCAAATGCCTCAAAATTTAGCAACAACCCGTCTTCCACGTAAAATGACCAAAACACCCCTGGATCCAATCCTGCAAAACAAATACTTCCATGACTTGTTAGTGGTTAGCAAATGCACAGATGATATGATATGCGAAATGACCGACTAAATATGAGGGTAAAATTTGGGGTATTACACATACCTTTACATGTCATTAAATCCAACTATCATGAATTGTAGATACTTTAATGCATTTCTAAGCTTCCACGTGCATTTACTTTCGAGTTTTGAAATGGGTGCATCATCTTGGAAAACTAAAATCACCACTAAATTCCTCATGAAATTTCACTCAAGATAGACCTAAACTTTGTCCAATTTGGTTGAGTATTGATGAAGTTATGATGTTGTCGTATCCATATTCTTGATTGGTTCTCTTGCTTCTTGCCTTGCCCAGATTTTCATGCTTTGCTAAGTATTTAAATTTTAGGGGTGACAAAATACACGAATGTATCGCCACCCCAGTGGTTAAACCTCACTCTCTCATGCGCCTTTCACATGCTTGTCCTGGGTTCGATCCACAGTGGAGATCAACCCTTTTTGATTTTTTTCACGCCTTGCCATGTTTTCATTATTTTCTCTTTCATTTCCATTTCATTCATAAAAGCGCGCCTTGGCCCAATTGGCATAGTTTTAAGTTGGTATTTAAAGGGTGGTGGGTTCAACACCCACCAGGCGCCTCCCCCTCTTTTTTATCACTAATTGCCTTGTTTTTATTTTAGTTGTTATTTAATTTTGTAAAAACCATAACTTCTTCGTATTTTATTATTTTTAATCGGTTCTTTTTGCAACTATCTCTTAATTATATATATTTTCATATGGTGCATTAACATTCTAGAATTTCCATTTTTGAAAACAATTTTGCATTGAAAACGCTCATATTTCGTTTTAGGGTTTTTTACCCTCCTAATCGTTTTGAGCTTTTGATTCATTCTTCTCCTGTTTGTTGTAGTGCTAATTATGGGATCTATGTTTGTCAAACCCTTGATGTAGTCGTAATTACTTGTTGCTTGTAAGCATGATGTTTGATTCATTTGATTTCCATGTAATGTCCCCATGAAATTGACTTATTTGCATTGGTCGTTACCTTCATCTTTGTCAAGATATGCTTAAGTCTTCATCCTTCATTGAGTCTTGTAAGAACTCATATTTGCTTGCCTATTTTCATACGCTTGCATGCTTTGGTTGTAACCATCCCTCATATTTTGACGTACTTGCTTATTGTAATATGCTTGTATATGTTTGGTTATAACCATGTTTCTTGTACTCATCATGTTTATTTAATGTCCTTGCTTTGTTAAGTTTAGTTTCCCCAAGTGATGGAACTCTTTAGTTCTCATCCAAGTTGCCTCCCCTTGTATCCTTCCAAAGGAAAGTTTCTCTGTTGACCCGTGGGTCATAGATAGCTCATCTCCCTCCCTCGACTTCGTTAAGTCATTCATACACTTAGTTAAGTTAGAATTTGTCCATTGAACTTTGCTTAAGTCTAAAAAGCCTACCCCTTGTTAGGAGTGCTCTTTCAATTAGAACTTAGGATAGAGTTTGTTAACTCTATGTAAGAATCATGGAAATGATTTCTTACCCCCTCTTTCTTGAGGTTCAACTTAGATTTAGAGAGTTTCCTTAAACTCTATACAAGCATTGTTATGTTTGTTCCCCTTTTGAACCTTGATCGTAATCAAGTGTTCTTCAAACCTAGTGAGGTGAACTATGATTGCTCTGATTCTATCCTAGTTAGGATACGTAGGCAGAAGATGCGATATCTTTGCGAGTAAACTTAGTGTATATATCTTTAGGTCTTAACCTACACCTTTTACCCAATCCATAGCAAACACTTAGCAAACTTAGCATACAAACAAACAAAAGGTTCCTGTAGAGTACTACAGATGTTTAGGATGTGAAATGCCTACCCTATGCATAACCAACCCCCGATCCCCGAATCTCTTAGCGTTGTTGTTACATCGCACAAAAGGTTCTTTCTCTCTTTAGACCTTTCCTTTGGATAAATTAAAGTCCGGTTGTGAATTCTAAGAATTAAAGATTCAAGTTAATTCAATAGCTTGGTATCACGATTCTCACCGCAATAGAAATGGCGACTTCACTAGGGACGACTTAAACTTGAGGGTTTAGCCTATTTTGTTTGATTATGTGCTATATTTGTGAATATTTTCTTAACATGTATATTTGTATATATTTGTTCGTGTGATGGACATTGGGATCTTTGAGTGGTGAGACAGTCCTATACCCGGACTAGAGTGCAATTATGATAGGATGGTGGTATATTCAAGAAGGCTTATAGGGAGTTGATTCCCGACCAAGCTAACTTGAGAAACCACCTCTCAGTGTAGGCCCTCTTGAGACTTTAGTATTGTTGATCGAGTATTCGTGAAAATAATGCTACTTTCGACGAAGGAGCCCATGACACTGTGGACCTTTAGATTACATTCTACCCCACTTTGGCCTTACTAGGACGTAGTGCAATGGCTATAAGGAAGTATTTCCGAAATAGTTGATACGCGATACTACACTTGGATGACACTCTCTTGAGAATATTATCGATTACCAAGTAATTTGGGAAGTTGATAATATCCGAAAGATGGGTTGATGACTCTGAGAACCGTTTAGAACCCTGCTCTACAGGTTTGAAAATCCCTATTACACACCTTTTGGGGAGGGGTAGACCTTGGATCCATGCTCATCCTTTAAACCTAGGCTTGTGTTTTTGTGTATATGCGTGATCTTTGCATTTACCTGTGTTTGTGCATTCTTGCATTCATAAACATTATATCATAAAGTTTCATGGAACTCAGACTTTCTGTTTGTAAACATCAGAGGTCGCTATGGAGGGTGAAAGAAAGAAAACATTGAAGTACACTTACAAAGGTTTTAAACTAGATGACCTTAGGAGGTTGGGTACCTTGGTGACAGATCCAGAGGGATTCCAGAGTAGGTATGGGAAGCTGTTGTTACTATTGAAGATAAAAATGGATAGTGGACTTCTTTCTACGCTTCTCCAGTTCTATGATCTGCTCTACCATTGTTTTACCTTTCTTGATTATCAACCAGTGCCCACGCTAGAAGAATACTCTCAGTTGGTTGGGTTGCCCATTCTTGAAGATTCTCCTTTTCCGATCATGGAGAAGGACCCTAAGGAGCAAGACATTGCCAAAGCTAAACGTTTGGGTTTGGTTGATATTCAAAAGAACATGACTACCAAAGGAGGAGTTTTTGGGTTGAGTGCATAATTTTTGGTTGGAAAAGCTCAGTACTACGCAGATCGTTTGAGCATGGATGCATTCGAGGCTATCCTTGCCTTGCTCATTTATAGTATCTTTCTGTTTCGTAGCTTTGAGAACTTTGTAGACCTCAACGCCATTAAGATCTTTTTGAAGAAAAACCCCGTGCCTACTCTGCTAGCAGACGCTTATCATTTTGTTCATCTCAGAAATTTCCACAAAGGAGGGATGATCACTTGTTGTGCTCCTTTATTGTACAAGTAGTTTATTTCACACTTTCCTAAAGCTAACGCTTTTTTGGATCCGAAGAAGGTGTGGTGGTCATAGAAGATTATGGCTCTCACGCACTCTAATATTGATTGGTACAATCGTTAATATGATGGGATAATGATCATTAACAGTTGTGGAGATTTTGGTAACGTACCTCTTCTTGGTGTCAATGGAGGAATCAATTACAACCCAGTCCTTGCTCGTTGACAGTTGGGATATCCTTTGAAAGACAAGCCCAACAGTGTTCATGTCGAAAATATTTTCTTCAAGGAAGAGAATAATAGTCAGGAGCAGAAAGAGAAGATTCTAAAAGCCTGGGGTCATTTGCACAAAAAAGGAAAGAAAGACTTGGGAAAACCTAATTGTGTCTCTTTGGAACCTTATCTCCAATGGGTTCGAAAGAGAGCCATTGAGTTGAAGATGCCCTATTCTCCACAAGAACCCATGGCTTTAAAGGAGGAGCGCACCTTGATCTTCATGTCTGAGGAGGAGAAGCTAAGGATTGCCTTGAGCAAGGCACGGCAAACCGAAGACGCTTGGAAGCACAAGTACTAAGTGGTTGTTAAAGAGAACGCAGAGCTCTAGAAGCAATTAAAGTTGAAGAATGAAGAAGTACTCTCCTGCAAGAAGATAAAGGCGCGAGAAGATTTATTTTCTTCTAGTCCTCAGTCGACCCCGTGGAAGTTGATTGTGGATAAACTCATTCTTGAAAAGGCCCAGATGGAGAAGGAAATTGAGAAGCTCAACTTGAGGCTGTTAGGAGAGCCTTCTTAGGTCTTTTGTTAGCTTTTATTTAGCTTTCTGTTTAAGACTTTTGTAAGATGTACTAAAATTTTGTAATAAAATTAAGTCTATGACGTTTTTTATGTTTACAGAATCTGAGTTCCATGATACTTTGCGCATTTGCATTCATGTTTATCATTCAAGGAACTAAAGATTGTTTTGCAGATATTATAGGATGGATTCTGGAAAGAAGGCAGAGATTGTGTTCCGAAGCCCAAATTTGGAGAACCTGAGGAAATTGGGAGGTTTAGTAGAAGACCCTAAGGCGTTCAGAGAGAAGTATGGAAATATGCTGTCTTTACTAGAAATTCAAGTGGATGAAGAGATGTTGGCAGCGCTCGTGCAGTTTTATGATTCGACTTATCATTGTTTCACGTTTCCAGATTACCAGTTGCTGCCAACCTTGGAAGAATATTCTGCCCTGATGGGATTAGGCGTCACTCCTAGACCATTTTCTGGAAGAGAAGGGACTCCTAGAGAAAAAGTAATTGCAGAGGCCGCACACTTGGAAGTGAATGAAGTACGGTCTCATATGACTGCTAAGGGAGGGCTATACAGATTTCCAGCTATGTTCCTGTATGAAAAAGCTCAATGTTATGCCGAGTCGAAGAATTCTGAAGCATTTGAGGCCATTCTGGTTTTGCTAATTTACGGGCTTTTCCTGTTTCCGACTGTTGATAATTTTGTGGATGCGAGTGCAATCAACCTTTTCTTAATAAAAAATACCGTACCCACCCTGTTGGCAGATGTGTATTTTTCCATCCATCGCAGAAACCGTCATGGAGTTGGACAAATTGAGTGTTGCACTGTTCTCCTATACAAGTGGTTTATTTCGCACTTGCCAAGGCTTCCAGCACTCTGGGATATGCAGAACGGACTCATGGACAGAGAAGTTGTTGTTACTCAAACATTCAGATATTAAGTGGTATGACCCTATGTATGGGGGGGGTTGCCATGATTCAGAGCTGTGGGGATTTCCCGAATGTACCGCTTATCAGCATCGATGGTTGCATCAGCTATAATCCCATTTTAGCTCGTCGCCAGTTGGGACACCCAATGAAGAATGAACCAGACCAAGTTCTTTTGAGAAGTTTCTACATCGAAGAAGGGAAGGATCCAGCCTACAAGGCTCGGACTGTGTATGCTTGGCATCACATCCACACAAGGGGAATGACTGCTTAGGATTACCCCGACACCACTATTTCAGAATCTTACTTATCATGGGTGAAAGAAGCAGCATCGAAGATGTTCTATACCCGCTTTGAGCCTGACTCAACAAAACTTACTCTTGTGGAAGAATTGAAAGCTGCTTTGGCAAAAGCTGAAAGAGAAGGAAAAGATTGGAGAGATAAGTATTTCAAGGTTATGCAAGAGAAGGAAGAGCTTCAAGAGTTGGTCCATCAAGGTGGGAAGAAGAGTCAACCAGAAGACGAAGGGCCCTCCAGCCAGAAGATCTAGGATCTTTTTGTTTTCTGTTGTTTTATCATGTATCTGTATTGAAGATTTGTGTTTCAGTTTCGATTGGTTATTGTAAAACTCTCAGTTATTAATGAAGACTTTGAATTTGCTTTATTTCCCCATTGTTATAATTTTTGCAAATATTTCTTTGGATTCCTTGAATGATAAATTTTGCATTTTTGCATCCGCACTCATAGCATTTCATGTGCATTTCCTGTGTTGTGTCTCATCTCGCTGTCTTACCTCCAGAATCATACTGAATCCTCGCCATCAATACAACACACGAGCCCAAGCTCGTCAAAGAATGGAAGAACATAATTTGGCTCTGGATAGAGTTGACAACGAACTTGAAGATTTACGAGGAAGCGTCGGACGAATTATGGAAGTCTTACAAATCATTAATGCAAAAATGGACACTCAGGCCACTGTAGTTTTTGAAATCACTAATGTAGTTGTGGAGCCGATCCTAACGGCAATCACTGTTGCAAGTATTCCACCATATGGATTCATACCAGGTTTTGTACCTCCGCCACCAGTCAGTCAACAATCAGTTCCTCTAGGGGCAGAGATTCCCCGAGCTGTTCCGACTTATACTCCAGCCTCTGTACAAACTCAAGTGCGCCCTATTTTTCACAGCCATCCACAAGTGTTTGAAGTTCCTGATGGGTCTGAAGAAGGAAGTGGACGGCATGAGAAATTGAAGAAGAGTGTAGAAACTATAGGGAGGAAGGTTAGAGCAATGGAGGGAAATGATATCTTTGGTACTGATGCCAGAGATATGTGTCTAGTATCTGGATTGGTAATTCCGCCAAAATTCAAAATCCCCAACTTTGACCAATACACCAGTGCTACTTGTCCTCGGACGCATTTGATCATGTATTACCGAAGAATGGCTGCACATGTAGAAGATGATAAGCTGATGATCCATTGTTTCCAGGATAGCTTGAAAGGAGCCCCTGCTAAGTGGTATTTGAGCCTAGATCAATCTCGCATTCACAGTTTCCAAGACTTGGCCGATGCTTTCATAAAGCATTACAAATACAATATGGATTTGGCCCCTAACAGAAGACAATTGCTGAGTATGACACAAAAGAGTTCTGAATCGTTCAAAGAGTATGCACAACGATGGAGGGAGACTGCCTCTCAAGTGGAACCGCCTTTAAATGAGAAAGAATTGACAGATTGGTTTGTGGATACGGTAAGACCAGAATTTTATGAGAAGATGATTAGCAGTGTAACATCAAGTTTTTCCGATATAGTGGGGGTGAGAGTGGAATTGGGATTGAAGAATGGAAAGATGACTAGTAGTTCCAGTGGTTCCAACAATAACAATGTTAATAAGTTCAGTGGTAATTTTCATAAAAAGAAGGAGGGAGAAACAAACGCCATAACAGTGGGGAAAATGAATCAGACTTGGAAACAACCTTACCAACGATATCAACGACCTCCACAAGGTTATGTTCAGCAGCCTCCACAAGGCTATATTCAGCAACCTCAGCAAAATCTGACACAACAACCGATGTATCCAGTACAGTATGCTCAACAACCATATGTGGCAGCTATAACGCCTGCTTTCAATCACCCTGTTCCGAGTTATCAGATAGTGCAACCATCACCCATGTATCAACCAGTTCAACAACAAGGGTATCAACGAGCGCCCAACGCTCCACCCTATCAGCAATATCAGCAGCCTAGGGCTCAGGCACCAAGGCAAAATTACAAAAATCGAAGACCGGCAACGAGGCCTCCATTCCCTCAGATACTAATGAGTTATACAGAGTTGTATCCGGCTTTGGTACAACGAGGGTTGGTAACAACGCGACCATTGAATACACCTTCAGATACTTCATCACCTCATTACAATTCAAATGCTCATTGTGCCTTTCATGAAGGTGCTGCTGGCCATGACTTAGAGGGGTGTCTTACCTTGAAACATATTGTCAGGGAGCTCATAGAGAAGAAGATTTTGTCTTTTGATGATGTACCGCCTAATGTTAAAAGTAACCCATTGCCAAATCATGGAGGAGTTAATGCTATAGAAGAGGCTTCAGATGAAAGGTTAGTTTGTGATGTGTCAGAAATCAAGACTCTGTTGAGGTCACTTCATGAGAAACTGTTGAAAGCAGGGTTGATTAAAGGTACCCATAGTGATTGTGAAGAGTGTTCGGTTAATCTTAAAGGGTGTGGTGTGGTACAAAAAGATGTGCAAAGCCTGATCGACGATGGATTATTGCAAGTAGGTATCAAGGTAAAGAAGGAGGAAGTTTCTGTGGTTGAGCCCGTTTTCAATCTACCAAAGAAAAGCGAGAAAGTCCCTGTGTTCAATATGATCAGCAAGAATGTGAAGCCTGTTTTTGACAAATCTGTTATTGATCAGCCTCGACCGGTTGTTATTCAGAAGCCGAGATCTTTTCCTTTTGAGAATACAAAGGCAGTCCCGTGGAAGTATGATATGGTTGTGTTTGACCAAAGATCTGGGAAGATTATTCAGAATGAGAAGATAAAAGATGACCAGGTTGATGTGACAAATATTGCAGGAACGAGCAAGATGACCCGTAGTGGTCGCATATATCAACCCAAGATAACAGTGGTTGCTCCAAAAGAGGTTACCCCTGCTGTGACGACCAAAGACAAAGAAGTGCCCATCACTGAAGGAGATGCTGAAGAGTTCTTAAGGATTATCTGAAAAAATGATTACAAGGTTGTTGATCAGCTTCATCAAACCCATCAAAAATATCAATTTTGTCTCTCCTGATGAATTCCCCGGCCCATAGAGAGGCTCTACAAAAGGTGTTAATGTAAGCACATGTGACGAAGGATATAACCCCTGGCCAATTTGATTCGGTGATAGCCAATATTACAGCCTGCAATACTCTGAGCTTCAGTGATGAAGAGTTGCCAATGGGAGGACGTAATCATAACCGTGCTTTGCACGTATCTATCAGATGCCAAGAGGACACGTTGGCGTGAGTTTTGGTTGATACTGGATCTTCGTTGAATGTGTTGCCTAAAAGGTCGCTCGCAAAGTTAGCATATGCAGAGGCAGAGATGAAGCCGACGTAGTTAATTGTGAAAGCTTTTGATGGTTCAAGAAGAACGGTTGTTGGGGAAGTGGAATTGCCAATTATGATAGGCCCTCACGTGTTCGATATCACATTTCAGGTAATGGACATTAACCCGACTTATGGATTCATGCAATAGGGGCAGTGGCTTCCACTTTGCATCAAAGGATGAAATTTGTTGTAAATGACAAACTGGTAATTGTGCATGGCGAAGAGGACTTGATGGTGAGTAATTTATCGTCATTCAAATATATTGAGGTAGATGAGGATGCGTTGGAAACATCTTTTCAAGCGCTTGAAATAGCTAACATGGTGATGATAGAAAACACAGTGGCAAAGAGTGGTACATCTTTTGCATCCGCCCAGAGCATCAAGTCTACATTAGAAAAGGGTACTCCTGTAGGTTGGGGAGAGATTATTGAAGTGAAAGCAAGACTAGGTCGCCAAGGGTTGGGTTACAAACCAAATCGTGTCGAAGCATCAACACACGCCGAAGGACGTCCGAAGACTATCCAAGAAGTGTTCATCAGTGGAGGATTCCAAGTCAATGTCGTGGGAGAAGATTTTGAAGACGAGGATATTGAACATTTGGTATATCATTGCGAGGCTGCTTTAGGCAATTGGGAGGCTGTTGAGATGCCTGTGATCTTTCCTGTGTCGAAGTAATTTGTTTGTTTTTCTTTACTTGTTGTTGTTTTTTATCTTTAAACCTCCATAGCCATGCCCAAGGCTATAGGATGTATTTTGTAAGGGCCCCGTTCTTTCAAGAATATTATGATTAATGAACTATTTTGTTAAATCTTTCGTTGTTTTTTTCCTTAATTGTTTTTGTTTCCATGTTTAAAAGAAGATGGCAATTTTCTAAAAAATCATCAAAACATTTTTCCTTGTTGCTGCATTTGTCCTTGTGTGTTTTAATAAATTAAGCCATTCCAACATGAAGTGATACCCCAAAACCTGTTGAATCCATTGACTTTGCTTTCCCTCCTGACTTTGACTCAGCGATATACCAAGCCGAAGATGAGGACGGAGATTTTGAGATCCCTGATGAACTGGAAAAAATGGCATGTTACGAGCACCCAGAGTTTAAACCTCACAAGGAGCAGGTAGATGTTATTAATCTTGGCACCGAAGACAAGAAAGAGGTCAAGATTGGGGAAACACTTGGGGCAGAAGTCAAGCAGCAATTGGTGAAGCTTTTAAAAGAGTATATGGACGTATTCGATTGGTCATATCAGGATATGCCAGGTTTAGACACAGACATAGTGGTCCACAAGCTACCGCTCCGGCCAGAATGTACACCAGTCAAACAGAAGCTCCGAAGAACTAGACCTGATATGGCTCTTTAGATTCGAGATGAAGTGAAGAAGCAGATTGATGCATGTTTCTTGGCAGTATCCAAGTACCCTGAATGGGTGGCTAATATTGTACATGTACCGAAGAAAGATGGGAAGGTCAGAATGTGTGTGGATTATAGGGATTTGAACAAGGTCAGTCCAAAAGACGATTTTCCTTTGCCACATATTGATACATTGGTGGATAATACGGCTCACTTTGCAGTTTTCTCGTTTATGGACGGTTTCTCCGGATACAAACAAATCAAGATGGATCCAGATGATATGGAAAAGACTACTTTCATTACCCCTTTGGGAACTTACTGTTACAAAGTCATGCCTTTCGGTTTGAGGAATGCTGGTGCCACTTATCAAAGAGCCATGGTGACTTTATTTCATGACATGATGCATAAGGAGATAGAAGTGTGCGTTGATGGTATGATTGCCAAATCTCAGAGTGAGGAAGACCATTTGAATCATCTGTTGAAGTTGTTCAAGAGACTCAGAAAGTATCAGTTGAGACTAAACCCAGCCAAGTGTACTTTTGGAGTGAGATCTGGGAAATTACTCGGTTTCATTGTTAGCCACCGAGGGATTGAGGTAGATCCAGATAAAGTTCGAGCCATTCAAGATATGCCGGCTCCGCGAACTGAGAAACAAGTCAGAGGTTGTTGCGGTGAGAATCGTGATACCAAGCTATTGAATTAACTTGAATCTTAAATTCTTAAATTCACAACCGGACTTTAATTTACCCAAAGGAAAGGTCTAAAGAAAGAAAGAACCTTTTGCGCGATGTAACAACAACGCTAAGAGATTCGGGGATCGGGGGTTGGTTATGCATAGGGTAGGTATTTCACATCCTAAACATCTGTAGTACTCTACAGGAACCTTTTGTTTGTTTGCATGATAAGTTGGTAAATGTTTGCTAAGGATTGGGATTGGGTAAAGGATAATAGGTAAAGACCTAAAGAATTTCTAAGTTTGCTCGCAAAGACGTCGTGTCCTCTGCCTACGTATCCTAACTAGGATAGAATCAGAGCAATCGTAGTTCACCTCACAAGGGATGAAGAACACTTGATTATGATCAAGGTTCAAAGGGGAACAAACATAACAATGTTTGTATAGAGTTTTACAAAACTCTCTAGATCTATGTTATAACACTCAAAAGGGGGGATAAGCAATCATTACTATGATTCTTATATAGAGTTTACAAACTCTATCCTAGGGTTCTAGTTGATGAACACTCCTAGTAAAGGTGGGGTCTTTTTAGACTTAAGGAAAATTCTAAGGGTTTAAATGTTCTAACTTAACTAAGTTAGGGTTGAAGATGACTTCACAAAGTCAAGGGAGGGGTAAATGAGCTATCCAATGACACAAAGGTCAAGGGAGAGACTTTTCCTTTGGAAGGAGAGAGGGGGAGACAACTTGGATGAGAACTAGAAAGTTCCATCACTTGGGGAAGCAATACTTAACAAAGCAAGATTACAAATGAGCAATATGAGATAAGATCAAGACAAGTAAGCATGCAAATTACAATGAGCATATATTTCAAATGATATCAAGGGTTACAACCGATAGTCAATCATCTTAACAAAGATTTGGGGCATATCTTAACAAAGATTGAAGCATGATAAAGGTAACAACCATATGAATAAATTACAATTTGAAAGTAGGCATGTCATAAGTTCAAAGCATAGTAAATGTGACAACAATGTGCATAGATGACAATCAAACACAATTAAGTCAGTTTAAACCTCATAATTTATGAGGAATTGATGAGACAAGATTATGGTGACATGCAAAGGGGGTACCCTAACATGTTAAATAACAAGGGGAATAAACATCTTACAAGAAATTCAATCATGCTAAGAGTAATTCAACGGTAAGTTAGTGAAGGTGAGAAAATACTTAGAAGGGGGGTTGAATAAGTATGAAAATAAAATCTTAGTAGTAAAAACTCAAGTATTTTTATCCTGGTTCGTTGAACTCAACTACTCCAGTCCACCCTTTCTAGAGTGATTTACCTTTCTCAAGCAAGGCCTTAATCCACTATTTAATCAACTGATTACAATAGTAAGCACTAAGAACAACTGTTCAAAGTCTTCTCAAGAACTACTGATCCTAACTGGATCTTCTTAAGGTTTTCTTACAATCAAATGTAATAATAAATACAAGTGTTAAAATGCTTATAATAAAGATTTATCATAACTGTGATTTTTCACTTAAGATTAAGAACAAAGAAATAATTCTAGCAAGAATATATGAGTTGTATGAGAGCTTTGATAATGAATTCTTTTCAAGTGTTTCGTCAACTGAAGAAGATGAGTGGAGACTTGCTTTTTTAGGCACAATGATCCAAGAGCTTTTCACGTTGAGAAGAGTGTACCAAAAGGTCTGAGCCTTTTTTGTCTTCACATCAAGTGACCTTTCCTAGAAGAAGAAAGCACAGAGAAATCCTTTTTGTCTGTGTTCTTGTGTCTAGCATAAATAAGGAAAGAGTCGTTTGGATATTCCAACGGAAATAATCTTTGAATTCTTCTTCAACAATTTTCAGCAAGAATCATCAGAGTCTAATTTGGTCAGAGCCTTCTGATGTTCATCAGAATTTTGCTGAATCAGAGTCTTTGCAGCAAGTGTGCTTTTTAGCGTGTATAAATTCATAGCAGAGTTTTGGGTCAGATCCTCAGTACTGGCAGCGTTAGTACTATCAGAGTCTTCTGAAGTAACTATGCTTGAAAACTCTTCATACAGAATTCTTCATTGGTTCAGATGCTTCTGGCTTGCTTCAGATTCTTCTGTAGCTTCTGCTTCAGATCCTTCTGGGGGCAACGCTCAGAATCTTCTGATGGAAGCATTCCGAATCTTCTAAGGAATGCTTCTGACGCTTCAGAGCCTTGCATATTTCTTATGTTCAGATCTGATTTGCTTCTAGAGTGATATTTTCTTTAACATCTGCAGCAAACATTCTTAAGCAAATTTTAGAGTATATAATTCTTAAATACAAAATTTCATAATAGTTATCATCAAAACATAGAGATATTATTAAGAACCAATCTGTGTTCTAACAGTTAGATCACTAATTACAATAAGTGAACAATTTTCAATATGAGCAAAGTATATCACAATTTATGACAACAAGTAATATTTTCACATCATTCAAAAGTAGACATTATAACAAACATATTGCAAAAAGAATGGATCAAAAAGGGTGAAAAATGAGGAAGTTATGAATATTTGAAGATTTGATGAATTATGACAATAAAACAAACAAATAAAACAAGCAAATATAAAATAAAAGGAAAGGGGCCACGCTGGGAATTGAACCCAGGCCCCTTAGCTTGCAAACTCATGGCACCAACCACTAGGCGAATTGCGCACGTGTGACAAGGAAAGGAATAGCAAGAAGAAAAAAGAATGAAACTTGTTATTTAAATAAAATGCTAAAAAGGTGTCCCAACCAGGGATCGAACCCAAGGACCAAGGACAAGATGAGTGACTTAAGGCGCATGCTTCTACCACTGGGGTGGCTATACATCCGTTGATATAGCCATCCCCATAAGTATATATGGTGTGCTTTGTGAATTTCTCAGGGCAAGCATGAAAGAGCAAGAACAAGGCAATTTGCAAAAATGCGTTTTGATGTCAACTTGTTCAATTCTTAACCATTTTTAGCAAACCTTAGATTGATCTTGGGTAGAATTGAACAAGGATCATGATGGTATCCACAAAATTTTGAAATAATGCCTTAAATGAAAAACACGATTGGAGATGCATATTTAGCAAATGAGTTGCATTTTGAAGAGCATGGATCAAGCCATAGGCATTTAGGATTAATGAGAGGTGTGAGCAAGTTACAAACATGATTGTGAATGAATTCAAGCAAAAGTTTTGATCCAAACAGTGCTGGATCAATAAGTGACATATGAATTGCAAGCATTGACATAATAATGAAGGCAAGCTGTCAAAAACAGATGGAAAAATTTCAATGTACATACACCTGGCCTAACAAATCTAAGAATGTTATTTGATGTTGCTCTCAAATGCTATAAATCAAACATAAATGCTCAGGCAGAGGGAATGAAACTTGTGAAAAGAATGAGCTTGCTTTCAAAACCACAATGATAAAATGACTTTCAAATCAAAACCAAAATGTTTAGAAACTGAACATATAACAGTTATAATCATGTGCATTTGTGGCTAGATCAAAATGTGATATGAGGGAGGAACCAATGATGATGAACAAAGCAGCCAAGCTGCAGGCCAGGGCCAAAGTGGCCCTGCTGCCCAGAATCCATACAAAGGGCTGAACATGGATGAAAAATCAATCTTGGATCAGAACAGAACAGGGGAAGTCATAAAACCTCAACCAAATTATCAAACTGCAATAAGAAACAAGCTAAACACAACCAAAATGCTAAGATCAAACATCAAACACAGCTGTCATGTGTTACTAAGTGAAAATGAAAAGAAGTGCAAGCTGGAGGCCAAGGTCATAAAATAGACTTAATCAGGTTGGACAGACCTTGCATACCAACCATAAACATCCTCTTGAGTGTTTCCACACTCCAAGACTTGCCTCAAACCCAACAAAATTGAAAATCACACATCAACTGCTTGAACACACATAAAAAGCATAATTGAAAACATATCATGATTGGAATGGGCTAGGACAAAATAAACATCATCCACAAGTTACAATCATGTCCATGAATGATTCTATACCTCAAGGCTGACCAAACAATGTATACAACACAAACCAGTTATTAAGTTGCAATGATATCATGCATGGTAGCAGGCTGCAGATGGAATGCTAAATTCAAGAATGAGCAAAGTCAGTTAACATATACACCACATACAATCTGTAATTATGCTGACAACTGATTTTAGGTTCAATGACTTAGTGAAAATGCTTCAAACAGGCCAATTGTATGTGTGTGCAGCTGTGATTTTTCAAAAAAAAAAAGGAAGTTTTGACAGCAGGGTGAGGGGCAAGTTTCTCAGTCAACAATAAAGGGTTTCTACACATCTCAAACATGACAATGAATGAAGTCATACCCAAAATTCAAACATATTGCAAACAGATTAGAAGTTGGCATGGTCATGGTATATTTTAGCTTAAAAATTGCAATTTGAAGGTGACAAGATGAAACAGGTAAGAATAGATCAAACAAGCAATATACTCACATCAAAATCATGAAAATGGATGAGTTTATGCTTAGAAATCAGGCCTAGGCAAACAGAAAAAGGACTTGGCATGTTGATGGCTAAAAAGCTGTTTTGAATCATAACTTGGTACATCAGGGCACTTTGGCCAGTAATGAAGTTTTAAAGCTAATCCAATGACACACACACATCATAATCATGTCAAAGGATACTTTCATACTCACAAATCAGTTCAAATCATCATCAAACAGAAAAGAGCATATTGAAACTCAAGAAATGCAAAAACAACAACCCATTAAGGCAACAAGTAAGTTCATGGCAGTTGGGATGATTTGGGACCACATACAAGTTTCAAACATGTAGAACATTGATTCTATACACATGGATAAAGCAAAAATCAGTTGGAACAGAAAATGGTATATTGGTAGTATCATAAGGTTTTGACAATGCAGTTGGAAGTGACAAGTTATTTTTGAGAAAGCAAGGGCAGTTTAGACATGCACATACCACATATAATCTCAAAACAAGATAGATAATGTTTTCACAACTTAAAAACCACATAGGCTGCACAAAATGAAAACTTGTATGCTTTTGCAAAATCTTGACAACAAACATATACAAAAACTCACAGCTGGCCCTAACAATCAAATCTTAAGTTCTCAACATTTCAACCAACTCAACTAGGCAAACAAGATCATGTAAATACAAATCAATAGTTTAGCACACTTGAGATACAACATGTCAAGCACAAGCCTCTCAACACCAATCTCATGGTAATGATAAAGCCAAATGACACAAAATAACATAAGTGAAAAGAAAATGTCACAATAGATTCAAACATGATCTAGGGCAGGGGGATCCTATGAATAACTTACAAGTTATCCAAAATCACTAATGAACTAGGTTTGACAGGCCTAGGGCAAACTCATCCATATTTCCATGTTGGATTCTCAAAAACTACCATATAGACCAAAACTTCAAAAACAAGTTAAGCATGATATCTAAGTACAATATTTGTAACACATCACCAATATATCATTTACAAATGAAAATACACTATCAAAACAAGTAACATAATCATAAGCCATGAGTTCTTGACAAAGAACTAAAATGGGGCAGCAAGACTACATTTTCACAAAATCACCTCAAAATGATACAACATGATAATGTATGATCAATAGAGAGTTTGAATGTCACATACCTCTTGTAGACAAGTCTTGAGCAAGCTAAGAAGCTTAGAAACCCAGAGATCCTCTTCTTTGGCAAGGACTTGAAGCTTGCTTCCTCTTGAAGTAACAAACCACTTTTCAAGACAGTTGGAATTAATGGATTTCCAGCTAGTTTTTAATGCCCTAGACAGTTATAATATGATGTATGGGAGGTGTATGGATGGCTAAATCAACAAGAAAAAGCTTAGACCAAGATTTGGCAAGTTTTGAGGGTTGTGGTCAAACTTTCTTAGTGTGAAAGTTTACTTTTAGCAATTTGATAGTTTTTGAAGGTTTAAAGGTATGGACACCTTCTATATGAAATTTAAAGATTGTATGGGTGGTTCTTAGAGGTTTGGAAGGGGTGGAACTGGTCTTGAGCAGAGTTTTGCTCAAGACAGTTTTTTGGTGGAAATGGAAATTTTGAAGACTTTGGAATTCTTGATGAATGAGAGGAGAGTGAGAGCTGTGGTTTTATGATATTGCTCTGGTGTGTTTGAGCTCATAGAGGAGGCCTCTATTTATAGGAGAAATGAGGGTGAGGGCTGATTTGGTTTTTTCCATTTTTGGAGGGAGTCTTGGAAGAAAATCTTTCCATATCTAGTGGCAGCCATCTTCACATCAGTTCCAAGGCTCTATGCAAGCAAAAACTAGATGATATGAAGGAGTGAGGTAACTTGAAATGAAGTTAGAGAGATAGGGAGCTGCAGCTGCCACATCCTTGGGGAAAAGTTTCTCTTTCCTCCCTTTTATGATTATTTTAATACCAACTTGCTATCAACTTGCAATGCTCATCAATCCAACTTATTTTCTGGTTTTCTCCTCATCTACACCTCACATTATCAGTTTGAATTACAATCCAAGGGCTGAGAATGGCTGATGTGGTGAAAATCTGATTTTGAGAAGTTTTGACAAATTGGTTCTAAGTGTGGCAGGCCCAACTTCTATGGTGCATAACTTCCTGCTCAAACATGCTATTGAGGAGTTCTAGAATAATTTGGAAAGCCCTTAAGTAGCTCTAAAACGTCATGTTTTGGGAATTTCCAAATTCTTGATGGAACTAGGTTGAAAAACCCTTCAAAGTTCTGAAAAAATCACTTACAAGTGTTAAATAACTTAGAAATTTTCTAAGTTATTTTCCCTTCAAAAATGAATTTTGCTATAACTCCAATTCCATGCATTTTTTGACCATGGACCACTTTGAGGCTTTTGTAGGATTTGTCAAGAGCTTTCTAATGAGCTTTGAACCACTTCAATTGGATGTGTGGTTGAGGAGTTATGGTCTTGCCCCTTTCGAAACCCTAATTCCCGATTTTTGCAAATACTTCTCAACCCTTGATCCAATGGTCATGAAATTTTATGGGGAGGTGTAATATGATATAAGTAACATTTTTGATTCACATTTTGAAGTCAAATTCCTTATTGTTGAAGAGTTGACTTTTCGGTCAACCGTTCGATCGATCGGTGTCTACCGAGTCGCCCGTTGGTGATCCGGACATTCTGAGGACCTGAAACTCTTTGGATGGACTTTAATAAGCCATAGGAGCTTAATGTACCTTGATCCCATTATTTAAATACTCTTTGAATCGAAAGTCAAACTACAGTTGACTTTTTCTGATCGAAAACCCTAATCGGGTATCTCAAATTGCACCGTTCTCAATCCCCTGGTGACCACCTCAAATTGAACTCATTCTTGGTCCAATGTATCATCCTTAATCTTGTTTGAAGTTGGATCAATCCAAAACATTGATTGATCAACCCTCGGAGTTTTGATTTTGACGGTATGGAACCCTAATTCATCTGCATCTTAACAAAGATAAACTGAAAATGGGTTAAGGTTAGTTAATCAAGTGAATATGATCCTACAATGGTGACGAGGATCTAAGAGGTCAAAATTTGGGGTGCAAAATATGCCCCTATTTAAATATCTTCACTAGATGGTGATGAGAGATGACAATCCTCATAGAATTGCAGTGAAAGGTATTTAAATATAGCAAACCAGAAATTTTGTCCCTTAGATCCGATGATATGCAAAGGGACGAATGTTGTGATGCAAATGATTTCTAAATGATGTTTTATGATGCTTGAAAGCATGACAGATGCATACACACGAGCAAATATAAAAGAACGGCAATACGATGAGTAACCACTCACGAGGGACCCAGCACACTGGGGAAATATTCCAAGCGAAGTAGGCAAGATAGTTCAGACATGACTACAGGTGCTTGTTCAAGGAAATCTTTCACACCGGGGACACAAATTCCACTAGGGAAGACACATCTTCGTTGGGGAAAGGAGATGCGAACCTCATTGGGGATAACCAGATGAGGAACTCCACTGGGGAAGAAGACAATTCTTCACTGGTGAAACGAAAGAGAAGAAATGCAAACCACACTGGGGACAGAAGCCCACTGGGAAAAACTTTGTTGGGGGAACAATTCCACTGGGGAAGCAGAACTTCACCGGGGAAAAAACGGAACGAAGACACGAATCTCATTGGGGATAACCAGGTGAGAGATTTCCTATAACGAAGAGTTCAAACGGGATCTTCAGGAAAAGGTTAGAAACAAGACCAGACGTGCCGGGGAAACTAGTATCCACTAGTTCTCCAAGACTCGACTTGGAAAAACAACAGCTTCAACTGGGGAGACTGGTGACGACCAGAATAGCTTCGAACGATGCTAGTTTCCACTAGACTTACTGGGGGTATGGTAACGACCAAATCAATAACGGTTTCCAATAAGTGCTAAACATTACCAGACTTCCTGGGGATATGGTGACGACCAAATCAAAGTTCCAATTACAATTGGGAATTCCAGCAATGTTGTTAAAACAACAGGACTCTGGCTGGGGAAGTTGGTAACAATCAACTTTCGGCACTAATAACGATTAGTTTTTAAATAATGCCAGTAACCACTGGATCTAGAGGGGACTGGTGATAATCAAATTAGGATATACCAATAACAATTGGTTCTAGATTATGCTAGTAGAAACTAGACTTAACTGGGAATTTTGGTGACGACCGAGTCCAAGGAGACCAATGACCATTGGATTTTCAAAGAGTTTGGTAACGACCAATCAAAGTGACGATAACAATCTGATTTAAGCGATGCCAATAACTATTGGACTTAGGCCAATTGGTGACAACCAAATTAGGTATACCAATAACAACTGGTTCAGGATACTGCTAGTAAACACTAGATTTTCCAAACAATGCTAGTGACCACTAGACTTAGAAAGATTGGTAATAACCGAGTCAAGAAGCACCAATAACAATTGGATCTGAAGGTAATACTAGTAACCACTAGATTCAAGAAGATTGGTAATAACCGAATCAAAAGGTACCAATAACCATTGGATTTGCAGGTAATACTAGTAACGACTAGGTTTTTAATCAGATTGGTGAAAACCGAATCAAAGGGACTCCAATAGCAATTGGTTTGCTTTATAACAGAATCAGTAACAACTGGGTTTGGAAAATGGTTGGTGACGACCGAATCACGGTACCAGACGTAATTAGTTCTGAACGTGTGCTAGTGACCACTAGTCTTTGTTGGTGACAACCAAATCAAAGATGAGAATTGGTAATGACCCCCGTTTGTGTAAATTGGATATTGCTAGTCACCACTAGCTTCCCAGAGAAAAATAAGGAATCCCGGGATGTCAACTTTGAAGCGAATTTTGTAACAACAAATCAAAGATAAAGTTAACGACCAAAGGATCTCTAAGGCAACAACCAAAACCAGGAATGCAAACAAATGCGTATGCTGGCATGATGTTGTATGTAAGATGCAGACCGACCCGTAGGAACAAAGGAAAACAAAATAAAGAGAGAACTCGTCACGCTGAGTTTCAAAATGCCTCAACTCAGGCGACACTTCCTTCTTTGGTGTAGATAACGATCTTTTCTCAATAATATCTTCGTAATTCTGCAAAGAAGAAGTATTAGCTTAAGAGCTAGAATTGCTGTCTGACACATCTAGCTTGGTCAAAGGTAACAGCAACTTCCACAACTTGGAGAACTGTGTAATATCATCATATTACCTCTAGAATTTTTCAATCATTTTGTCAAATTGTGCTTTCTTTTTAAAACAAGACTTTAAGTTTTTTTTTTCAAAACACTTTGCTTTCATGAGAATTCTTATTAACAAATAAGTGAAATTGCATAACAAAAATAGCGGATCATAACAATGATTTGGCCAAAAATCTGCTTTTATTGATAGACAAGAACCTTACAAAAGGCAAAGCCTTGGGAACTTTATGAGTTTGAAAAATGGCAAACAGAAAAGGTTACAGAATCCCATAATAATCCGGTCCTTCCGACTTCCAGTTTACTTATTTCGCTGCTTCTGCCGAGAATAACAGGCGTTGACCTTTCTCCTAATATTCTGCACAGGATTCTGCCCCAGCGTCTGCCAGCTTTCAAACATTGGTCTTTCATCTTGATGAAGCACTGAAATCTCCTTTCTTGGTATTTCGTTTCAGGCGTAGTATTTTCTCACTCCGTCTGAGTTGATGGGATACTTGAGTTGTTCGCCATCCATAGTTTCGAGAATCAGAGATCCTCCGGAGAAGACAGTCTTTACAATGAAAGGGCCGTCATAGTTGGGCATCCACTTGCCACGCATATCCTTTGAGTTGGCAAGATCTTTCTAAGCACAAGCTCTCCTTCCCTATACTCTTTGGGATAAACCTTTTTGTTGAATGCTCTAATCATCCTTTGTTGATAGATTTGACTGTGACACATGGTCGTCATTCTTTTTTCGTCAATGAGGTTCAACGAGTCGAATCTTTCTTTTATCCATTCGTCTTTATCAAGCTTTGCTTCCGCAAAGATCTTCAAGGAAGGTATTTTGACTTCAATGGGTAGCACAACGTCCATCCCATACACTAAGGAAAAAGGAGTTGCCCCTGTCGAAGTGCGCACTGATGTTCGGTATCCGTGCAAAGCAAATGGTAGCATCTCGTGCCAATCTTTGTAAGTTACGACCATCTTTTGTATTATCTTTTTGATTTTTTTGTTTGCAGCTTCAACTGCACCATTCATCTTAGGTCTGTAAGGAGACGAGTTGTGATGTTTGATCTTAAAATTGTCACAAAGTTTCTTCATCGTTTTGTTGTTCAGATTCGACCCGTTGTCAGTGATGATCTGGTTAGGGATACCATATTGGCAGACGATCTCCTTTTTGATGAAGCGAGCAACCACTTGCTTTGTCACGTTTGCATACGATGCTGCTTCCACCCATTTGGTGAAATAATCGATTGCGACAAGGATGAAGCGATGGCCGTTGGAAGCTTTTGGCTCTATTGCTCCAATCATATATATGCCCCACATTGCAAAAGGCCAAGGTGATGTCATTACATTGAGAGGATGTGGAGGGACATGCACTTTATCGGCATAAACTTGACATTTATGACACTTTCGAGCGAAGAGTATGCAGTCTGTCTCCAAAGTTAACCAGAAGTAGCCTGCTCTTAATATTTTCTTAGCCATGGCGTGGCCATTCGCATGGGTGCCGAAGGTTCCTTCGTGTACCTCGGTCATTATGAGATTCGCCTCGTTTTCATTGACACATCGGAGTAAAACTATGTCATGATTTCTCTTGTACAAGGTACCATTGTTGATGAAGAATTTAGATGACAATCTTCGTATTGCTCTTTTGTCAATTGTGGACGCGTCAGCGGGATACTCTTGATTTTGGAGGAAATTCTTGATATCATGAAACCATGGCTTCTCCTCAGATTCTTCGTCTATTACCATGACGTATGCGGGTACTGTCCTTCTTTCGATGCGGATCAGAGGTGCCTCGTTGACAAACTGGACCTTCCACATTGATGCCATCATGGCTAGCGCATCGACAATATGATTTGCTGCTCTTGGTACGTGCTTGAAGGTAATTTCATCAAAATATTCAGCCATCTCCAAGATGTGGGTCTTGTAAGGGATCAATTTTTCATCCCTGGTTTCCCATTCTCCTTTGAGTTGGTATATCACCAAAGCAGAATCACCAATTACTTCTAAGATTTTGATGCGGTGATCAATGGCAGCTTCCAACCCTAAGATGTAGGATTCATATTCTGATATGTTGTTTGTACATGAGAAACAAAGTCGGGCTGTAACGGCAGTGTACCCTCCAGTCGGATTTTTTAGAACAGCTCTGACGCCATGTCCATTTTTGTTTGACGCTCCGTCGAACATCATCTCCCAGCGGGATCCAGGCTCTGGACCTTCTTCCGGACCAGGCTATGGTTTCGTGCGCTGAATATACATCACATCTTCATCAGGAAAATCAAACTTGAGTGGTTGATAATCCTCCATAGGATGCTCTGCGAGGTGTTTTGACAAGACACTTCCTTTGATAGATTTTTGAGAAACATATTGGATATCATACTCTGATAAGAGCATATGCCATCAGGCTAATCTTCCTGTTTGAGCTGGCTTTTCAAAGATGTACTTGATGGGGTCCATCTTAGAAATCAGCATTGTAGTGTGACAAATCATGTATTGCCTCATACGTTTGGCAGCCCATGCTAACGCACAACAAGCTTTTTCCAGGGGAGAGTAACGACTCTCGCAGTCGGTGAACTTCTTGCTTAGATAATAGATTGCGTGTTCTTTCTTTCCTGACCCATCTGTCTGACCTAAGACACAGCCCATTGAATCTTCTAGTATTATCATATACATGAACAAAGGCCTTCCAGGTACAGAAGGGATCAACACTGGAGGTTCTTGCAAGTACTGCTTGATTTTCTTAAATGCGGCCTGACAATTTTCATTCCATACCACTGTTTGATCTTTTCGTAACAACTTGAAGATCGGTGTGTAGGCAGGGGTCAGATTGGAGATGAACCTGGAGATGTAATTCAGACGTCCGAGGAAGCCTCTAACTTGTTTCTCAGTTTTGGGAGCAGGCATCTCCTGGATTGCTTTAACCTTGTCGGAGTCTACTTCAATTCCTCGCTGACTAACGATGAAACCAAGTAACTTGCCTGAGCGAACTCCGAAGGTGCATTTTGCTGGATTTAATCTCAATTGATACTTTCGGAGTCTCTCGAATATCTTCAACAAATGATCCAAGTGGTCTTCTTCACTTTGGGATTTTGCGATCATATCATCCACGTATACTTCGATTTCTTTGTGCATCATATCATGAAAGAGTGTGACCATAGCTCTCTGATACGTTGCCCCTGCATTCTTCAAACCAAAAGGCATGACCTTATAACAATAGGTGCCCCATGGTGTGATAAAGGTTGTTTTCTCCATGTCATCTGGATCCATTTTTATCTGGTTATAACCAGAAAATCCGTCCATAAATGAGAATACTGCGAAGCTTGCAGTATTATCCACCAAAGTATCAATGTGTGGTAGAGGGAAGTCGTCCTTCGGAATCGCTTTGTTTAAATTCCTGTAGTCGACGCACATCCTGACCTTGCCATCCTTCTTCGGGACTGGTACAATGTTTGCCACCTATTCTGGATACTTGGATACTGCTAAAAAGCCGGCATCAATTTGCTTTTTGACCTCATCTCGGATTTTAAGCGCCATGTCTGGTCTCGACCTCCGAAGCTTTTGTTTGACCGGAGGACATTCTGGCTTCAGGGGGAGCTTGTGCATGACAATGTCGGTATCTAACCCTGGCATACCTTGGTAGGACCAAGCAAATACGTCAACAAAATCTCTGAGGATTGTTATCAGCTTGTTTTTGATTTCTGGCCTTAATGATGCCCCGATCTTTACTTCTCTTTTGTCTTCCTCTGACCCCAAGTTGATGACTTCAGTTTGCTCTTTGTGGGGTTGGAGATAAACGTCTTCGTATTCGGCCATTCTCTTTAACTCTTCTGGGACTTCTAACTCTTCGTCATTCTCTTCTTCAGCTTGAAATACAAATGAACCGCTAGTAGAAGGAGCCGAAGGATCATAGGATTCTGTGGTGGATGGAGATATTCTGCATGTTTTATTTTGGAACAATTAGATACACACACACATACATGCAGATGAAGGGTTGTTTTTTTTTGGTTTTTTTTTCAAAAAAAATATTGCCATTTTTCTTTTAACACAAAGAGTGAAAATGATGCGCAAAAAAAATAGTAAGAGTTTTAACAAAAACACTTTTTCATTAATGATTTTTCAAATTTTGCAAAGTGGCCCAATACAAAATAATTCGCAGGTCTTGGGCAAGACCAGGAATTTTTAAAGAAAAACACAAAGCTAACAACCAGAGTGAATTACTCTAAAGGTAAAAAGATGGGAACTTCCACAGCCTCCCAATTGCGCAACGTTGCTCCTCCTCTAGTTATTAGATGATCCATATTACCATCTTCATCTTCAGCAATAATGGCATTGACTTGCACGCCGCCACTGATGAATATCTCTTTTAAAGACTTCTTCTTCATGGTGCTTTCTTCTGGCTCGCCTTCTGGAATTGGTTTGTAACCCAACCCTTGTCGATCAGTTTTGGCTCGAGCATTGACTTCAATGACCTCTCCCCATCCCAATGGGACTCCAGCTTTCAGTGCTGCCTTAATACTTTGAGCAGAGGTAAATGATGGCCCACGGGTTATGTCTGATTCATCAACTAGAACAGCGTGAGCTATTTCTAGTGCTTGGAAGGCCGTCTCGAGGGAATCTTCATCAGCCTCAATATACCAGAATGATGACAAGTTTCTCACCATTAAGTCTTCTTCTCCATGGACAATGACCAACTGGTCATTCACAACAAACTTCATTTTCTGGTGGAGAGTGGAAGTGACAGCGCCAGCTGTGTGAATCCATGGCCTTCCCAATAGACAACTATAGACCGGATTTATGTCCATCACCTGGAAGGTGACTTCGAAGATTTGTGGTCCAATTAGGATAGGAAGATCAACTTCTCCTATCACGGTTCTCCTGGATCCGTCAAATGCCTTGACTATGAGAGAAGTTGGTCTCATGGTAGCACCTTGATATGCCAGCTTGGCCAAAGTCCTTTTAGGCATTACGTTGAGTGTTGATCTCGTGTCGACAAGAGCTCGGGACATTGTACCTTCTTCACATTTGACTGACACATGTAAAGCACGATTGTGCTTACGCTTCTCAGCTGTCAGGTCGTTATCATCAAAGCTCAAAGTGTTCAGGCAGTGATATTTGCTACAACGGAGTCAAACTGCCCCACTGTAATATCTTTAGTGACGTGGGTCTGTGTCAGGATTTTGAGCAATGCCTGGCGGTGTGCTGGAGAGCTTAAAAGCAAAGCCATGACCGAGATCTTGGAGGGTGTTTGGTTTAGTTGGTCCACTACCCTGTAATCACTTTGTTGAATGATTCTCAAGAATTCTTCTTCATCGTTCTTGAGACTTTCTTTTCCTCTAACTAAAGGTTCTTTGGCGGTGACTGCCTCTGGAACAGGCTTCTGAGAAACAGGAGTTTTCTGAACAGAAACTGCTGGTGGAGGAGTCTCATTATATGTTCGAGACTGGTAGCCGCGACCACTCTGGGTCATTTTGCTTCCACTGGCAATGTTGGCCACACTTGTTGGTTTCTTTTCTTTGAAAATCCCCTCACACCATGAATAGTCTTGTTTTGGTGTTACGACTCTTGGGTGAGGCTTGGATCCTCCCCTCGGCTCAAACCTAGTCTGTCCCCTCCCGAATTTCGGGGGTGCATCATCGCGAAATACTGGCCGAACGTTCTTGTAGTTTTTGTTACTGTTATCATCTCTGAATACGGCTCTTTTGTTGGGCTCTCCTGGTGTGTTAAACACAGGTTTGATGACTGCCACATCTTCTTCCTTTTTTTTGGTGGGTGATTTCTATCATTCCCTGTTTAATCATAGCCCGAATATCCTTTTTCACAGCATCACAACCCTCAGGATTCAACATACATTCTTTGCAATCTTCGTGAGATGTCTTGAGTGACCATGCCTGAGCGAGGCGTTCGTGTAGGTCTGCTAATGGCACTTTGATCTCACCAACAGTAGTAACTTTCTTGTCTTCTGATCCCTCCCCTTCTTCAGTAATGGCGTTGACTCCACCATGATTTGGAAGAGGGTTACTCTTTACGTTGGGATGATTATCTTCGAAGGATAGAATTCTCTTTTCAATTAGTTCACGAACTAGATGCTGAAGGGCGAAGCAACCTTCGAGATCGTGTCTTGGAGCGTTCTCATGGAATAGGCAGCGAGTATTTGCATTGTAATAGAACGGGAGTGGATTAGGTGGAGCACCTAATTTTCTTGTTTTAACCAGCCCTCTTTCTATTAGCATGGGAAACATGTCGGTGTAACTCATTGGAATAGGCTGTATCTTTGGCCTATTTACTTGATAATTTGCCCTCGGGGCCTTGTTCTGAGGTTGTTGACCCTGCGGCTGCTGGTATTGTTGTTGATTATTGGTGCGGTAATGTTGTTGATTGCCAGGCTGATACTGGTGCTGATTGCTGGATGCCCCAGGTTGGGGACCATGCTGTGAAGAAGGTTGAAAAAATAGGGTCACTGCCGCCACATATGATGGTTGGTACTGTTGGTGGTGGCTTCGTGAGCTTTGTGCTTTCTTTTCGTATGTGATTGCACTCACCTCTCCCTCTTTCTTTTTGTGGAAAGTGCTGATTGGCTTCTTTGCCGTGCTGGCACTTGAGGTAATATTTGGAGTGGTCACTTTTCCACTCTTTAAACCTGCTTCCACCATGACTCCCACTGCCACAATATCAGAGAAATTTGTTGTAACACTGCTGATCAAACGTTCATAGAATTCTGGTCGAACTGTATCCACAAACCAGTATGCCAACTCCTTCTCAGTAAGGGGAGGCTCTACTTGTGCTGCAGTTCCGCGCCATCTTTGCGCATACTCCTTAAAGGTTTCAGTATTTTTCTGCGTCATACTGAGAAGCTGACGGCGGTCGGGAGCTAGGTCCATGTTGTACTTGTACTGTTGAATAAAAGCATCTGAAAGGTCTTGGAAACTGTGGATTTTAGCTTGATCTAAACCGAGATACCACTTAGCCGAAGCCCCTTTAAGACTATCTTGGAAACAGTGTACTAATAGTTTATCATTTTCAATATGCGGAGCCATCCGCCTACAGTACATGATTAGGTGCTCTTTAGGACAAGTGGTCCCCTCATATTTGTCGAAAATTGGCATTTTAAATTTCTGAGGAAACACCAATCCAGATACCAGACATAGATCCTTGGCATCAGATCCAAAGACATGATTTCCTTCAATGACTCTCATCCTTTTGGCCATGATGTCCATCTCCGCTCTTAATTTCTTGTGTTTTTCGTCCTCAACTTCAGATCCATCGGGTATATCGAAGATTGGTTGTTGATTGGCGAAAACTGGTCGTACTGTGGTAGGCCCACCTGCTTGAGTGAAAATAGGGTTTCTGATTGTTGAGTCGAACAGGGGATTGAGGCTTGAAGACTGCATGTTGTTGAAAGGTGGCACAAAATCCCGGGACATGCCGTAGGGAAACTTTACTGAAGTAACAGGAGCTATTGTGACATTGGCTGTTGTTGTGGCAACTTCGGAGATCACTGTAGGTTGCGTATCCATTTTTGCTTTGATTATGTTGAGGACTTCCATGATCTGGCTGACGTCCCCTTTGATCCATTCAATGTCATTATCCATTTGATCGAACCTCTGGTCGTTATCTACCATTTTCTTTTGAGCTTGGGACCTTGTGTTGTATCTGTGGGTACTCAGCGTGACTCCTTATCTCCTTCTGAACAAGAACAAAGGATGAGCTGCGGAACCCAAATGCAGGACTGATGCAGGATGACATGCAAATGCAAATGCGGGTGCATAAACCATTCAAGGAAACTCAAATTTTTTTGTTTACAAACAAAAAGTTAGAACAACATGTAACGACATGCTTAAAAAGCGTTTTTCATTTGATAGTTGGAAATCTATTACAATAGAGTGGCCCTTGCTAAAGAGCAAGACCTTTCTTACAAGGAAAATGAAAGTAAATGCAACAAACAGGATTTCAATCCTTTTTTAGGGAAAGCAGGGAAATGGTGAAACAAAGATCAATCTAACAAGACGATCCTTCTCCTTCTTGGACTCAGACATGAACTTGGTCCTGGCGGATAATCTCCCACAGGTCTTCGTTCTTCTTTGCGCCTTGATCAAAACATATCTTAGCTCCTCCCTAGTCGCGGGGACCTCGGGCTCCATGGTTATCTCATAGTCATGAGTGTAGAACATGTTTAAGGTAATTTCTTTTGACCATAGTAGGTACCCCCTGGTGGTTAAACAGCTTGCATTCTCCATTGGAGTTAGGCCTAAGAGGTGTGGATCTCTTTGAGCGTATTGAGCATTTTCTTCTAGTTCTTGGTTGCGACCTGTCTCACAGAAGCAAGGCCTCAACAGTTCTGGTTCGTGCTATGGTCCGGTAGGATACCCATGTTGACGCCGAGCGAGAATAGGATTATAGGTGATCACCCCTTCTATCCCAATGAGAGGCACATTGGGGAAATCTCCGTAGCTAGGAATCATGACTTGGTCACCGATGCTGGTATCGTACCATGTGATGTCATGGTGTCTGAGAGTGACAAGTTTAGAAACCCATGCGCTTTTGGTAGGAAGCCTCCAAAGGATATGAGTCCTTGGCAGATGAGAAGTAAACCATCGGTCGAGTAGTGCAAGACAGCATGAGAATTGCCCACAATCATACAAGATGAAACAGTGGATGACTACATAAGTGTCAGCCAGTATTATGTTGACCGGATTTTTGATGATCAAGAGGCGGATCGCCTCTTCGCTGATGAAGTCGTAACTGCTTGGAAAAAGATACAGTCCATATATTAGTAATGCCAGAATCGCCTCAAAATGCCTAGGTTTCTGCTTTCATAATGATACTCAGCCATCTCCATTAGAGGTCTGACATCCATTCCATACCACCCTCCTTTCGCTCTCATCAGTGGTAAGTCTTCCAGCTTGATATGCAGGGCTTTAGCTAAGTCCCTCTTCTTTGGTTTTCCATAAGGGAGCGTAAAAGTCCATGGAATCTTTAAGTAAGCAGTATACTCCTCGAGGGTCGGGAGTAACTGAAAGTCTGGAAACACAAAGCAGTGGTAGGTTGTATCATAGAATTCAACCAAGGCTTGTAACATGGGCTCGTTGATCGGAGCACTTATCAATGGCAATAGGTCCCTATATTTGACTATGAAAGCAGCAGGATTTCGGACAAGTCTCGTTAACATCCTTAGACGGCCCAACCTCAGATCTGGAACCCGAAGCATGTCTCTTCTTACCATGTTGTTGTCTGCAAAAAGAAAAAAATGAATTTCCTTGAATGATTAGAAGAAGTGCAAATGCAAATGGTGTCATGGAACTCAGATATTTTCGAACATTAGAAGTCGCCATTTCATTGATTAAAAAAACGGATTATAAAACAGTGTTTCCCCTTACAAGAGTTTTAAACAACAGCTAAGTGAATCCTATCAAGGTTCCCCTAGCAGCCTTAAATTGAGCTTTTCGATCTTTCTTTCCATCTGAGTCTTCTCAAAGATGAGTCTATCCATAATTATCTTCCATGGATTAGACTGAGGCTCATAAGGTTCTTCTAGTGCTTTCCTCTTCTTACAAGAGAGGATTTCTTCATCTTTCAACTGGAGTTGTCTCTGGAGCTCCGCATTTTCTTCGACGACTATTTGATACTTGTGCTTCCAAGCTTCTTCAGTTTGCTGTGCTTTAACCAAAGCAATTTTCAACTTTTCTTTTTCAGACATGAAGACTAAAGGGTGTTCTTCCTTTAAAGCCATAGGCTTTTGCTTAGGATACGGCATCCTTAGTGTGATGGCTCTTTTTCGAACCCATTGGAGGTAAGGTTCCAAAGAGACACAGTTGAGTCTTCCAAGATCCTTCTTCCCTTTCTTGTGTAGATGCTTCTAAGCCTCCAGAATCTTCTCTTTTAGTCCTTGACTATCTTCCCCTTCTTTGAAGAAGATACTTTCCACTTGAACACTATTGGGTTTGTCCTTTAGAGGGTATCCCAATTGTCGGCGGGCGAGTATTGGATTGTAGCTGATCCCTCCATTAATGCTGAGAAGAGGTACATTTCCGAATTCCCCACAATTGTCAATAATCATTGTCCCACCATAATCACGACTATACCAATCAATATTGGAGTGGGTAAGAGCCATGATCTTTTGCGACCACCATCCTTTCTTTGGATCCCAAAAAGCGTTGGCTTTGGGCAAGTGTGAAGTGAACCATTTGTACAATAAAGGAGCGCAACAAGTGATCATTCCTCTATTGTGAAAGTTCCTCAGATGAACAGAATGGTATGTGTCTGCTAACAAGGTAGGCACAGGATTCTTCTTCAAGAAAATTTTGATGGCATTGAGGTCCACAAAATTATCAAAGCTTGGGAACAAGAAGATACCATAGATGAGTAAGGCATGGATAGCCTCGAATGCATCCATGCTTAAATGATCTGCATAATATTGAGCTTTTTCAACCAAGAATTATGCTTTTAAACCAAAAACTCCTCCTTTTGTAATCAGGTTCTTCTTAATATCAACCACTCCCAAACGTGTAGCTTTGGCAATATCTTGCTCTTTAGGGTCCTTTTCCATAATTGGAAAAGGAGAATCTTCAAGAATGGGCAGTCCAATTAACTGAGAATACTCTTCTAGTGTGGGCACTAGCTGATAATCAGGGAATGTGAAACAGTGGTAGAGTGGATCCCAAAACTGGAGAAGAGTAGAAAGAAGTCCACTATCCATCTTTATCTTCAAGAGTAGCAACAACTTTCCATATCGGCTTTGAAATCCCTCTGGATCTGTCACTAAGGTGCTCAACCTTTTCAAATCATCTAGGTTTAAACCCTTGTAAGTGTACTTCAAAGTTTTCTTTCTTTCACTGTTCATGATGACCTCTGATGTTTACAAACAACAAAGTCTAAGTTCCATGAAACCATATGATGATGTGATGATATGAATGCAACAAAACACAAGCAAATGCATATGCACACAACACAAGCTTAGGTTTAAGGACAAGCATGAGTCCAAGGGTCTACCCATCCCCAAAGATTTGTACTATGGATTGATTGTACCTGCTGAACGGGTTCTACAAAGTTCCCAGAGTCATCAACCCATCTTTCGGATATTATCAACTTCCCAAATCACTTGGTAATCAATAATATTCTCAAGTGAATCTCGTCTGAGTGTAGTATCGCGTATCAACTATTTCGGAAATACTTTCTTATAGTCATTGCACTACGTCCTAATAAGGCCAAAGTGGGGTAAAATGTGTTCTAAAAGTCCACAGTGTCATGGGCTCCTTCGTTGAAAGTAGCATTGTTTTCACGAATACTCGATCAACAATACTAAACTCTCAAGAGGGCCTACACTGAGCGATGGTTTCTCAAGTTAGCTTCGTCAGGAATCAACTCCCTATAAGCCTTCTTGAATATACTACCATCATATCATAATTGCGCTCAAGTCCGGGTATAGGACCGTCTCACCACTCAAAGCAACCAAATATCCAACAATTAAACAAATATATTGACAAATATACATGTTAAGCAAACATTTACAAATATAGCATGCAATTAAACAAAATAGGCTAAACCCTCAAGTTTAAGTATCCCCAGTGAAGTCGCCATTTCTGTTGCGGTGAGAATCGTGATACCAAGCTATTGAATTAACTTGAATCTTAAATTCTTAAATTCACAACCGGACTTTAATTTACCCAAAGGAAAGGTCTAAAGAAAGAAAGAACCTTTTGCGCGATGTAACAACAACTCTAAGAGATTCGGGGATCGCGGGTTGGTTATGCATAGGGTAGGTATTTCACATCCTAAACATCTGTAGTACTCTATAGGAACCTTTTGTTTGTTTGCATGATAAGTTGGTAAATGTTTGTTAAGGATTGGGATTGGGTAAAGGATGATAGGTAAAGACCTAAAGAATTTATAAGTTTGCTCGCAAAGACGTCGCGTCCTCTGCCTACGTATCCTAACTAGGATAGAATCAGAGCAATCGTAGTTCACCTCACAAGGGATGAAGAATACTTGATTATGATCAAGTTTCAAAGGGGAACAAACATAACAATGTTTGTATAGAGTTTTACAAAACTCTCTAGATCTATGTTATAACACTCAAAAGGGGGGATAAGCAATCATTACTATGATTCTTATATAGAGTTTACAAACACTAGGCCAATTGCGCGCGTGTGACAAGGAAAGGAATAGCAAGAAGAAAAAAAGAATGAAACTTGTTATTTAAATAAAATGCCAAAAAGGTGTCCCAACCAGGGATCGAACCAAGAACCAAGGACAAGATGAGTGACTTAAGGCGCATGCTTCTACCATTGGGGTGGCTATACATCCGTTGATATAGCCACCCCCATAAGTATATATGGCGTGCTTTGTGAATTTCTCTGGGGAAGCATGAAAGAGCAAGAACAAGGCAATTTGCAAAAATGCGTTTTGATGTCAACTTGTTCAATTCTTAACCATTTTTAGCAAACCTTAGATTGATCTTGGGTAGAATTGAACAAGGATCATGATGGTATCCACAAAATTTTGAAATAATGCCTTAAATAAAAAACACAATTGGAGATGCATATTTGGCAAATGAGTTGCATTTTGAAGAGCATGGATCAAACTATAGGCATTTAGGATAATGAGAGGTGTGAGCAAGTTACAAACATGATTGTGAATGAATTCAAGCAAAAGTTTTGATCCAAACAGTGCTGGATCAATAAGTGACATATGAATTGCAAGCATTGACATAATAATGAAGGCAAGCTGTCAAAAACAAATGGAAAAATTTCAATGTACATACACCTGGCCTAACAAATCTAAGCATGTTATTTGATGTTGCTCTCAAATGCTATAAATCAAACATAAATGCTCAGGCAGAGGGAAGATAGTATGACATCATATCAGTTGTGAATGAAACTTGTGAAAAGAATGAGCTTGCTTTCAAAACCACAATGATAAAATGACTTTCAAATCAAAACCAAAATGTTTAGAAACTGAACATATAATAGTTATAATCATGTGCATTTGTGGCTAGATCAAAATGTGATATGAGGGAGGAACCAATGATGTTGAACAAAGCAGCCAAGCTGCAGGCCAGGGCCAAAGTGGCCCTGCTGCCCAGAATCCATACAAAGGGCTGAACATGGATGAAAAATCAATCTTGGACCAGAACAGAACAGGGGAAGTCATAAAACCTCAACCAAATTATCAAACTGCAATAAGAAACAAGCTAAACACAACCAAAATGCTAAGATCAAACATCAAACACAACTGTCATGTGTTATTAAGTGAAAATGAAAAGAAGTGCAAGCTGGAGGCCAAGGTCATGAAATAGACTTAATCAGGTTGGACAGACCTTGCATACCAACCATAAACATCCTATAGAGTGTTTCCACACTCCAAGACTTGCCTCAAACCCAACAAAATTGAAAATCACACATCAACTGCTTAAACACACATAAAAAAGCATAATTGAAAACATATCATGATTGGAATGGGCTAGGACAAAATAAACATCATCCACAAGTTACAATCATGTCCATGAATGATTCTATACCTCAAGGCTGACCAAGCAATGTATACAACACAAACCAGTTATTAAGTTGCAATGATATCATGCATGATAGCAGGCTGCAGATGGAATGCTAAATTCAAGAATGAGCAAAGTCAGTTAACATATACACCACATACAATCTGTAATTATGCTGACAACTGATTTTAGGTTCAATGACTTAGTGAAAATGCTTCAAACAGGCCAATTGTATGTGTGTGCAGTTGTGATTTTTCAAAAAAAAAAAGGAAGTTTTGACAGCAGGGTGAGGGGCAAGTTTGCTCAGTCAACAATAAAGGGTTTCTACACATCTCAAACATGACAATGAATGAAGTCATACCCAAAATTCAAACATATTGCAAACAGATTAGAAGTTGGCATGGTCATGGTATATCTTAGCTTAAAAATTGCAATTTGAAGGTGACAAGATGAAACAGGTAAGAATAGATCAAACAAGCAATATACTCACATCAAAATCATGAAAATGGATGGGTTTATGCTTAGAAATCAGGCCTAGGAAAACAGAAAAAGGACTTGGAATGTTGATGGCTAAAAAGCTGTTTTGAATCATAACTTGGTACAGCAGGGCACTTTGGCCAGTAATGAAGTTTTAAAGCTAATCCAATGACACACACACATCATAATCATGTCAAAGGATACTTTCATACTCACAAATCAGTTCAAATCATCATCAAACAGAAAAGAGCATATTGAAACTCAAGAAATGCAAAAACAACAACCCATTAAGGCAACAAATAAGTCCATGGCAGTTGGGATGATTTGGCACCACATACAAGTTTCAAACATGTAGAACATTGATTCTATACACATGGATAAAGCAAAAATCAGTTGGAACAAAAAATGGTATATTGGTAGTATCATAAGGTTTTGACAATGCAGTTGGAAGTGACAAGTTGTTTTTGAGAAAGCAAGGGCAGTTTGGACATACACATACCACATATAATCTCAAAACAAGATAGATGATGTTTTCACAACTTAAAAACCACATAGGCTGCACAAAATGAAAACTGGTATGCTTTTGCAAAATCTTGACAGCAAACATATACAAAAACTCACAGCTGGCCCAAACAATCAAATCTCAAGTTCTCAACATTTCAACCAGCTCAACTAGGCAAACAAAATCATGTAAACACAAATAAATAGTTTAGCACACTTGAGATACAACATGGCAAACACAAGCCTCTCAACACCAATCTCATGGTAATGATAAAGCCAAATGACACAAAATAACATAAGTGAAAACAAAATGCCACAATAGATTCAAACATGATCTAGGGCAGGGGGATCCTATGAATAACTTACAAGTTATCCAAAATCACTAATGAACTAGGTTTGACAGGCCTAGGGCAAACTCATCCATATTTCCATGTTGGATTCTCAAAAACTACCATATAGACCAAAACTTCAAAAACAAGTTAAGCATGATATCTAAGTACAATCTTTGTAACACATCACCAATATATCATTTACAAATTAAAATACACTATCAAAACAAGTAACATAATCATAAGCCATGAGTTCTTGACAAAGAACTAAAATGGGGCAGCAAGACTACATTTTCACAAAATCACCTCAAAATGATACAACATGATAATGTATGACCAATAGAGAGTTTGAATGTCACATACCTCTTGTAGACGAGTCTTGAGCAAGCTAAGAAGCTTAGAAACCCAGAGATCCTCTTCTTTGGCAAGGACTTGAAGCTTGCTTCCTCTTGAAGTAACAAACCACTTTTCAAGACAGTTGGAATTAATGGATTTCCAGCTGGTTTTTAATGCCCCAAACAGTTATAATATGATGTATGGGAGGTGTATGGATGGCTAGATCAACAAGAAAAAGCTTAGACTAAGATTTGGCAAGTTTTGAGGGTTGTGGTCAAACTTTCTTAGTGTGAAAGTTGACTTTTAGCAATTTGATAGTTTTTGAAGGTTTAAAGGTATGGACACCTTCTATATGACATTTAAAGATTGTATGGGTGGTTCTTAGAGGTTTGGAAGGGGTGGAACTGGTCTTGAGCAGAGTTTTGCTCAAGACAGTTTTTTGGTGGAAATGGAAATTTTGAAGACTTTGGAATTCTTGATGAATGAGAGGAGAGTGAGAGCTGTGGTTTTATGATATTGCTCTGGTGTGTTTGAGCTCATAGAGGAGGCCTATATTTATAGGAGAAATGAGGGTGAGGGCTGATTTGGTTTTTTCCATTTTTGGAGGGAGTCTTGGAAGAAAATCTTTCCATATCTAGTTGCAGCCATCTTCACATCAGTTCCAAGGCTCTATGCAAGCAAAAACCAGATGATATGAAGGAGTGAGGTGACTTGAAATGAAGCTAGAGAGATAGGGAGCTGCAGCTGCCACATCCTTGGGGAAAAGTTTCTCTTTCCTCCCTTTTATGATTATTTTAATACCAACTTGCTATCAACTTGCAATGCTCATGAATCCAACTTATTTTCTGGTTTTCTCCTTATCTACACCTCACATTATCAGTTTGAATTACAATCCAAGGGTTGAGAATGGCTGATGTGGTGAAAATCTGATTTTGAGAAGTTTTGACAAAGTGGTTCTAAGTGTGGCAGACCCAACTTCTATGGTGCATAACTTCCTGCTTAAACATGCTATTGAGGAGTTCTACCATAATTTGGAAATCCCTTAAGTAGCTCTACAACTTTCATGTTTTGGGAATTTCCAAATTCTTGATGGAACTAGGTTGAAAAACCCTTCAAAGTTCTGAAAAAATCACTTACAAGTGTTAAATAACTTAGAAATTTTCTAAGTTATTTTCCCTTCAAAAATGAATTTTGCTATAACTCCAATTCCATGCATTTTTTGATCATGGACCACTTTGAGGCTTTTGTAGGATTTGTCAAGAGCTTTCTAATGAGCTTTGAACCACTTCAATTGGATGTGTGGTTGAGGCGTTATGGTCTTGCCCCTTTCGAAACCCTAATTCCCGAGTTTTGCAAATACTTCTCAACCCTTGATCCAATGGTCATGAAATTTTATGGGGAGGTGTAATATGATATAAGGAACATTTTTGATTCACATCTTGAATTCAAATTCCTTATTATTGAAGAGTTGACTTTTCGGTCAACCGTTCGATCGATCGGTGTCTACCGAGTCGCCCATTGGTGATCCGAACATTCTGAGGACTTGAAACTCTTTGGATGGATTTTACTAAGCCATAGGAGCTTAATGGACCTTGATCCCATTATTGAAATACTCTTTGAATCGAAAGTCAAACTACAGTTGACTTTTTCTAATCGAAAACCCTAATCGGGTATCTCAAATTGCACTGTTCTAAATCCCCTGGTGACCACCTCAAATTGCACTCATTCTTGGTCCAATGTATCATCCTTAATCTTGTTCGAAGTTGGATCAATCCAAAACATTGATTGATCAACCCTCGGAGTTTCGATTTTGACGGTACGGAACCCTAATTCATCTGCATCTTAACAAAGATAAACTGAAAATGGGTTAAGGTTAGTTAATCAAGTGAATATGATCCTACAATGATGATGAGGATCTAAGAGGTCAAAATTTGGGGTGCAACAGAGGTTTCCTTGGAATATTGAACTATATATCCAGATTTATTTCTAATATGACTCTTACTTGCGAGCCCATTTTCAAATTGTTACGCAAAGATCAGACAATTGTTTGGAATTCAGATTTCCAACAAGCTTTTGATAAGATTAAGGGCTATCTTCAAGAGCCTCCGATCTTAATACCTCCTGTTCCGGGAAGACCTCTTTTCATGTATTTAACGGTACTCGAGAATTCAATGGGTTGCGTGTTAGGTCAGCAGGATGAGTCTGGGCGAAAGGAACATGCCATCTATTATTTGAGCAAGAAGTTCACCGACTGTGAAAGCCGATATTCACTTTTAGAGAAAACTTGTTGTGCTTTAGCTTGGGCTTCCAGACGTTTGAGGCAATACATGATTTGTCATACTACTTTGTTGATTTTAAAAATGGACCCGATAAAGTATATTTTTGAGATACCCGCTCAAACAGGAAGGCTCGCCCATTGGCATATGGTGTTATCAGAATATGACATCCAGTATGTGGCCCAGAAGTCAATCAAAGGCAGTGTCTTATCAGAGTATCTTGCAGATCAGCCAGTTGAAGATTATGAGTCTCTCAAGTTTGATTTTCCGGACGAGGACATTATGTTGGTGAAAGATTATGAAGAGCCAGGTCCTGATGAAGGTCCCGAGCCGGGTCTTTGGTGGAAAATGATGTTTGATGGTTCCTCAAATTACAGTGGACATGGCGTAGGCGCCGTTCTGATGAATCCAAAAGGTGGTTATACCCCATTTACAGCAAGGTTAGACTTTGAATGCACAAACAATATTGCCGAATATGAAGCATGCATTCTTGGCCTCGAAGCAGCTATTGACCTAAGAATCAAACTTCTCGAAGTAAGTGGAGATTCAGCTTTGGTTATTTATCAAGTTACAGGTGAATGGGAGACCAGACATGAGAATTTGATCCCTTACAGAGCCTACATCGTTGAAATGATTGAATACTTTGATGAGATCACTTTCAAGCATGTTTCGAGATCTGAAAATCATATCGCCGATGCTCTAGCCATGTTAGCCTCAATGTGGAAAGTCAGGTATCTCAATGATGCTACTCTCATTCGAATTGAACGCAAGACTGAGCTTGCCTACTGTCAGATGGTTGAAAAAGAAATTGATAACAAGTCGTGGTTCCACGATGTCATACCCCAAATTTGTCCTACATGTTTTGTCTGTACATCTTTCCATCAACCATTAATCTGAAAATCAAAAGATATGTTGTTTCTACTTGTTGCCCCAAACTCAAGACCTCACAAGGCAGGGTCGAAGGGAAATGAGGTGTTTTTAGGCTAGCAGGACGGTGTTATGTGGTAATCATTGAGGTTCATTGAAGGGCTATCTGTATTAATGTGTGGGCCCAGTAAAGGTTGGAAATCAGTCAGGTCTGGCTTGATCTTGGTCTGGCGAGTTTTATTTCATGATTGAGGATTAGAGACGATTGATTCAAGTGATAGGTTTGATTCCTTTCAAGGCATGATTAATCGTTTTTAAGAGATTTTGGAATATCTTTGTTTTTGTGTTCCAATATTCTTGGAGTCACATCCTTAGATAAGTATCGAGGTTATGAGAATTAAGTGAGATAAGTTATGGTTGAATTTATTTCAATTTTGTGCAAATTATGACAATTCATGCTTTAAAGAGGAGTGACTCATGCTTGCCTCAAGATTCATGTTTGAATAGGTCTTAAAGATTAATATTGATATTTTGCAAATCATAGATAGAATTTTGTTCTCATTTTTATGTGATGAAAATGTTGTATTTGCAAGATAGCATTATGGATTTTTGAGCAAGAAATCAGAAAATCAAGGATATAAGTCATTATCATTACAAGAAGGGTACAAGCTCATTCAAAGTCAAATTTGAGTAGGGGGTTGATTCTTGGAATTGATTCAAGGTTTCAGTTCACAATTAGAGATGTTGGGAATTTGGATAGTATGATTGTTGGGCTAAATCTACATGGAAATTAGAACGCTTGTTATTAGGAGCCATCATGATTTCGGATTAATTCAAACCAAGCTTCATTACAAGGTGTTACAGGAATTTCTCATCCATGGATATGTCACATTAATAATGGTACTTCAAAGAGAGTTCTATGACTAAGAGATAAGATTTTAAACTCATTAACATCGTGTGAGTACAAAGTTACAGAGAAAAAATAAAAAGTACTTTTCATCCGAAGCCCAAAGATGTGAACTTTTTCAAGGAAACCCATTGTTGGGAACATAGTGTTGAACATTGGTACTCATAAAAATATATACCAATTGGTCTTAACCAACATTCACAAGCAGCAGACTAGGATAAACTTTGATAAAAGTGGGCTAGCATGGATGGCCAAGTGAGTTAATTAGGAGTTCCACGGTGGTTACTTCAGAGTTGTGTAGAGCTGACAAACAAGTTTATGCACTGTTAGCCTCAGCTTCGCCGCATCACATATTGCAAACTGTCAAATGAAGGGAAGATGTTATTAGACACCAGGAAAGTGTGAGCAAGATACTAAGGCTACAATGACGAATTATGTAATACATAATGTATCGTTGCTCCCGCTACAAATTATTATGTGGTCCAACCACGGTTTCACTTACTGCAAGTCATTATGCGGTCTAGCCACGGTATCAACATGGGTCGAATATCACTTTGTGACCAACTTCGGTAAACGTTGTTAAAGTCACAAACCTGTGACAGACCAAGTTCAATTTAAAATGGTAGCCATATGAAAAATGTTGATGGTGTTTTCATCTGAGGAAGATAGTATCTGATAAACCAAAGTCATCAAACATTACAATATTGTGTTTTAATTATCCGCCGGGTTTCGAATCATGATCCAGCTGCCCCAGTTTCAAATTCATACCTGTTAGAAAAAACGGAAAGAGGACTGTGTCAGTTTTGGGGAGAAAATAAAGTCATTCTACAACCCTCAACTTGGACCGTTTCAAAAAAAACCTCCCGCAGCATGATCATGTCGTGTAATTCTGCAGAAGAACACCACAACGCGAGATGTTCACATAAGGCCATAAAGCAATTGAAAAAAAGAAAAAACTGGCGAAAAAGACGTACAACAGTAATTAACAACCATGTCAGGGCATCAGACTAGTGAGAATTACATAAGTTACATAAGGCATGTGACTGGTGGAATTCTGACCTGATGTCGTTGCTCGTCAACATGGCCGTTGCGTGTTTTGACAAGTTCATCAATTACTCGAGAAGAAAAGGCAAGGAAGGCCGCAACACGACATTTGTTTCCTTTCATTCAGCTCATCATTATCTCGTCAAAAGACCTCACCCTCACACGTACGACAAACCGTTACGCAATTTGCACCTGCAGCGGCATTTCTCGCAGACCCAAATGAGTAACAAATCATACAATCACAAGGCCATACCGAAATTAGTATCAAGCCACCAGCAAAATTCAATAGCAAAAGGGGCTTACGGCGCGGTTACCTCAAAAGTAGGATTCGTTTCCACAATTTCATCAAGGACCCCACACCAAATGACCATGATGTGGTGCACAGTCTGCGGTTTTCTTGTATCAACCAACACCTGCAGAAGTTGTACCACAATTGTGCCACTGCTACAACACCAGACAAATGCTGCTACACAAATCCCACACCAGACAATACCTGCATAACACAGCTCACACCCTGCAGAAAACAAACAAAACGGTACCGCCAGCTACAACCAAGCCTGCTACTGCTACAAGTTCACACCAGACCAAATCCTGCACCATTCTACAAAAACCGTAAGAACCTGCAAAATAGAAATTAAAAAAAAAAACCTCACGCCAGACAACCAACATTAGGTAAAAGCTTGCTTAAAACCATTTGATAATTCAGCACAAATATTGCTGGTTCTGCTCACACATACTACTCTTCACTCTCTCCAAATAAAGCCACAACTTCTACCTCATCTTTAGGGGTGAACATTACAAGCAACACCACCAACCTACCATCTTCATTTTCACCAACTTCCATAAACAATACTCAAGCCCGACAAAACCACCGTGGAACAACCAATAAACAAAACCACAAATCTCAGCAGTTAACCTTCAATGAAACCCCCAAAACACTGTTCAATCTCTTCCATATTCTTCTTTCCACGGTCATCACTATCTTTCTCACTACAAACGAAACAAGCTGCATAAATCACAAACCTTCGAAACCTCCCACACTTCATCATCTTTATTGACGAATGTCAAACTTCAGCTCACCTTTGACCCACCGTGAAAATTCCATCAACCTCCATTATCATTCTCATTCTCAGAACATCAACAAACCAAATCACTGCGAAAACCCTGTCTTCGAACTCACTCTTTAACCTTCATCAAGCCATGAACAAAACCCACAAATCAACAGTAAATACCTTCTTCAACCTTTGTTAACTGAACAAATTTCTTCACCCTTTCTGCAATCCATTTCACGTGCCACTGTGTTCCTCGAAACGAACTCGTTCACCTTCGAAAACCACACACAACCACGTCCCTTTTCCCATCAATCCGCTTCTCTGATTACTTCAAATCTTCAAACCCTAAACCCCCCAAATTGCCATCGTCTTCCTCCTCGCTTCCACTACCAAACTCAAATCGTAAAACCGCATCTTCATACGAAACCCACAACAATAACCAACCCAAAAGTCTTCCATCGTCATCTCCACACAACATTCGACCATAAACCCACTTAACCCGAATCGGACATAGACGAAGATGAAATAGAGAAATCCGAAGCAGAGAGAGAAAATAGAAGAAGGAGAGTCGAGAATCTGAACTCAAATTTGAAGCAAGGTTTGAAACGAAATCAGCCAAGCCAAGAGAACATGGGGGAGGCGATGAAGGTCGAGCCGTGTTTACGATAAACTTGTATCGATTCATATTTGCGACACCGTGCGGGTCATTCCTCAGTTTTTGCGGTTTGTTGTGTGTGCTGAAGAGATGATGTTGATTTCATTAAATTTTTCATTGTTGCTATTGTAACCATGTTGTAGATGAATGGGCTTCAAGCCCATAATGATTCTACTAGTCTCACTGTCTTTTTCCATTGCACACCCTTTGTTCTAGTTTTTAAAGCTACTTTTACTTATATTTAATGGGCCAGGCCCACAGAATCCACACCTTCTTCTTCATATCAATGCACTTTTCAAACTCTTTTCTTTCTTTTTTTTGGGTTAGATTTTTAGGGTTTTAATTTAAAGTTCTTTTGTTTTATTTTCTGTTAGTAATTTTGATTAAAATGTTACTAAACAGTTGGACATTTGTTTTTACTATTATTAAATTGTTCTCGATTTTATTTTGTATATTCTTACCTTGATTTTGTCTTTGATTTTATTGCCAATTTCATTATGGGTCGATGACGAGACCTCCGTAATTCATTACCAGTCAAATTATTGATAAGTAATGTTGGATCTGAGACCACTTCTTTTCTCTCTTCGCCACTTGTCCCAACTCGATTCAAAAACATTGACAAACCATCTTCAAAATCCAATTATCTTTGTATTGAATTAAAAAGAGGGGATTAAGTGTAGACTTTTTTCCTCTCCGAGTGTTGGGATGCCCACTGTAGTGAGGGTGGTTCCGACACTTGTCTTTCAATACGAAGACGCTTCCCATCCATTCTCAAATCTCATCTCCTTAAAATCAGTTCCTTGTATTGAATTAAAAAAAGAGAGGATTGGGTGTAGACCTCTTCTTCTTCGAGCGTTGGGATACCCACTGTAGTGAGGGTGGTTTCGACGCTCGTCTTTCAATACGAAGACGTTTCCATACCATCTCCCCTAAAACCTCGGTCCCGCACCGAGTGACTTTTCAAACCTTCCTTCCTAAAACCTCGGTCTCGTACCGAGTCCATTTTCAAACCATAATAAATTGATTTCTCTTTGTATCGAATTAAAGAGAGAAGATTGGGTGTAGACCTCTTCTTCTCCGAGTGATGGGATGCCCGCTGTAGTGAGGGTGGTCTCGACACTCGTCTTTCGATACGAAGACACGCCTTTATCCACCATCTCACTTTCACAACTTCATTCTGTAACCTTTCACACCTAAAACCTCGGTCTCGCACCGAGTGCATTTTCAAATCATTTTCACAATAAAACTTGAATGGTCATGGAGTGGTTAGGCGTAGGCCTTCTCCTATCCCGAGTGCTGACGTTTACCGTAGGGTTCTCTGTCGCAAAGCACTTACCATTCAAAACCAAAAATATCTTTAATAAGAGAACGAAGTTCTCTTTGCATTGAATTAAAGAGAGAGGATTGGGTGTAGACCTCTTCCTCTTCGAGTGTTGGGATGCCCACTGTAGTGAGGGTGGTTTCGACGCTCGTCTTTCAATACGAAGACGCCTCGTTCGCCACACCTTTTATAACAAAAACTTTGAGACAATGAATTGGGTACTACCCGTATGGGTTACTATCCGAGGACCTATCTCGCCCCAAAAACAAATCCAATCAATCAAACGTGACTTCTTGCCCCGCGTGGCGAAAACTAATCAATCTTTCAAAAGGCATGCTACGTCCGTTCTACCGCAAACAGGTAACGCCTAAGTCTCCAACGAGCGAGCAGCGAAACACCTAACTGCTAGAATGCGCACGATAGCATCATCCATAAAAAACATCAACACACCGTAGGCCGAACTACGACTGCTCTGATTCTTTACTTCTTTCAGGTAAAGATACGTAGGCACAAGGGCCACAATCCTTGTCGAGCACTTTCCCCCCATATCTGTAGTTCCCCGAACTACGTCGACTCTGACTTTCTCATACCTATTGAGAATACGTAGGCCTAGGACCGCGAAGTCCTATCGAGTCTGTTCTTTCTCTCTTCTTCCCCGTTACCTCTCTTTCCCTGTTTCTAACCCTTTCTCTCTCTCTCTCTCTCTCTCTCTCTCTCTCTCTCTCTCTCTCTCTCTCTCTCTCTCTCTCTCTCTCTCTCTCTCTCTCTCTCTCTCTCTCTCTCTCTCTCTCTCTCTCTCTCTCTCTCTCTCTCTCTCTCTCTCTCTCTCTCTCTCTCTCTCTCCCTTTGGAACACACTTTTATAGCATAATATTTTAGCAAGTATAATCACACGTCGACAAACAAAAGGTTCCCATCGAGTACGATGGATGCGAGGGGTGCTAATACCTTCCCCTTGCATAACCGGCTTCCGAACCCGTTCTTGGTCGCGAGACCATCTTATCCATTTCTTTCCTAAGGTTTTCTCGATATTTTCCTTTCCCCTCATGGGATAAATAAAGTTCGGTGGCGAATCTTCTGTCTATCTTTTTCGCCTTCCCGTCGTTGCGCGACGCATTTTTCGAGTAGCGACAGCTGGCGACTCTGCTGGGGAACACCTAGCGAGCCAAGCCTATTTTGTTTGTCGTGCTTGTGTTTTTTATTTATTTATGCTTTATTATCTAACTATTGGGTTTATTTGGATGGTTTGTAAGGATAAAATCTTTCTACCCGAGCTTTCGAGTATATACTAAGATAGGAGATGTGTTCTTTCTGATTTGCGAGACTTAGGACTCGTTGAGTTGGATCGAATTCCACCGCTCAGATGAGACCCCGTTGGAATGATTATGTCTTACGTGTAGTCGTAATGACGTCTTTATTTCCGACGTGGGAGTCCGTGACTCTGAGGACCTTTGTAGAACCTTATTCCAAAGGTTGCTAAGACATAACTCTGTGTTCATCCTTTGAAAGGATTACCGTCTTACGAGTAGTCGTTATGATGGAAAAATTTTGAGGGTTAGTGCATGGGATTTTGTTTAAAAACCTTTGGGATACCCTCTTATAAACCAATAAATAACCTACCCGATGGGAGAGATGTTTTTTGTGTTGTTTTGCAGGACCTGTGACTTTGATCTTGCTATCGTTCTTTTATCATGTGCTCATTACATTACATTTGCATAAGCATCTCTGCATCATTTCTTGCATTCCTTACAACCCGATCTTACACGCCGCTTACCCTTTCAGAGAGAGTAAAGCAAACTGACTTCACGACATCGGTATAACACAAGGAATAATCATAAAAGAGTCATGGATCAGATAGAGCAAGACCAGGCTACTATGAGGAGCGAGATGCTAGGCATGAAGACGCAGATGAATCAACTCATGGAGGTGATTCAGAACATGGCCAGGAGTCAAGAGGAGATGAGGCAAGCAGCAGAGAGGAGCGCTAATCAGACTTTGGCTGGTGCAATTCCCAATGCAAGTGGTGCAATTCCAATTCCTGTTGAGGCCACCCCAACCCCTGTTGGGGCAATTCCTACTTCTGCAGGTGCCATACCTGTCAACACCGTCCATCCACCAGTCGGTACAATGTAACAGCCCAAATTTCATTAAATAATTAATTATAGTAATTAATTGATTTAGTGGGATTTTTATTAATGTTGGAATTAATTTCTATTAATTGGAATTTGTAGTAGAGAATTGAGAAGGAAATAGAATGGAAAGAAAATAATAGAGAGGAAGGAAAAGAAATAGAAGAATATAAAAAGGGAATTGGAGAGAAAGAGAAAGATAGAAAAGAAAAAGAAGAGAAATGAAGAGGAAAAGGGAAAAGCTTGGAGAATCTTCAAGAACCGATTTCGAAGCTCCGATTAATCGAGGTAAGGGTGAGAAACATTGCTATTTAATCATTGTATGCTATTATGTATGTTGGGTTTGGGTTTGTGGATGTTTTTCATCACTTTTCAATTAGGGAAGATGTTGGATTAATCGGTAGATTGATGATTTAATCGGTTGGAACTGAGTAATAATGCCGTAGAATAGTCGGGTAACATGTATTGATGCTGTTTATACTGGTTTGGATGCGTAAGAGAGGGTTGATGATGGATTGGTGAGGGAGAAGACAGAAGGGGATTCTGTTCTGCGCAGGTTCGCTGGCTCTCGCCAGGCGAGCGAAGGCGAAGCTTCGCCAGGCGAAGCCTAGCGAATGTTGGCGAATAATTATATTTAAGTCCCAGTGGACTTCGCTGGTGGGTTCTCCAGGCGAAGTTGGGTAGCGAAGGTTCGCCCAGCGAAGGTGCTGGCGAATGGTGGCGAATGAAGTCAGTAGCTACTGACTTGGGCTCGCTGGGAAGTCTCGCCAGGCGAAGCCTAGCGAGTGTTCGCTGAGAGAGTTCGCTAGGCGAAGGCCAGGCGAAGGTTCGCTGCGAGGGTTCGCCAGGCGAATGAAGGCGAATGTGACAGCATTTTTCTTTTGCTGTGTTGCTCATGTGGTGATTGTTTGGTTGATTCACATAGGTTAATACCTCTATGATATGAATAGGTATGTGATCCATGGTGATGATATGTGTGTTGTGGGTAGCCTTCGGGCGTGAATCCTAGAGTTGTGATATAATTGATTAATTGTAATCGGTTAAAATACATGAGAACATAATGATGATTATGTGTGTATTAATTGATGAGTTTGTGAATGTTTGATTGTTGTGTACAATTATGTAATAAGTATGCAGGAGAATATTGTGGAAATATGTGTGCATAACTTATAATTGTATGATTGGTATTGTGATGTGTATACCTTGTATGAGATGGCATGAGATAAAGAATAAACATACTATGAAAAATGTGTTGTGGATGCATATTGTTTATATGCGATTGTATGTTAAAAATACATGAAGAATGCATGAGAGCATAATGATGGATATGCGTGCATTGCTTGCTAAATATGATGTTGTATTGAATTGTGAATATTTGTGGATAATGCATGGGAACATATCGCGGATATGTGTGCATTGTTAATAATTGTATGAGATGCATGGGAACATATCGTGGATATGTGTGCATCGTTAATAATTGTGAGAAATGCATGGGAACATATCGTGGATATGTGTGCATTGTGTGATAGTATTGAATTATGAATACGTTGATGATTATTATGATATGTTGTGTGTGCAATCATGATATAATTCACGAAGGGGTGAATTATTCGAATACATGGGAATATAATGATGAATGTATGTGTATTGTCTAATGAATTGTGAGTGCATATTTGTATGCGATTGTTGTGTAAATGCATGGGAACATATGTGATATGTGTGCATTGTTGTTGAATATGATGATGATGATGGGCGAAATGAATACATTGATAAATGTTTGATATATGTTGTATGTGCAATCATAATGAAATTCTCGAAGGGGTGAATTATTCGAATGCATGGGATTAAGACGCGGGAACGGTCTTAAGTGCATTTATTGTGATTGGTTGATTGTACATGCATCATTCAGTCAAGAGGCAATGTCCGTTAGTTTCGTGGAAACTAGTGGCTTGTCCCAAACCTAGAAGGGTGGGTTTGAAGCCTAGGGGACGGGCTTGGTTGTTATCGGTCTAGAAGGGTGGACCCGGTTTAAAGTAAAAACCGAAAAATGATAACGAGTTATCGGTCTAGAAGGGTGGACCCGGTTTAGAGTGAAAACCGAAAAAAGATAACGAGAGTCGGTACCGCATAGCATTGAGTTGCATTGAATATGTTGAGTCACATTGCATAATATTGTTGTTGTATAAATGTGCTTGTGAATGATTGTGAAATTAAGCATGAAGGGATGTGCTTGTGGATGTTCATAATGTTGATATATGTGAACGTGATATGATTATGATTATGAGAATGAAGTGTGGTGAGAAATGTGAATATGTGTTATATGATACCTATATATACATGATTTTATGCTTTGATTATTATGGTAATATTTCTCACCCTTCTGCTGTTTTATAATGCTCTATGAGGCATTGCAGATTAGGATGCTGGAGTCCTTTTGTGAAGATTAGTCTTCATTCTTTTGAGTCTGCTGCTCTGATATGTAACACCGGGTAGTTAGACTAGTATAGTCATTCTTTTGTGATACATTGCGATGTATCAGCTGATGTGGTTTTGTAATCTAACTGATATGATGTATTAATTTGGATTAACTTGTGTGTACGTGGATTAATATTTTGAAAACGATTAAATGATTTGATCTTCCGCTTAATTTTGAAAATGTTACATATCTTATGGAGAAAAATGTGAAAGTGTTTTATTGGTGAAATTGTGGCATTCTTCTTTTATACCTTATTATAAAACCTTTTTACTCTGATAATTTGTATGTGCTCAATTGTTTTATATGCATTTATTTGGGGTATAGAAGGGGGTGTTACATACAACTCATCCTCATGGTACTACGATCCCAACACAAGTCCAGTACGATGATCATGAAGGCTTCTATGAGAATTCAAGTGAAGCATATGGACCACAGACCGCTGAATTAGAGAAGAAGTTTAATGCTTTACAAGAGATGGTGAAGGCATTGCAAGGCCCCGATGTTTTGGGACTAGATGCTGCTGAAATATGTCTTGTACCCGGAGTTAAGATACCTCCGAAGTTTGTAATCCCAACCTTCGAGAAATACAAGGGTAATAGTTGTCCTAGGACACATATAAGGTCTTACTGCAGAAAGATGGCTGCATATTCCGATGATGAGAAGCTGTTAATCCATTTTTTTCAAGATAGTTTGACAGAGGCTTCTCTGGAATAGTACATGCATCTTGAACGATCCAATGTGAAAAGCTGGAAGGAGTTAGCAGACGCTTTTGTGAAACATTATCAGTACAATACTGACATGGCTCCAAATCGGATGCAACTCCAGAATTTGACCCAGAAGCCGAACGAGTCTTTTAAAGACTTTGCTCAGAGGTGGAGGGGATTCGCTGCAAGAGTACAACCCCTGTTGATGGAGAAAGAGCTGACAGACCTCTTCATGGGCACGCTGCAAGGACCGATCCTTGAGCGTCTAGCGTCTACAACCTCTACAGTGTTTTCTGAACTTGTCACGGCTGGAGAAAGATTAGAAAGCTTTATGAAGGCAGGAAAGATTCAGAATGCTGGTGAATCTTCAAATGGGACCAAGAAGCCCTATCAAGGTTTCGTTAAGAAGAAAGAAGGTGAAACTAGTGTTGTGTTCACAGATAGAGGAAGAACTCATCAAGGTTATCACCATGTTGCTGCTGTTGCTCCACAACAGTCGTTGTCCATTCCAGCAAATCAACCTGCGGTTCAACAAAACAGACAACAACAATCCTATCAACCGAGACAAAATCAGTACCAAGGTCCGCAAAGACAGAGGAAGCCAGAAAGAAGATTCGATCCAATCCCGTCTACATACGCCAAGTTATTGCCATTCCTATTGAAAGGAGGTCTTGTTCAGCTTAGGGAAATGGGGAATCCTCCAGAAATTCTTCCCTTTGGCTATGACGTCAACGCAAGATGCGAGTTCCATTCCGGCGCCCCAGGCCATAACATTGAGAATTGCAAGACTTTGAAGCACATTGTGCAAGACCTCCTCGACTCAAAGGCGATAAACTTTACCCAAAATACCCCCAGACATCAAAACTAATCCAATGTCAACTCATCACTCAACAAATATGATTGAAGAATCCTATGGTCATCTCCAAAAGCCAGTGGTCCAGACTGGCAGACATCTTCAACATTAGCAGTCCTTAGACGCTTTTATCATTTGCATTTGTAGTTTATTTTCTGTCAATTGCTACTTGTTATTTAAACATTGTTATGTTGAATGGTAACATTAATGAAATGATTATGCATTTTCCGAATTAATTATGTCGCATTCGCTCATCACAATCACAAACACATATTTTTATCCACTCCACTTTTTCACTGTTGTTTAGCAATATTGAAGGGAGGATGACGAAAACGAAATACCCATAGTTGTAAACCGTATGCTTTCAGGACAAAATCTCGTCAATGATGTACAGGCATTGTTTCAAATCCCCTAAACACTGGAGATATAAGGAGTTAATCCCTAGTCAACCACTTCGAGCCTAGAAGTAGGAGTTTCCTTCGGATATTCAAACCCTAACACTCAACCTGGGGCAGGGTAGTTATTCAGTTAATCCAATCCCGCACTCAAAGGCAAAATCCAGAAGAAGGTTGTTCATCAAAGACCCGTGACATGGCAGTCACAATTTTCCAACAAAATTCAAAAAAATCAAAAGCCTGCTAAGTCAAGCACCTCAAAGGGGACTTAGGCAAAAATTAAGGCAATCCCGATGGGTCTGACAAGCAAAATCAGTCCATGCAAAAGTTAGGGATTAATAAAAAAAAATCCCTCAACAAAAACAAAATAAGATTTAGTGACCACCCAAATCAAAGGGCACTGACATTCATCCATCAAGATAAGGTGACTGCCATCTCAGGCCGACCTTGAACCATCAAGCTTACACCGTTAGGATAAGCACGTGCAGAATTAGCTGAATATAGGTATGGAGATCATCAAGAAGAAGGGGTGGGTATAAATTAAGTTTGGGCCTGATATCCTTTGTTTATATAACCGTGAACCAGACCACGTTATAACCCTCGAAAGACCTAATTGAGGCAAGGTTTAATCTGAAAGCATACTATTGCGAGGTTGCGTAACCTGACTCCTTACATATTTGCTAATCAGCATTGGTGTCATTATCTTTGATATATCTTTCATGCCAATCCAGTTAGCACAACGTTTAAACTAAATGGTTCATTTGTTTCACTCTCACGACACGTAATAAAAGACAATTCTTTCAAAAACTTGCATGAACTTTGCACTGAGATTATCATTCGTGAACAAAACAATTTTATTTACAAGTTAGTAGTTGACATTAAGGAAATTCCAACACAAAGCAATCAAGCATGGCTGGATTATTCAGCAGTCTGGACCAGAACCAAGTATACCATATAACCTTATGGACCTGGGGCATTGACATCCGAGAGCATGAAATCAGTCAGTCTGAGGCAAATCCCTAAGCATCGGTCGACCATGGGGGAAATCATTCAAGAAGTGGTTGATCGGAAGTAAATCATCTTGAGAATACTGATCAGGGGCAGGCCACCCAGAGTTTCTTTGACTTGAAGATAGATCCCTCCAATGTTCAATCGAGATAAGTTAAGTCGCTTCCACGCTCTTTCAGGGGAAAGCTACTCCAAGAGTACATTGAAGCCAACTACCACAAGAATCGGCTAATCAATGATGAATCCATTTGTGGTACAAACTCTGGGGCAGACCATCTCGAGTTCGTCTCATGGCAAGCTACTCAAGCAAGTTCATTCTCGTCAGCAACTGTTAAGTTTAAAACAATGTCAGGAAGTCAGGCTTGTCCTCCACTTTCCCACATAACCCAGAGTCCAATTAGCATTGGCAACTACCAAAAGTCCGCCACGTCGGCACCTGCATTCCCAATTACCCGTCTGCATCATATGCATCATACGCATTACATTCGACTTCGTAAGCATCTTGCATCATACGCATATCCAGAATCATGTCATACTCTCCCAACTCTTGCATCTCCGCGTGTTAGCATTTGCATTTGCATTTCCACTTGTTATGGAATATCATTATCATCAAGCATTCGCATATGCGAGCTCAGATCCAGGATCAATTTTGAAGATTCCCAAGATCATCATCAGCCCAGTCAGGGGCATTCTCTGCGAGATCGTGGGCGTTCCCCACAAATTTGTTCAACATTTGTTTGGCAAATCCAAGAGCTTCAACGCAATCAGCAGCCCAGTCAGGGGCATTTTCTGCAAAGGCCGTGGGTCATCCCACGAAGTTCAAGAATGCCAAAAGAAAAATCCAGTCCAGTCAGGGGAATCTTTTCAAGACCATGGGTGTATTGCATGACGTATTTCAACCCCGTGGTTAATCAGATCTTCAAATCAACATTTAGCCCAAACAGGGGCATCTTCAGTAACGCTATGGACGATCCATAGTGATTTTGTCTCCAGCAGACTTGCCTATCCATCTTCAGCGATAAGTGGCAATCTCGTCAGAGAAGCTTATCCATCTTCGGCGATAAGTGGCAATCTCTTCAGAGAAGCTTATCCATCTTCAGTGATAAGTGGCAATCTCTTCAGAGAAGCTTATCCATCTTCAGTGATAAGTGGCAATCTCTTCAGAGAAGCTTATCCATCTTCAGTGATAAGTGGCAATCTCTTCAGAGAAGCTTATCCATCATCAGCGATAAGTGGCAATCTCTTCAGAGAAGCTTATCCATCTTCAGCGATAAGTGGCAATCTCTTCAGAGAAGCTTATCCATCTTCAGTGATAAGTGGCAATCTCTTCAGAGAAGCTTATCCATCTTCGGCGATAAGGGGCAATCTCTTCAGAGAAGCTTATCCATCTTGAGTGATAAGTGGCAATCTCTTCAGAGAAGCTTATCCATCTTCAGTGATAAGTGGCAATCTCTTCAGAGAAGCTTATCCATCTTCAGCGATAAGTGGCAATCTCTTCAGAGAAGCTTATCCATCTTCAGTGATAAGTGGCAATCTCTTCAGAGAAGCTTATCCATCTTCAGTGATAAGTGGCAATCTCTTCAGAGAAGCTTATCCATCTTCAGCGATAAGTGGCAATCTCTTCAGAGAAGCTTATCCATCTTCAGTGATAAGTGGAAATCTCTTCAGAGAAGCTTATCCATCTTCAGCGATAAGTGGCAATCTCTTCAGAGAAGCTTATCCATCTTCGGCGATAAGGGGCAATCTCTTCAGAGAAGCTTATCCATCTTCAGTGATAAGTGGCAATCTCTTAAGAGAAGCTTATCCATCTTCAATGATAAGTGGCAATCTCTTCAGAGAAGCTTATCCATCTTCAGCGATAAGTGGCAATATCTTCAGAGAAGATTATCCATCTTCAGTGATAAGTGGCAATCTCTTCAGAGAAGCTTATCCATCTTCAGTGATAAGTGGCAATCTCTTCAGAGAAGCTTATCCATCTTCGGCGATAAGGGGCAATCTCTTCAGAGAAGCTTATCCATCTTCAGTGATAAGTGGCAATCTCTTCAGAGAAGCTTATCCATCTTCGGCGATAAGGGGAAATCTCTTCAGAGAAGCTTATCCATCTACATCCTTGTGGCGATTAAAATTGATCCTATTCCGCTCCATCATCCTTTTGGTGATGGGTCTGACATCCTTTTGGTGTCATGACTAGCGTCTGTTCTCTATTATCCTTTTGGTAATGGATCTCTTACATTCTTGCGGTGTCAAGGCAGTGTGTGTGAATGTTATCATCCTTATGTTGGTAACGACCTTTGCAAGATATCCAATACTTCATTCCCAAACAGTTTCCTTCTTTTCGGACAAATTCAGGGTTTTCTTTATATCTAATTGACTCATACCTTGAAAGAATGAACGCAATAGCAGTTCATCTTACTGGGTCAAAGCCAATTAGATAGGGGCATCTGTCATACCCCAAATTTGTCCTACATGTTTTGTCTGTACATCTTTCCATCAACCATTAATCTGAAAATCAAAAGATATGTTGTTTCTACTTGTTGCCCCAAACTCAAGACCTCACAAGGCAGGGTCGAAGGGAAATGAGGTGTTTTTAGGCTAGCAGGACGGTGTTATGTGGTAATCATTGAGGTTCATTGAAGGGCTATCTGTATCAATGTGTGGGCCCAGTAAAGGTTGGAAATCAGTCAGGTCTGACTTGATCTTGGTCTGGCGAGTTTTATTTCATGATTGAGGATTAGAGACGATTGATTCAAGTGATAGGTTTGATTCCTTTCAAGGCATGATTAATCGTTTTTAAGAGATTTTGGAATATCTTTGTTTTTGTGTTCCAATATTCTTGGAGTCACATCCTTAGATAAGTATCGAGGTTATGAGAATTAAGTGAGATAAGTTATGGTTGAATTTATTTCAATTTTGTGCAAATTATGACAATTCATGCTTTAAAGAGGAGTGACTCATGCTTGCCTCAAGATTCATGTTTGAATAGGTCTTAAAGATTAATATTGATATTTTGCAAATCATAGATAGAATTTTGTTCTCATTTTTATGTGATGAAAATGTTGTATTTGCAAGATAGCATTATGGATTTTTGAGCAAGAAATCAGAAAATCAAGGATATAAGTCATTATCATTACAAGAAGGGTACAAGCTCATTCAAAGTCAAATTTGAGTAGGGGGTTGATTCTTGGAATTGATTCAAGGTTTCAGTTCACAATTAGAGATGTTGGGAATTTGGATAGTATGATTGTTGGGCTAAATCTACATGGAAATTCAAACGCTTGTTATTAGGAGCCATCATGATTTCGGATTAATTCAAACCAAGCTTCATTACAAGGTGTTACAGGAATTTCTCATCCATGGATATGTCACATTAATAATGGTACTTCAAAGAGAGTTCTATGACTAAGAGATAAGATTTTAAACTCATTAACATCGTGTGAGTACAAAGTTACAGAGAAAAAATAAAAAGTACTTTTCATCCGAAGCCCAAAGATGTGAACTTGTTCAAGGAAACCCATTGTTGGGAACATAGTGTTGAACATTGGTACTCATAAAAATCTATACCAATTGGTCTTAACCAACATTCACAAGCAGCAGACTAGGATAAACTTTGATAAAAGTGGGCTAGCATGGATGGCCAAGTGAGTTAATTAGGAGTTCCACGGTGGTTACTTCAGAGTTGTGTAGAGCTGACAAACAAGTTTATGCACTGTTAGCCTCAGCTTCGCCGCATCACATATTGCAAACTGTCAAATGAAGGGAAGATGTTATTAGACACCAGGAAAGTGTGAGCAAGATACTAAGGCTACAATGACGAATTATGTAATACATAATGTATCGTTGCTCCCGCTACAAATTATTATGTGGTCCAACCACGGTTTCACTTACTGCAAGTCATTATGCGGTCTAGCCACGGTATCAACATGGGTCAAATATCACTTTGTGACCAACTTCGGTAAACGTTGTTAAAGTCGCAAACCTGTGACAGACCAAGTTCAATTTAAAATGGTAGCCATATGAAAAATGTTGATGGTGTTTTCATCTGAGGAAGATAGTATCTGATAAACCAAAGTCATCAAACATTACAACATTGTGTTTTAATTATCCGTCGGGTTTCGAATCATGATCCAGCTGCCCCAGTTTCAAATTCAAACCTGTTGGAAAAAACGGAAAGAGGGCTGTGTCAATTTTGGGGAGAAAATAAAGTCATTCTACAGCCCTCAACTTGGACCGTTTCAAAAAAAACCTCCCGCAGCATGATCATGTCGTGTAATTCTGCAGAAGAACACCACAACGCGAGATGTTCACATAAGGCCATAAAGCAATTGAAAAAAAGAAAAAACTGGCGAAAAAGACGTACAACAGTAATTAACAACCATGTCAGGGCATCAGACTAGTGAGAATTACATAAGTTACATAAGGCATGTGACTGGTGGAATTCTGACCTGATGTCGTTGCTCGTCAACATGGTCGTTGCGTGTTTTGACAAGTTCATCAATTACTCGAGAAGAAAAGGCAAGGAAGGCCGCAACACGACATTTGTTTCCTTTCATTCAGCTCATCATTATCTCGTCAAAAGACCTCACCCTCACACGTACGACAAACCGTTACGCAATTTGCACCTGTAGCGGCATTTCTCGCAGACCCAAATGAGTAACAAATCATACAATCACAAGGCCATACCGAAATTAGTATCAAGCCACCAGCAAAATTCAATAGCAAAAGGGGCTTACGGCGCGGTTACCTCGAAAGTAGGATTCGTTTCCACAATTTCATCAAGGACCCCACACCAAATGACCATGATGTGGTGCACAGTCTGCGGTTTTCTTGTATCAACCAACACCTGCAGAAGTTGTACCATAATTGTGCCACTGCTACAACACCAGACAAATGCTGCTACACAAATCCCACACCAGACAATACCTGCATAACACAGCTCACACCCTGCAGAAAACAAACAAAACGGTACCGCCAGCTACAACCAAGCCTGCTACTGCTACAAGTTCACACCAGACCAAATCCTGCACCATTCTACAAAAACCGTAAGAACCTGCAAAATAGAAATTAAAAAAAAAAACCTCACGCCAGACAACCAACATTAGGTAAAAGCTTGCTTAAAACCATTTGATAATTCAACACAAACATTGCTGGTTCTGCTCACACATACTACTCTTCACTCTCTCCAAATAAAGCCACAACTTCTACCTCATCTTTAGGGGTGAACATTACAAGCAACACCACAAACCTACCATCTTCATTTTCACCAACTTCCATAAACAATACTCAAGCCCGACAAAACCACCGTGGAACAACCAATAAAAAAAACCACAAATCTCAGCAGTTAACCTTCAATGAAACCCCCAAAACACTGTTCAATCTCTTCCATATTCTTCTTTCCACGGTCATCACTATCTTTCTCACTACAAACGAAACAAGAAGCATAAATCACAAACCTTCGAAACCTCCCACACTTCATCATCTTTATTGACGAACGTCAAACTTCAGCTCACCTTTGACCCACCGTGAAAATGCCATCAACCTCCATTATCATTCTCATTCTCAGAACATCAACAAACCAAATCACTGCGAAAACCCTGTCTTCGAACTCACTCTTTAACCTTCATCAAGCCATGAACAAAACCCACAAATCAACAGTAAATACCTTCTTCAACCTTTGTTAACTGAACAAATTTCTTCACCCTTTCTGCAATCCATTTCACGTGCCACTGTGTTCCTCGAAACGAACTCGTTCACCTTCGAAAACCACACACAACCACGCCCCTTTTCCCATCAATCCGCTTCTCTGATTTCTTCAAATCTTCAAACCCTAAACCCCCCAAATTGCCATCGTCTTCCTCCTCGCTTCCACTACCAAACTCAAATCGTAAAATCGCATCTTCATACGAAACCCACAATAATAACCAACCCAAAAATCTTCCATCGTCATCTCCAAACAACATTCGACCACAAACCCACTTAACCCGAATCGGACATAGACGAAGATGAAATAGAGAAATCCGAAGCAGAGAGAGAAAATAGAAGAAGGAGAGTCGAGAATCTGAACTCAAATTTGAAGCAAGGTTTGAAACGAAATCAGCCAAGCCAAGCGAACATGGGGGAGGCGATGAAGGTCGAGCCGTGTTTACGATAAACTTGTATCGATTCATATTTGCGACACCGTGCGGGTCATTCCTCAGTTTTTGCGGTTTGTTGTGTGTGCTGAAGAGATGATGTTGATTTCATTAAAATTTGCATTGTTGTTATTGTAACCATGTTGTAGATGAATGGGCTTCAAGCCCATAATGATTCTACTAGTCTCACTGTCTTTTTCCGTTGCACACCCTTTGTTCTAGTTTTTAAAGCTACTTTTACTTATATTTAATGGGCCAGGCCCACAGAATCCACACCTTCTTCTTCATATCAATGCACTTTTCAAACTCTTTTCTTTCTTTTGTTTGGGTTAGATTTTTAGGGTTTTAATTTAAAGTTCTTTTGTTTTATTTTCTGTTAGTAATTTTGATTAAAATGTTACTAAACAGTTGGACATTTGTTTTTACTATTATTAAATTGTTCTCGATTTTATTTTGTATATTCTTACCTTGATTTTGTCTTTGATTTTATTGCCAATTTCATTATGGGTCGATGACGAGACCTCCGTAATTCATTACCAGTCAAATTATTGATAAGTAATGTTGGATCTGAGACCACTTCTTTTCTCTCTTCGCCACTTGTCCCAACTCAATTCAAAAACATTGACAAACCATCTTCAAAATCCAATTATCTTTGTATTGAATTAAAAAGAGGGGATTAAGTGTAGACTTTTTTCCTCTCCGAGTGTTGGGATGCCCACTGTAGTGAGGGTGGTTCCGACACTTGTCTTTCAATACGAAGACGCTTCCCATCCATTCTCAAATCTCATCTCCTTAAAATCAGTTCCTTGTATTGAATTAAAAAAAGAGAGGATTGGGTGTAGACCTCTTCTTCTTCGAGCGTTGGGATACCCACTGTAGTGAGGGTGGTTTCGACGCTCGTCTTTCAATACGAAGACGTTTCCATACCATCTCCCCTAAAACCTCGGTCCCGCACCGAGTGACTTTTCAAACCTTCCTTCCTAAAATCTCGGTCTCGTACCGAGTCCATTTTCAAACCATAATAAATTGATTTCTCTTTGTATCGAATTAAAGAGAGAAGATTGGGTGTAGACCTCTTCTTCTCCGAGTGATGGGATGCCCGCTGTAGTGAGGGTGGTCTCGACACTCGTCTTTCGATACGAAGACACGCCTTTATCCACCATCTCACTTTCACAACTTCATTCTGTAACCTTTCACACCTAAAACCTCGGTCTCGCACCGAGTGCATTTTCAAATCATTTTCACAATAAAACTTGAATGGTCATGGAGTGGTTAGGCGTAGGCCTTCTCCTATCCCGAGTGCTGACGTTTACCGTAGGTTTCTCTGTCGCAAAGCACTTACCATTCAAAACCAAAAATATCTTTAATAAGAGAACGAAGTTCTCTTTGCATTGAATTAAAGAGAGAGGATTGGGTGTAGACCTCTTCCTCTTCGAGTGTTGGGATGCCCACTATAGTGAGGGTGGTTTCGACGCTCGTCTTTCAATACGAAGACGCCTCGTTCGCCACACCTTTTATAACAAAAACTTTGAGACAATGAATTGGGTACTACCCGTAGGGGTTACTATCCGAGGACCTATCTCGCCCCAAAAACAAATCCAATCAATCAAACGTGACTTCTTGCCCCGCGTGGCGAAAACTAATCAATCTTTCAAAAGGCATGCTACGTCCGTTCTACCGCAAACAGGTAACGCCTAAGTCTCCAACGAGCGAGCAGCGAAACACCTAACTGCTAGAATGCGCACGATAGCATCATCCATAAAAAACATCAACACACCGTAGGCCGAACTACGGCTGCTCTGATTCTTTACTTCTTTCAGGTAAAGATACGTAGGCACAAGGGCCACAATCCTTGTCGAGCACTTTCCCCCCATATCTGTAGTTCCCCGAACTACGTCGACTCTGACTTTCTCATACCTATTGAGAATACGTAGGCCTAGGACCGCGAAGTCCTATCGAGTCTGTTCTTTCTCTCTTATTCCCCGTTACCTCTCTTTCCCTGTTTCTAACCCTTTCTCTCTCTCTCTCTCTCTCTCTCTCTCTCTCTCTCTCTCTCTCTCTCTCTCTCTCTCCTTTGGAACACACTTTTATAGCATAATATTTTAGCAAATATAATCACACGTCGACAAACAAAAGGTTCCCATCGAGTACGATGGATGCGAGGGGTGCTAATACCTTCCCCTTGCATAACCGGCTTCCGAACCCGTTCTTGGTCGCGAGACCATCTTATCCATTTCTTTCCTAAGGTTTTCTCGATATTTTCCTTTCCCCTCATGGGATAAATAAAGTTCGGTGGCGACTCTTCTGTCTATCTTTTTCGCCTTCCCGTCGTTGCGCGACGCATTTTTCGAGTAGCGACACACGACATAAAGAATTATCTGTTAAAACAAGAGTATCCAGCTGATGCTACGTCACTTGACAAGAAAACCTTGAGAAGATTGGCATCTAAGTTCTTTCTCAGTAATGATGTGCTCTATAAAAGAAATCATGACATGGTCCTGCTTAGGTGTGTCGACAGACGAGAAGTAAATTTGTTAATGCAAGATATTCATGAAGGAACATTCGGAACTCACGCCAATGGATATGCCATGTCCAAAAAGATTTTGAGGGCTGGATATTATTGGTTGACTTTGGAAACTGATTGTATTCAATATGCCAGGAAATGTCACAAATGCCAAATTTATGCGGATAAGATGCATGTGCCTCCAACTTTGTTAAATGTGTTGACATCGCCTTGGTCGTTCTCTATGTAGGGCATTGACATGATTGGGGCAATCGAGCCGAAGGCTTCTAACGGACACCGTTTCATTCTGGTCGCTATTGATTACTTCACAAAGTGGGTTGAAGTCGCATCCTACGCCAATGTTACTCGACAAGTGGTGACCCGTTTTATCAAAAAGGAGATTATCTATCGATACGGAATCCCGAGCCGAATCATAACAGATAACGGTACTAATCTGAACAACAAAACCATGAAAGAGTTGTGTGGTGACTTCAAAATTGAACATCACAATTCTTCTCCTTATCGTCCCAAAATGAATGGAGTTGTCGAAGCTGCGAATAAGAACATCAAGAAGATTTTGCAAAAGATGGTGAAAACATATAAGGATTGGCATGAGATGCTGCCATTTGCCTTGCATGGGTATAGAACATCCGTTCGCACTTCAACAGGGGAAACACCTTTTTCTTTGGTGTATGGGATGGATGCAGTACTTCCTATTGAGGTTGAGATACCTTCCTTAAGAGTCATAATGGAAACCGAACTTGAAGAAGCAGAATGGGTGAGGGAAAGATTTGATCAGTTGAACCTTATTGACGAAAAGCGCATGACTGCGGTATGTCACGGTCAATTATATCAGAAAAGGATCAAGAGAGCTTTTGACAAGAAGGTTCGTATCCGAGAATTCAGAGAAGGAGAGCTTGTACTCAAAAAGATTTTGCCAGTTCACAAAGATGCACAGGGAAAATGGATGCCCAATTATGATAGCCCGTTTGTTGTAAAAACAGTCTTCTCAGGAGGCTCGTTAATTCTCACAACAATGGATGGGGAACAACTTACACATCCGGTGAACTCTGATGCAGTACGAAAATATTACGCCTAAAGAACCCGATAAGTCGAAAACCCGCAAGGGAGGCTTATGCAACAATGGGTATCCCGCTGGATCATAACCTATGAAGGAGGCCCAGGAAAAAGTTAGGGATGAGATAAAAAAGAAAATGAGCTCGCTAAGTTGAAAACTCGAAAGGGGGGCTTAGGTAAAAAAGAGCGTCCCAGTGGATTGAAAACCTGAAAGGGAAATCCAGGCAAAAGTTAGGGACAAAGGCGTTTCACTGCATCAGATGGTTTGTCACCTCTGCAGAAGATTTTGCAGGAAGTCCATTTCAACCGTTATTGTCAGAAGCAAGGTTTTGGAAAGTTTTAGTCATTAGGGATAGATTGTCAGTGGATTCAATGTAACCTTTTCCATGTTGCCATTTTCAATTGTAAAAGTTCCATGCAGTTCTGTCATTGACAAACTTTCATTCTTAAATGAAATCAGTTTTTTGGACCATTCTTTTGCAATTTACCATTTTCTTTATTTCCTTTGTTATGCAAAACATCGTTTATTGATTAATGATAATTTTGAAAGCACCAGGTTCGAATTTAAAAATAACTTTTGATGATTAACCAAACATAAAATACTTTGGCTCACGGAAAGATTCGGTGGAAATCATACCCCTCGAGAGTCTTAATGTGGCAGAAGCTTTGATGTGCGATCTCAATATATCTCCCGTTGAAATGTCAGTTGAATTGATTTGTTAGGTTGCTCATTCGGTCGTGTGTAGTTACCAAGATTGAAGACCATCTCCCCAGGTTTCTTTACGAGATACGTTCTTGTAATGGTGGACTCATCCTCAGTAGAAGCATTCAGAGCATCTATTTAGAGTTATGTTGTCAATTCTGGAAAGCTTCCCTGAAGCCTTATTACCCAAGCGAAGTGGGTTTATTTCCCAAGGAATCTACAGACACCTTTGTTTTAGGAATTCAGTGTGATTCATTGCGTCCTTAGTGAGATAGATTGGCTTATCTATCTTTCCCCTTGAGTCTCCAGATTCTTCTGTCTCTCATCAGAGTCAGCTCCTTCATATCATTTATCATTAGCATCATGGCATATCATGTGCATCTGTTTTGACTCTGTTGTCTTTGGATGTTACCTTTTGTTTTGATTGTTTCCTGGTTGTTACCAGTGGTCTTGCTTGTTATTTTTTGGGCATCCTCTGTCCTTTTAAGGTGTTGGTCGTCACCAATTTCTCTACTTCGGTTGTTACTGATCTTGTTTATGGTTTGGTCGTCACCTGTATCCCATTTGATTCTAGTCGTTACTAGTACCTTTGGGTGTCCCCATGTTGTTACTAATATCGTTTGCCTGGTTGTCACCAGTCTCTTTCCTTGAAGTCTAGTCATTACTAGCAATCCGCATTGTTTAAAGTCCAATGGTAATTGGCATTTCTTTTGAAAAGTCCAGTGGTAACTGACACTGTTTAAATCTAATCGTTATTGGTATCGTTGGCTTGGTCGTCACCATATCTTTTGAAAGTCCAGTGGTAACTGGCATTGTTGAAAGTCCAATGGTAATTGGCAGTTCTCCAGTGAGGTTTGCGTCTCTTTTCCTTCGTTTCCCCGGTGGAGAATTGCCTTCTTCCCCAGCGGAGTATCATCTCCTTTTCCCCGGTAAAGATTTGTCTTCCCTGTTGGAGTTTGTAGTCCCCGTATGAAAGATTCCCCCTGAGCAGAATTTGTAGTCACGTCTGAACTATTTTGTGTGTTTTGCCTTGGATCTTTCCCCAGTGTGTTTGGTCCCCCATGAGTAGTTACTCGTTGTATTGCCATTCTTTTATCTTTTCTCGTGTGTCTGCGCCTGTCTTGCATTTCAAGCATCATAAAGCATCATCTAGATACATGGCATATCCGCATTTGTCCTTTTGCATACCATCGGATCTAAGGGACAAAATTTTTGGTTCGCTATATTTAAATACCTTTCACTATGATTCTATGAGGATTGTCATCTCTCATTGTCATCCAGTGAAAAATATTTAAACAGGGGCAACTGTCATACCCCAAATTTTGACCCCTTAGATCTTCATCATCATTTTAGGATCATACTCATTTGATTATCTAACCTTAACCTGTTTCAAGCTTGTCTTTGTTAAGATACAAGAATCAGGGTTTCGTACAGCCGAAATCGAGGCTTCGAGGGTTAATCAGTCAACGTTTTGCATTGGTTCTCCTTGAGATAAGTCTCCACATCATCAAATATATTCCATTGGATCAAGCATTAATCCAATTTGAGTTTGTCACCCAAGAATCAAGAACAGTGCAGTTCAGGATACCCGATTAGGGTTTTCGAGCAGGAAAAGTCAATTGTGGTTTGACTTTTGATTTAAAAGGTGTTACAATGGTAGGATCATGATCCATAAAGTTCATATGGCTTAGTGAAGTCTACTCAAGAAGTTTCAAGGCCTCAAAGGACCCGGAGCATTAATAGTCGACTCGGTAGTCACCGATCGATCGTTCGATTGACCGAAAAGTCAACTCTTCACTCATAAGGAATTTGACCTCAAGATATGAATCAAAAATGATCTTAATGACATATTACACCTACCCATTGTTGCACCCCAAATTTTGACCCCTCAGATCTTCATCACCATTTTAGAATCATATTCATTTGTTTATCTAACCATAACATATTTCAAGTTTGTCTTTGTTAAGTTACAGGTGAATCAGGGTTCTGTACAGTTGGGAATCGAGGGTTCGACAGTTTAATCAGTCAATGCATTGTATTGTTTCGCCATGAAACAAGTCTCTACACGATCAAGAATACTACATTGGGATAATCATGAATCCAATTTGGGGTTTTCGCACAAAGATCAAAGGAAATCATTATTTAATGCAAGTTGCAAAAGTGAATAGTGAAGAAAGAGAAAAAGGTGGCTACCATTGTCAAATCATCAACTTTAATTCAACAAGTCACCTCCTATCCTATCAAGCATGATGAAAAAGATATATAGAGTATGGAGAATATCTTAGTAGAGTGGCTTAAAGATAAAGATGAAATTGCATTGGAAAACTCAAAGATTTTCATGATGGAAGGTTAAAATTGGCAATTTGCTTCACTTTTGCCCATACCTTGATCCAAGGCCTTTGTCTATAAATAAAACTCACTTCCTAAATCATAAACACATAAGTTCCATGCTAGAAACAAGCTAGAAATCCCTTCCTTACACAATCACAAGTTCTTGCAAAATCTCATTAAGTTTCCAAAATCCCTCAAAATTGGCTTTTGAAAAAACACCTTTCGAAACCATTTCCAAACTTCTTCCAACTCAAGAAACACTTCAAACACATAAAGTATGATGTATTGAAGCTATCCAAGTCACTTCCACACTTATGTAACAAAATCTTGGAAGAGATCTCAAGATCTCTAGTTTTCTTATTGCTTAAGCTTGCTTCAAGAGGTAAACCTAAAACTCATAAATGTGAACTTTCCACTTACATTCCACATGCTACCATGGCTATTTTAGGTTTTTTTTTCTACCATGATGTTCTTTAACTTTTTCAACTTGTAACTTGATTTTTTTCTTGTGATATTGATCTTGTATTATTCATAAATTTTTGTTAACATGTTTAAATAATCAAATTTGTTTGATTCATTGTCTTACCATGTGCATTTTATTCCTTTTATCATTTAGATTTTCATGTTTTGTTTACAAACTTAAAAACCACATAACTTCTCCATTTTAAATCATTTTTAAGTGGTTCTTTTTGCTAAATTCTTGTGTTAATGAGTATTTTCACATGGCATATGATTCATATTTTTATCCCTTTATCCTAGCCTTAGGATCGGAGTCGCCGTACTCCAAGTAGTTGTTCCGCCGTGGACATCCTCTATCATAATAATCTCAACTTAGGCTTGGAGTCGTCGTGCTCTATTTAGTCGTCCCGCCGTGGACATTTCCCGTGTTTACATTTACAACTTTAGCCTTAGAGTCGCCGTGCTCTATTTAATCGTCCTGTCGTGGACATTCGCTTCCGTTTAACATAAGAGTTCTTCACCCCTTAGTTAGGGGAACTACAAACGCTCTGATTTCTCAAAGTACCTTTTGAGAATATGTAGGCACAAGGCCTCGATCCTTGGCGAGCAACCTTTTTCTTTTTTCTTTTTTTCCAACCTTTTCTTTTTTCCTTTGTTTCAACCTTTATATCTTTACCCTTAGCACATTTCCTTTAGCAAGCAAACTTTAGCAAACACAAATATTAACAAGAGGTTCCTGTAGAGTACTATAGATGTTTAGGATGTGAAATACCTACCCTAGGCATAACCAACCCCCGAACCTTTAGATCTATCTTTGCTTAGCTTTAAGCCTTGCTTTTTTGCTTTGCATTTTTATAGGTTTTACTTTCTTTAAACCTTTCCTTTTTTGGATAAATTAAAGCCCGGTTGTGAATTTAAGAATTAAAGATTCAAGTTAATCAATAGCTTGGTATCACGATTCTCACCGCAACAGAAATGGCGACTTCACTGGGGATTCCCCTAAGAGGGTTAAGCCCACCTTGCTTATATTTATGTTTGCTTTATGTTTACTTGCTTTTATATTTGTATATATTTGTACATCTATCTGTTTGTGCTTGGGTTCTTCTGTATGCAGGGTTGTTACTTTGAGTGGCGAGGATAAGTCCTATACCCGGACTCGAGTGCACTTATGATAGGATGGTGGTATATTCAAGAAGGCTTATAGGGAGTTGATTCCCGACCAAGCTAACTTGAGAAATCACCGCTCAGTGGAGGCCCTCTTGAGAGTTATTTTTGTTGAACGAGTATTCGTGAAAACATTACTACTTTCAATTTAGGAGCCTTTGACACTGAGGACCTTTAGTTACCTTTTATCCCCACTTGGCCTTTTAGGACGTAGTGCGATAACTATGAGGGAGTATTCCCGAAGTAGTTGATACGCGATACTACATTCAAACGAGACTCTCTTGAGAATATTATTGATTTCCAAGTAGTTGGTGTGTCAATAATATCTGAAAGATGGGTCAATGACTTTGGGAACTTTGTTAGAACCCGTTGTGTAGGTGCTTTACCCCTAGTACATACCCTGTGGTTGGTTCTTTACCCATACCTCATGCTGTGATCTCAAACCTTTGATCCTGTTATGTGTGTTTTTCTTATTGTCTTGCATCGCATTGCATTGCATTTGCATCTTTGCATGGTTTGTAGCATACCTTTGTTTATCCAGTCGCTCATCTTCAGTTGTCTTCATTGTCCAGTGTGCCTTTGAGTCGCCAAACTGATTCCTCGACATCGATATCGGACTAGAGCTAACTATAGACGCAAGATATCAGAATAGGAAGCACACAACGCAGAAGTCCAAATGGAGATCGATGAGTTGAAGTCAGGCATGACTAAACTTACTGAGATGCTTCAAGTATTGATTGCCAGAGGAGAGCCATCTCAAAGGACTGTCATTCAAGAAGTTTCAAATGTTGACCCTCCTCCTGTTCAAATGCCACAATCTACTTGGCCAGAGTTTGGTTTACCTCCTAACTACTCTCCACCTCTTGCATCTACTGCTATGATTGGTCCGACTATCAGACTAGTTTTTGAAGCTCCCATCTTTACAGAGCCCAGACCTGTGGTCCACGATGTTGCACAGAATGACCGAGCTCCCTTTGAGACTCCTTTCTTTGACTACAATGCTGCTAGTGCTCAAGGAGAAGACCATGAAGATTTTGTTGAGCCTGAGATTGTCCGCGAACAGTTTCAGAACATAGGCAAGAGACTCAAGGCCGTTGAGGGTACTGATTTCTTCAACGTCGATGCTGATAATATGTGTTTAGTCTCTGGCCTCGTCATGCCTCCTAAATTCAAGATTCCAGATTTTATGAAATATAAAGGTCACCCATGCCCAAGAGCCCATTTAGTCATGTACTTCCGAAGGATGGCAGCTTACACTAACAATCAGAAGTTGCTCATCCATTGCTTTCAAGACAGCTTGAGTGGAGCTTCTCTTAATTGGTATATGAACTTGGAGCATAACAACATTCACTGCTTCCAAGATCTCGTCAACGCTTTTATGAAGCAATACAAATATAATCTGGACATGGCCCCTGATCACCGTCAACTTCAAAACATGTCTCAAAATGAGAAAGAATCATTCAAAGAATACACTCAACGTTAGAGAGAGTTAGCTTCCCAAGTTGAACCCCCTATAGCTGAGAAAGAGCTAACGGGAATGTTCATGGATACTTTATCTCCTTTCTATTGGGAAAAGATGATTGGGAGTGTATCTTCAAACTTCACAGACCTGGTAACCATTGGCCAAAGGTTAGAAGAAGGACTGAAAAAGGGTAAGGTATCCAAAGCTGTTGAACCTTTTAATGGTGCGAAGAAATCCTTTGGGACTTTCCATAAGAAGAAGGAAGAGCAAACTAACGCTGTCATGGTTGAAGTGAGAAATCCTCGTCCTCAGCCGAGGTATAATCACCCTGCTATTGCTGCCGTTATTGCTGCTGCTGCTCCACGACCAGCTCAGATTCCTCAATGTCTAACTGTTGGACAAATCCAGTATCAAAATAGGAATCAATTCGATCCTATTCCCATGACATATACAAAACTTTATCCTGATCTGGTTCAACAAGGGTTGATTACTACAAAGGCTTTACAAACTCCTAATCCTCCTCCAGCTGGATTTAGAGCTGACCTCCATTGTGCTTTTCATGAGGGTGCCCCAGGCCACGACTTGGAACATTGTTATGCACTGAAAGCCAGAGTGCGTGAGATGATTAGAACCGGAATCCTTGGTTTTAAGGATAATCATCCGAATGTCCAGAATAATCCATTGCCATAACATCAAAAGTGAAGCTTTGTTCAACTCCAGCGGACTATCCTTTTTTGAGCACTAGTGTTTCAGACAGGACAACTCATCTTTGTTCTGATTTAGTCACTAGGCCTTTTGTTTCTCATTGTTTGCATTTTCCTTCATTTTGTTTAAGCTGTTTGCTTTTATTTAGTGTTTGTACTTTCATCTTAATGAATGAGCATCTCAACGTTTGGTTTCAAATCATTTTGCCTATTGTTTTCACTTTTATGCTTTATCTTTCAAATATTTACTCCTTGTCCAAATTTCTGATTATGCAAACATTTGAGGGAGGATGATGAAAACGCTATACCCATAACTGCTGTTAGTATGCTTTCAATCAAACTTTGTTGACGATGTAAGGCAATGTTTCAACTCCCAAACACTAGAGAAATAAGGAAGTTAATCTCTTGTCAACCCCTTTCGAGCCTAGAAGTTGGAGTTTCTTTCTTTACAAAAACCCACAGTTTTAACCTTGGGGTGGGTAGTTCTCAGTTAATTTGGTTGCGTGTTCATGCAAGACACCTTTTATATAAAGGTTGCAACCATAATTTATATTCCTTCGCACACAACAAACAAGTGTCGAAGATGTTTTTCTAGTCAAAATGCCGATGATGGTTTACCGTGATCACTAAGCTAGGCAGTCACTTTCTTTCAAAAAAATATATATCAAAAGAAAAAGCTCGCTAAGTTAAAACCTATGAAGGAGACTTAGGCAAAACTGGGGGATCCCGCTGACTGTAAGTTTCAAAATAAACAGTTCAGGCAAAAGTTAGGGATAATAAATAGAGGAGATCTTTAAATCCTTTAATTTCAAAACAACCAAATGTTGTAAAGAAGCAGTGACTGCCTTTTCAAAAAGTCTGTTGACTTCCGAACCATCATCATTACTATAATCAGTGCAATTCCTATGGGAACCTGAGCGCATAGTCTGAGTTAACTGAGCCTAGGATTAGAGATCATCACGTAGATTGGGTGGGTACAAATAAACTTTGAGCCTTTATCCTTTGTTTCTTAAACCGTGAACCAGGCCGCATTACAACCCTCAAAAGACCTAATTGAAACAAGGTTATTTTGAAAGCATACTACAGCAAGGTTGCGTAAACTGACTCCAAAAGATCTTTGCAAATCAATTATTTTGGCAGTACACCTTTGCTTTAAACTTTGAGTGTCTTGAACTACCGTGTTCCGACCAATGACTCTTTTACTTTGCATCTTTCAAAAATGATTTTTGATTTCAAAAGTTGCATGAACTTTGCATTACCATGTTTGTATGAACACTTTTGTTTGCAAATTGGCTTTCCTCTCAAGGAATTTTCAAACATTGAGAAACTTGGTCAAGTGATTCTATCAGGGGCAAGTTCCTTCCAAATCCTGTCGAAGAATCAGTTCAATATTTGTTCAAGGCAAAGTCTTCTCAGATTTAATTTATCCAGAAGATATTTCAAGACTTAGACTGGGGCAAGCTCTCCAAGCACTCAGTAAATCAGTCATCTTCAACATCAGACAAGTTGAGGCAATTATCAGCTCATCTACAGCATACAGCTAAACTGGGGCAGTTTAATTAAAGAATCCCTAAGCAGCTCTTCATCCTTCCTATAAGGATCATCAATTTGACACAATTTACCAGTGTGGCAGAGATATGTTCAGCAGTAGCATCTTTGGTCCCTAAGCAGAACGAAAGTGATCTCCGTGTTGAGGAATTTGTCTTCCGATCTTGTCTTCTTACTAAAAGAGTCGAGCTTTGTCGTCTGCATTTGCATTTGCATTCGATCATATACCATCTGCATAATTCATATACATATGCATCATGGGTGTTTTATCCCCATTTTCTTTTCCTCCCGAGGTCGTGTTTTACTCGCGTCTTACCTTGTGGATGAATTTCAATTTATCTGACATCATGGGTGTTTTATTCCCCATTTGCTTTTTCTCCCGAGTGAAGGTGAGATAATACTTAGAAGGGGGTTGAATAAGTATGAAAGATTAACACTTAGAATTAAAACACAAGTATTTTTATCCTGGTTCGTTAAACTCAACTACTCCAGTCCACCCTTCCTAGAGTGATTTTCCTTTCTCAATCAAGGACTTAATCCACTATTTAATCAAACAGATTACAATAGTAACACCTAAGAACAACTGTTCTTAGTCTTCTCAAGAGCTACTGATCCCAACTGGATCCTCTTAAGGAAATCCTTTACAATCAATGTAAATCTAATACAAGAGTAAGAATGCTTCTAAAAAGCTTTAATCACAACAGTGATATTTCTCTTAAGTTTAAATACAATGAATTAAATTCTTAGAAAGAATATGAAAGTATGAGAGCTTGAATGTTTTAATTCTTTTTCAGCAAAACGTCTAACTGAAGAATTTGGTGGAGTCTTGCTTTTATAGGCAACTGATCCAAGCTGAGCTGCACGTTGAGAAGAGTGTCCAAAAGGTCTGAGCCTTTTTGTCTTCACATCAAGTGACCTTTCCTAGAAGAAGAAAGCATAGAAAAATCCTTTTTGTCTGTGTTCTTGTGTCTAGCATAAATAAGGAAAGAGATGTTTGATTTACTCCAACGGATATAATCTTTGAATATTTCTTCTTCAGTTTTCAGTAAGTTCATCAGAGTCTAATTGGGTCAGAGTCTTCTGATGATGATCAGAGCTTGCTGGATCAGAGTCTTCTGCAGCAGGTGCTTCAGATGCTTTGAAAAGCTCTTCATACAAAATTCTTCTTTGCTTCAGATGCTTCTGACTTGCTTCAGATCCTTCTGGAGCTTCTGCTTCAGATCCTTCTGGAGCTTCTGCTTCAGAATCTTCTGGAGGCTACGCTCAGGATCTTCTGTTGGCAGTAATCAGAATCTTCTAATGAATGCATCTGGCGCTTCAGAGTTTAGCTCATTTCTTGTATTCAATTCTGATTTGCTTCTGGAGTGTTAATTTCTTTACTATCTGCAGTAAAAACTCTCAAGCAAATTTTAGAGTATATAATTCTTAAATACAAAATTTCCTAATAGTTATCATCAAAACATAGAGATATTATTAAGAACCAATCTGTGTTCTAACACCGAGGTCTTGTTTTACCCGCGTCTTACCTTGTGGACAAATTTCAATTTATCTAGCATCATGGGTGTTTTATCCCCATTTGTTTTTTCTCCCGAGGTCGTGTTTTACCCGCGTCTTACCTTGTGGATGAATTTCAATTTATCTGACATCATGGGTGTTTTATTCCCCATTTGCTTTTTCTCCTGAGGTCGTGTTTTACCCGCGTCTTACCTTGTGGACAAATTTCAATTTATCTAGCATCAGGGGTGTTTTATCCCCATTTGCTTTTCCTCCCGAGGTCGTGTTTTACTCGCGTCTTACCTTGTGGATGAATTTCAATTTATCTGGCATCATGGGTGTTTTATTACCCATTTGATTTTTCTCCCCAGGTCGTGTTTTACCCACGTCTTACCTTGTGGACAAATTTCAATTTATCTAGCATGATGGGTGTTTTATCCCCATTTGTTTTTTTCTCCCGAGGTCGTGTTTTACCCGCGTCTTACCTTGTGGACAAATTTTCAATTTACCTAGCATCGTGGGTGTTTTATTCCCCATTTTCTTTTTCTCCCGAGGTCGTGTTTTACTCGCGTCTTACCTCTTGGACGAATTTCAATTTACCTAGCATCATGGGTGTTTTATCCCCATTTTCTTTTTCTCCCGAGGTCGTGTTTTACTCGCGTCTTACCTTATGGGCGAATTTCAATTTACCTAGCATCATGGCTGTTTTATTCCCCATTTGATTTTTCTCCCGAGGTCGCGTTTTACTCGCGTCTTACCTCGTGGACGAATTTCAATTTACCTGGCATCATGGTTGTTTTATCCCCATTTACGTTTCCCCCGAGGTCGTGTTTTATTCACGTCTTACCTTGTGGTCAAAGTCCAACTCACTTGGCACCTACCAAACAAGTTTGTGTCGTGACTATCTGATGGTTTTCCAGATATTTATTTCTCTCTTTGATGGTTTTCCAGATTGAGTCTTTGTTGCTTATCTGATGTTCTCCCAGATATATCTTCAAACCTTTTCCCATACATTTAAATACCCTTCTAAAATGTTTCAGATGTACCTTCAAAATATATGTCTTTATTTCTCCTCACCTCATTCATTAATATTCTGAATGTTGTGTTTGTTTTCCATCTAGTTCCATTCATGGATGATGATAGTTGCTTCCCCGGTGTTGTTGTCTTTCCCCAGTGAGTAGTTACTCGTTGTTATGCTGTTCTTTTTTCTTTTGCTCGTGTGTTTGCATTTGTCTTGCATCATAAAGCATCACTTAGATTCATTGCATCTTAGCATTTGTCCTTTTGCATACCATCAGATCTAAGGGGAAAAATTTCTGGTTTTCTATATTTAAATACCTTTCACTACTATTCTATGAGGATTATCATCTATCATTATCATCTGGTGAAAATATTTAAATAGGGGCATCCGTTGCACCCCAAATTTTGACCCCTTAGATCTTCATCACCATTTTAGGATCATATTCATTTGTTTATCTAACCATAACATATTTCAAGTTTGTCTTTGTTAAGTTACAGGCGAATCAGGGTTCTGTACAGTTGGGAATCGAGGGTTCGACAGTTTAATCAGTCAATGCATTGTATTGTTTCGCCATGAAACAAGTCTCTACACGATCAAGAATACTACATTGGGATAATCATGAATCCAATTTGGGGTTTTCGCACAAAGATCAAAGGAAATCATTATTTAATGCAAGTTGCAAAAGTGAATAGTGAAGAAAGAGAAAAAGGTGGCTACCATTGTCAAATCATCAACTTCAATTCAACAAGTCACCTCCTATCCTATCAAGCATGATGAAAAAGATATATAGGGTATGGAGAATATCTTAGTAGAGTGGCTTAAAGATAAAGATGAAGATTGCATTGGAAAACTCAAAGATTTTCATGATGGAAGGTTAAAATTGGCAATTTGCTTCACTTTTGCCCATACCTTGATCCAAGGCCTTTGTCTATAAATAGAACTCACTTCCTAAATCATAAACACACAAGTTCCATGCTAGAAACAAGCTAGAAATCCCTTCCTTACACAATCACAAGTTCTTGCAAAATCTCATTAAGTTTCCAAAATCCCTCAAAATTGGCTTTTGAAAAAACACCTTTCGAAACCATTTCCAAACTTCTTCCAACTCAAGAAACACTTCAAACGCATAAAGTATGATGTATTGAAGCTATCCAAGTCACTTCCACACTTATGTAACAAAATCTTGGAAGAGATCTCAAGATCTCTAGTTTTCTTATTGCTTAAGCTTGCTTCAAGAGGTAAACCTAAAACTCATAAATGTGAACTTTCCACTTACATTCCACATGCTACCATGGCTATTTTAGGTTTTTTTTTCTACCATGATGTTCTTTAACTTTTTCAACTTGTAACTTGATTTTTTTCTTGTGATATTGATCTTGTATTATTCATAAATTTTTGTTAACATGTTTAAATAATCAAATTTGTTTGATTCATTGTCTTACCATGTGCATTTTATTCCTTTTATCATTTAGATTTTCATGTTTTGTTTCAGATGCTTTTGACTTGCTTCAGATCCTTCTGGAGCTTCTGCTTCAGATCCTTCTGGAGCTTCTGCTTCAGAATCTTCTGGAGGCTACGCTCAGGATCTTCTGTTGGCAGCAATCAGAATCTTCTAATGAATGCATCTGGCGCTTCAGAGTTTAGCTCATTTCTTGTATTCAATTCTGATTTGCTTCTGGAGTGTTAATTTCTTTACTATCTGCAGTAAAAACTCTCAAGCAAATTTTAGAGTATATAATTCTTAAATACAAAATTTCCTAATAGTTATCATCAAAACATAGAGATATTATTAAGAACCAATCTGTGTTCTAACAATCTCCCCCTTTTTGATAATGACAAAAACATCAGAAATTTTGTTTAATTGAAAATATTAAAATTATAACTCCCCCTGAGATGATGAATCTCCCCCTGAGTTAAATACAGATAAGGAATAGAAACTTTCCTTTTGTCTTGAGTAATCTTCAGAGTTAGATCTTGTTTGTTCTTTTAACATTTGAAGGTCAGACTGTCTTGCAGATTTAAGATTCAGAGTTTGATAATAGTCAAATGATCTGAGAGACTCAGAGTTTCTTTTATAGAGTGTACTTATCAAAAGTTCTGAAATACTCAGATTAAATGTTAAATAGAATAAATATGTCTGAAGTTTCATTCTGGTGAAGTTAAATTAAACAGTTCAGATCTTTATATTTTCTCCCCCTTTTTTGTCATAAGCAAAAAGTAAAAACTTTAAAAAAACAAATAAAAGGAAACAGTAAATAAGATAATGCAGTGGAGAAAAACTTTGATTCATTCAATAAGACCAGATCAAGAGTACATGCATCAGAAGATATAGCAAAAAATACATAGCAAACATCAGATGCAAAAACAATCAGAATGAAAAAAATGAAAATCTAAGAGTGTTTGGACAAAAGCATCTTCAATAGATCTGTAATCTCAGAGGAGGACTGCTCTTGCTTGGACATCCACTTAGCCATTGTTATATTCTTTTGATCCTGCTTTGACATCCATTCTGTCATGTCCTCAGACTTCTTATCCTGTTTTGCCATCCAGGACTTGATCTCTGATTGGCCAGCTTCCAGAGCAGCAATCTTATCTTCAAAATCTGGATGTTCTTTCTTTATCTCAGATGAAGAAGTATGATCAGGTTCTGGAGCGTGAACAGAGTCAATGTCCATGTGATCTGTAAAGTCTGGAGCATTGGAGATAGAAGGAGGGTCTACCAGAGTCATGGCCAAAGGATTTTCTTCAGATGCAATGTCAGTAGTTTCTTCTGAAGATGGAGGAGCATCTGTAAGGAGCAGAGGTTCAGATTGCTTGACAGACCAGAATAGAGTTCTTGCAGCTTCAGCAAATCTGAGATTCGCATCATCAGAACATATGTTCTTCAGATTGGAGGCCACAGAGTTGAATCTGTTGATGAATCCATTCCAGATGATATCAGATTCTTGGGCATCCATTGTTGCTGAGCATTTCTTCTGTACAGTACCTAAATACAACTGTATTTCTTGCAAAAAAAGTTTGAAATAAATGATTAACATTAAGTCTGGGCTTAGGATGTAACAGAGTTTCCATAGTTACAGGTTTTGGTTGGGGAGTTGGTGGATAAATGGATTTTTGGATGGAGATCAGAGGAGGAGGATAGTATGGAATGAAAGGAATTTCAGGAGCTTTTTCTTTGGATCTGTTTAAGGCATTTAGCAGATGAGGTTTTATTCTGGTGTTAAAGGGAACCACATCAAAGGGTTAATTTGAGAAGGGTTGAAAAGCAGATTTGGGAGGTTCATCAGAAGCAATATTGTTATCAGATGTAATTGGTATAGCTGAAGCAACAGCTTTATCAGATTTAGCAGAACAAGATATAGTTGCTAAGGAACCTACATCTGTCATGGATTTTATATAGTTGAGAATCACAGATGGAAGGGTCATTGTGAGTTTGGGTTTCAGAGAGGTGATAGGGTCAGATGGTTCAACTCTGTCATAAAAGTCTTTGAGTTTGAAACCATAAGCCAGATTATGAAATAGTGATGAAACTTGGGCACAAGAAATAGATGATCTTGGGTTAGAATTTGGGATCAATATTTCAGATGATGGTGCAGGTGTGGGAATAGGATCTGGAATGGGAGCTTTAGAAGGTATAATGGGCTCTGGTTGGTTTACCTCAGAGTCTCTGTGAGAGGGAGAGACAAGAAAGTCTGGATGGATGTTAGATTCTGAGGAGTTTGAAGAGGTGGTTGGTGTGCAAGACGTAGAAGATACTTGAAACACAGTTTTTAATGGTGTGACATCAAGAACTTCTGTCTCATGAATGTTGGGTTCAGAAGTGTTGGTTGGTTCTGAAGGAATTTCAGAGGGTTTTGATGGTTGTTCTGAGATGGGTGAATCAGATGGAATTGTGATTGGTTCAGATGAGACAGGAACAAGTGTTATTTTTGTAGGTTCAGATGCAGTGGGTTCAGATGATTTTGATGGTGGATTATTTGATGGTGGTTGATGTTCAGAGGCTTTTTCTGGTAGAGGTTCTTGTGGTTTTTCTGGTTGTTTTTCTTGTTGGTTCTTTTGTTGTTCAGATGCTTTTTGTTTAGATGGTTCAAAGGATTTTTGTTGTACAGAAGGTTGTGGTTGTTGGAACAGATGCTTGTTTTGTGGTGATTTGGAAATTGGAGCAGTAACAGAAGTATTTTGAGTAGAGGGTGGTTTTGGAATAGACTTAATATTAGAATCATTTAAAACAATTGGATTTGCAGAAGATACAGAAGATTTAGTACCTTTTATCTTGATCCTTTTGGCTGGTACAGAAGAAGTGTCTCCAGATTCTTTCCTCTTCAAGAGCTTCTGTGGCTTCTCAGCAATCTTGACCTTCTTCTGAACAGGTGCAGCTTCTGCTTCTGGCTGAGTCCTCTTTCTTTGTAGTTGTTCTTCTTCTTCTTCTGCTTCAGGTAATGGTTGTCTTGCTAGCTGTATAATGTTTGCAGGAACAGGCTTTCCTTCTTTCTTACACTCATCAATGTACATCACAACAATGTGCCTTGGTTCTTCAGCAAAGAATAGTGGAAAATCATCTACAGGAATCCTCTTCTTACTCAGTTCAGAAACATTCAGCTTCTTGGGAGCTGTTGTGAGTTCATCCACTATTTTAAGTCTCTGAAGACTTTTGGCATTCAGAGGCTTTCCCATTATGAATTCCAATTCCTCTGTAACTCCAGCAGCGTACAGAGCAGTGACTAATCCATTCTCAGTTAGAAGATCTGAGATCAACCTTCCAAAAGGGATCCAGGTTCTGGTCTTCTGTCCTTTTTCTTTCACATAATCTCTAGAGGCATTTATATGGTTCCACAGATGCATAAAGAGAATATATGGAAGATCTACCTTGGTGCTCTGGCTGAGGCAATACATGAAATAGAGCTGTTCATTATTGACATAGTCTGGAGAGTTTGTTGACTTCCTATGATGGATGCATCCCATGAAGATCTTAGCCCAGATCTTGTAGTCAGGCTTTAGATCCTTGAACTTGTTAGAAGCTTGACCAGCAGTCATCCCTTCTTCATACACTTCATCCATATCCACACGCCCAGCTGGCAAGTGTAAAACACCATTTGTTTCTTCACATCCAATAAGCTTTCTGATCAGATCTTCTATTATAATGATTTCTTTTCCCAGTACAGAAGATAGGATGAACTTAGGGTAAACTGAAGCATGGATCCAGAATTCTTTCACAAGGAGGGGGTAAACTGGTCCAAAGAGTCTATCAAAGTACTTTACCCATCCTTGAGCACCAATGATAGAACGAAACTCAAAGCCATTTTCTGCAAGTGAATCAAATTCTACCATTGATTCACACAAAACCTCCAACTTTTCAACAGGGGTTAATAGAGTTCTTTTAGGAGGAGAATAAGGAGCAACACCTATGTTGGCAGATGTAACTGCAGCCATTGAAGATTGGAATTGAGCAGCTGTTGATGATGAAGTTGCCATTGAAGATTGTTTTGTCACACGCTTAGGCTTTTTATGCAGAGAGAAGAGAAGATGAAAATGCATAAAATTTTCTGAGATTGTGAAAAGTGTGAAAGTGAAGATAGGTCATGTATTTATACTAAAACAATTAGGCGTACCATCAGTCAGAATTTGCAGGTTTGAACAAGCATTAAATGAAAAGAATAATAATCATTTCAAACATTTATTGCTTCTGACAAATTGGGGGGGAAATCAAGATTTTCACTATTCAAACTTCACCTCAAACGTCTCTTCAGTAATGTACACGCCACCTTTGCAGATTTGGTGTGACACGTGTTTGCTTGCATGTGTTCTGAATTCTCTTGAGAAATGAAACGTTAACCAACGTTCAGATCTTCTAAGGATTGTTAGTTCAGAGTTTCACAAAAAAAATAAAACAAATAAGCAATCAGAAGAATTACTTCAGAGCATTAGGCATTTTTGCATCTGTAAAAATTTGCTTCTGACAAATATCATTCTGGACAAAAATCCATACCAATATTTTTCAGAATAAATTTGAATCTATCTTCAACAAGGGGTTTTGTAAAAATATCTGCCCATTGATGATCTGTATCAACAAAGGCTAAATTTATGATTCCCTTCTGAACATAGTCTCTGATGAAATGATGCTTAATTTCTATATGTTTTGCCTTAGAGTGTAAAATGGTATTCTTAGACAAACATATAGCAGAAGTATTATCACAAAATATAGAAATGTTACTTTCAAAAATTTGATAATCTTCTAGTTGACTTTTCATCCAGAGCATCTGCGTGCTACATCCAGCAGCAGCAATATATTCTGCCTCTGTGGTTGAAAGTGCAATTGTGGGTTGCTTCTTGCTGTACCAGGAGATTAGATTTCTTCCTAGAAATTGACAACTTCCAGAAGTACTTTTTCTTTCCACTCTGTCTCCAGTGTAGTCAGCATCACAGAATCCAACTAATTTGAAATCATCAGATTTTCTGTAACACAAACCCACATTAGAAGTACCTTTCAGATACCTTAGAATCCTCTTGACAGCTGTCAAGTGTGATTCTCTAGGATCTTATTGGAATCTAGCACACAAGCATACACTGAACAATATGTCAGGTCTAGAAGCAGTTAGATAAAGAAGAGAACCAATCATACCTCTGTAGAGCTTCTGGTCTACTTTCTTACTTACCTCTTCCTTGCCAAGTGAGCTAGTTGGATGCATGGGAGTCTTTGCCAGCTTACTATCAGTCTTGTTAAATTTCTTCAGAAGTTCTTTAACATATTTGGTCTGATGTATGTAAGTGCACTCTGGAGTTTGATTGACTTGGATTCCTAGAAAGAATCTGAGTTCTCCCATCATGCTCATTTCAAATTTTGTCTGCATACATGTAGCAAACTCCTTTCCCAGCATAGTATTGGTAGATCCAAATATTATATCATCCACATAAATTTGACAAATTAGAAGATCTTTCTTAATTGATTTACAAAAGAGTGTTGTATCCACTTTGCCTCTGATGAAATTTTTCTTCAGAAGGAAATTGCTCAATCTCTCATACCAAGCTCTGGGAGCTTGTTTTAAACCATATAGAGATTTCTTTAGTTTGAAAACATGATCTGGAAATTTTTCATTTTCAAAACCAGGAGGTTGGTGGACATAAACTTCTTCTTCTATAATACCATTAAGAAAGGCACTTTTAACATCCATCTGATACAAAGTGATGTTATTTTGTGCAGCAAATGAAATAAGAAGGCGTATAGATTCTAACCTTGCCACTGGAGCATATGTCTCAGTGTAATCAATACCTTCTTGTTGACTGTACCCTTGAGCAACCAGCCTTGCCTTATTTCTTTCAACTTCTCCTTTCTCATTTAGCTTATTTCTGAAGACCCATTTTGTACCAATTATATTGAATCCTTGTGGTCTTTGAACTAGATCCCATACATCATTTCTGGTAAATTGATTTAGCTCTTCTTGCATGGCAATAATCCAATCATTGTCTTGCAGAGCTTCATCTACAGAAGATGGTTCAATTTCTGACACCAGTCCAAATAGTGATACTTCAGATGATCTTAGAAAGGATCTTGTTCTGATGGGATCATCTTTCTTTCCAATAATGACATTCTCTGGATGAGAAGCTTTAATTCTGGATGATGATCCTCTAACAGTTGATTCTTCAGAAATGTTTAGATTATTCATCTGAGAAGTTAAAGGAATAGCATCTGGCGTTGCTTCTGGTTCCTTCACTTGAATTTTGTCTGCTTCTGGGACATCAGAGTCAATGAAGACTACTTCTCTATCTGCAGAGTTTTCAGACTGCTTTGGTTTTTCAGAGTCAAGCTTATCATCAAATCTGACATGAATGGATTCTTCCACAATCTGTGTCTCAGTGTTGTATACTCTGTAGCCTTTAGAGCGTTCAGAATATCCAAGCATGAAACACTTCTGTGCTTTGGAATCAAACTTGTTCAGATTTTCCTTAGTATTTAACATATAGCAGATACATCCAAAAGGATGAAAATATGAAATGTTGGGCTTTTTGTTCTTCCACAGTTCATATGGAGTCTTCTTCAGAAGAGGTCTTACAGATACTCTGTTCTGAATGTAATAGGCTGTGTTGATTGCTTCTGCCCAAAAGTGTTTTGCCAGATTTGTCTCATTGATCATGGTTCTGGCCATTTCTTGCAGAGTTCTGTTTTTCCTCTCTACAACCCCATTTTGTTGTGGAGTTCTAGGACAGGAAAAATCATGAGCAATGCCATTTTCAGAAAAATATTTTTCAAAATATTTATTTTCAAATTCACCACCATGATCACTTCTGACTTTTATAATTTTGAAATCCTTTTCATTCTGGACTTGCTTGCAGAAGTCAAAGAACACAGAATGTGACTCATCCTTGTGTTTTAAGAACTTTACTCATGTCCATCTACTATAGTCATCAACAATGACTAATCCATACTTCTTGCCTCTGATGGATGCAGTTTTCATTGGTCCAAACAGATCAATATGAAGTAATTCTAGTGGTTTGGAAGTAGAAACAACATTTTTTGATTTAAAAGATGATTTTGAAAACTTCCCTTTTTGGCATGCTTCACAAAGAGCATCTGAAGTGAACTTCAGATTAGGGAGTCTTCTGACAAGATTAAGTTTATTAATCTGAGATATACGTCTCATATTAATATGGCCCAATCTTCTGTGCCAGACCCATTTCTCTTCATTAACAGACAAGAGGCATTTAACATTTTGAACTTTAAGTTCTGAAAGATTTATTTTATAAATGTTGTTTTTCCTCTTACCACTGAATAGGATAGAGCCATCCTTTTGACTAATAGCTTTACAACATTTTTGATTAAAGGTAATATCATAACCATTGTCACTTAATTGAATTATGGACAATAAGTTATGCTTTAACCCTTCAACAAGTAAAACATTAGTAATAGAGGGAAGTTTACCATTTCCAATGGTGCCAGATCCAATGATCTTGCCCTTCTGGTTCCCTCCAAACTTCACATCACCTCCAGATCTAAGTTCCAGGCTTTGGAACATAGATTTTTCTCCTGTCATGTGTCGTGAGCATCCAGAGTCCAGGTACCATGATTGGCGTCCTGACCTTGCTGCTAAGAACATCTGCAATAGGAATTATTTTACTTTTAGGTACCCAGATCTTCTTGGTTCCTTTAGGGTTAGTTGGTTTGTAGGTTTGTCTAAACTTCTATTTTTCAACATAATGTTTATTCTGACTTACCTTTGGTTTAAACACATAAGTATTCTTCTCAGAACTTGTGTGTTTAATGTCATTTAAGTGACCAAACTTAAATTGAGAGTACAGAGGTGTCTTCTTGATGAAAAGTTTGTCAACAGATTTTGGATTACTTCCAGAGGAAGATTCATATCCAATACCTCTTCTGTTGTTCCCACTAACACCAAAGATCATAGAAGCCATCTTGCTTCTGTCTATGCTCTTAGTAAGGAATCTATGAAAGCTAAAGTCATATTTTTCTAAAATATTTTCACATGACTTAGTCTCAGATTCAGATTCTTGTTGAGTTATTTCAAAGTCATTTTTGATTTTCAGATTAATTTCTTTTTGCTCAACAAGTTCTGTCTTCAGAAGATCAATCTCAGATTCAATACTGCTTTTCAGCTTCTTGTATTTGAGTTTGATATTGTTATAACTTTTAAGAACTTCTGATAAAACTTTTATAAGTTCTTCTTTAGTAAGTTTAGCCATTACCTCTTCAGCGTCATCGTCAGATTCAGAATCTGATTCATATCCTGAGGTTCCTTCCTCCTGATCTTCTGTGTTGGCCATCAGTGCAACATTGGCACATTCTTCTTCTGATTCAGAAGATGATTCAGATTCATCTGAGTCATCCCATGTTGCCATCAGAACCTTCTTCTTTTTGTTAAACTTCTTCTTGGGTTTTTTCTTTTTGAAGTTTGGGGCAATCATTCTTGTAATGCCCAGGTTCTTTGCACTCATAGCACACAACTTCTTTCTTGCCAGATCTTTTGTGCCCAGAAGATTCCTTTCTATGATCATATTTTCTGAAGTTGTTGAACTTCTTTCCCTTGTGCTTCCAGAGTCTGTTGATCCTTCTGGACAGCATGGATAATTCATCTTCTTCTTCAGAAGAAGATTCTTCAGAGCTTTCTTCAATAACCTGCAAAGCTTTAGCAGATTTATTAGATTTTAAAGCAACAGATTTACCTTTTTCTTTCTTCTGAGGTTCATCTTCCTCAAGCTCAATTTCATGGCTCCTTAGTGAGCTGATGAGTTCTTCTAAAGAGATCTTGTTCAGATCTTTAGTCATCTTCAAGGCAGTCACCATTGGTCTCCATCTGGTAGGTAGACTTCTGATGATTTTCTTTACATGATCTGATGTGGAGTATCCCTTGTCCAGAACCTTTAGCCCAGATGTGAGGATCTGAAATCTGGAGAACATAGCTTCAACAGATTCAGAGTCTTCCATCTTGAAGGCCTCATACTTCTGGATCAGCGCCAGAGCCTTTGTTTCCTTGACTTGAGAGTTTCCCTCATGAGTCATCTTTAAGGATTCAAACATATCAAATGCAGTTTCCCTGTTTGTAATTTTTTTCATACTCAGTATGAGATATTGCATTCAATAATATTGTTCTGGCCTTGTGATGATTTCTAAAATCTTTCTTCTGAGCATCTGTCATAGATTTTCTGTCTATCTTCTTGCCATTCCCATCTGTGGGATGAACATATCCATCTATGACTAGATCCCATAAATCAGCATCCTATCCAAGGAAAAAACTTTCAATTATGTCTTTCTAGTAATCAAATTTCTCCCCATCAAACATAGGGGGTTTGGTGCTGATTCTGTCCCTGTCTTCCGGTCTTGCCTTCTTACTAAAAGAGTCGAGCTTTGTCGTCTGCATTTGCATTTTCATTCGATCATATACCATCTGCATAATTCATATACATATGCATCATGGGTGTTTTATCCCCATTTTCTTTTCCTCCCGAGGTCGTGTTTTACCCGCGTTTTACCTTGTGGATGAATTTCAATTTATCTGACATCATGGGTGTTTTATCCCCCATTTGCTTTTTCTCCCGAGTGAAGGTGAGATAATACTTAGAAGGGGGGGTTGAATAAGTATGAAAGATTAACACTTAGAATTAAAACACAAGTATTTTTATCCTGGTTCGTTGAACTCAACTACTCCAGTCCACCCTTCCTAGAGTGATTTGCCTTTCTCAATCAAGGACTTAATCCACTATTTAATCAAACAGATTACAATAGTAACACCTAAGAACAACTGTTCTTAGTCTTCTCAAGAGTTACTGATCCCAACTGGACCCTCTTAAGGAAATCCTTTACAATCAATGTAAATCTAATACAAGAGTAAGAATGCTTCTAAAAAGCTTTAATCACAACAGTGATATTTCTCTTAAGTTTAAATACAATGAATTAAATTCTTAGAAAGAATATGAAAGTATGAGAGCTTGAATGTTTTAATTCTTTTTCAGCAAAACGTCTAACTGAAGAATTTGGTGGAGTCTTGCTTTTATAGGCAGCTGATCCAAGGTGAGTTGCACGTTGAGAAGAGTGTCCAAAAGGTCTGAGCCTTTTTGTCTTCACATCAAGTGACCTCTCCTAGAAGAAGAAAGCACAGAAAAATCCTTTTTGTCTGTGTTCTTGTGTCTAGCATAAATAAGGAAAGAGACGTTTGATTTACTCCAACGATATAATCTTTGAATATTTCTTCTTCAGTTTTCAGCAAGTTCATCAGAGTCTAATTGGGTCAGAGTCTTCTGATGATGATCAGAGCTTGCTGGATCAGAGTCTTCTGCAGCAGGTGTGCTTTCAGCGTGTTAAATATCAGAGCATATTTGAAACAGAACTTCAGTACTTGTAGCTTTAGTACTTTTAGAAACTTCTGTAGAGTCTATGCTTTGAAAAGCTCTTCATACAAAATTCTTCTTTGCTTCAGATGCTTCTGACTTGCTTCAGATCCTTCTGGAGCTTCTGCTTCAAAATCTTATGGAGGCTACGCTCAGGATCTTCTGTTGGCAGTAATCAGAATCTTCTAATGAATGCATATGGCGCTTCAGAGTTTAGCTCATTTCTTGTATTCAATTCTGATTTGCTTCTGGAGTGTTAATTTCTTTACTATCTGCAGTAAAAACTCTCAAGCAAATTTTAGAGTATATAATTCTTAAATACAAAATTTCCTAATAGTTATCATCAAAACATAGAGATATTATTAAGAACCAATCTGTGTTCTAACACCGAGGTCTTGTTTTACCCGCGTCTTACCTTGTGGACAAATTTCACTTTATCTAGCATCATGGGTGTTTTATCCCCATTTGTTTTTTCTCCCGAGGTCGTGTTTTACCCGCGTCTTACCTTGTGGATGAATTTCAATTTATCTGACATCATGGGTGTTTTATTCCCCATTTGCTTTTTCTCCTGAGGTCGTGTTTTACCCGCGTCTTATCTTGTGGACAAATTTCAATTTATCTAGCATCAGGGGTGTTTTATCCCCATTTGCTTTTCCTCCCGAGGTCGTGTTTTACTCCCGTCTTACCTTGTGGATGAATTTCAATTTATCTGGCATCATGGGTGTTTTATTACCCATTTGATTTTTCTCCCGAGGTTGTGTTTTACCCGCGTCTTACCTTGTGGACAAATTTCAATTTATCTAGCATCATGGGTGTTTTATCCCCATTTGTTTTTTTCTCCCGAGGTCGTGTTTTACCCGCGTCTTACCTTGTGGACAAATTTTCAATTTACCTAGCATCATGGGTGTTTTATTCCCCATTTTCTTTTTCTCCCGAGGTCGTGTTTTACTCGCGTCTTACCTCTTGGACGAATTTCAATTTACCTAGCATCATGGGTGTTTTATCCCCATTTGCTTTTTCTCCCGAGGTCGTGTTTTACTCGCGTCTTACCTTATGGGCGAATTTCAATTTACCTAGCATCATGGTTGTTTTATTCCCCATTTGATTTTTCTCCCGAGGTCGCGTTTTACTCGCGTGTTACCTCGTGGACGAATTTCAATTTACCTGGCATCATGGTTGTTTTATCCCCATTTACGTTTCCCCCGAGGTCGTGTTTTATTGACGTCTTACCTTGTGGTCAAAGTCCAACTCACTTGGCACCTACCAAACAAGTTTGTGTCGTGACTATCTGATGGTTTTCCAGATATTTATTTCTCTCTTTGATGGTTTTCCAGATTGAGTCTTTGTTGCTTATCTGATGTTCTCCCAGATATATCTTCAAACCTTTTCCCGTACATTTAAATACCCTTCTAAAATGTTTCAGATGTACCTTCAAAATATATGTCTTTATTTCTCCTCACCTCATTCATTAATATTCTGAATGTTGTGTTTGTTTTCCATCTAGTTCCATTCATGGATGATGATAGTTGCTTCCCCGGTGTTGTTGTCTTTCCCCAGTGAGTAGTTACTCGTTGTTATGCTGTTCTTTTTTCTTTTGCTCGTGTGTTTGCATTTGTCTTGCATCATAAAGCATCACTTAGATTCATTGCATCTTAGCATTTGTCCTTTTGCATACCATCAGATCTAAGGGGAAAAATTTCTGGTTTTCTATATTTAAATACCTTTCACTACTATTCTATGAGGATTATCATCTATCATTATCATCTGGTGAAAATATTTAAATAGGGGCATCCGTTGCACCCCAAATTTTGACCCCTTAGATCTTCATCACCATTTTAGGATCATATTCATTTGTTTATCTAACCATAACATATTTCAAGTTTGTCTTTGTTAAGTTACAGGCGAATCAGGGTTCTGTACAGTTGGGAATCGAGGGTTCGACAGTTTAATCAGTCAATGCATTGTATTGTTTCGCCATGAAACAAGTCTCTACACGATCAAGAATACTACATTGGGATAATCATGAATCCAATTTGGGGTTTTCGCACAAAGATCAAAGGAAATCATTATTTAATGCAAGTTGCAAAAGTGAATAGTGAAGAAAGAGAAAAAGGTGGCTACCATTGTCAAATCATCAACTTCAATTCAACAAGTCACCTCCTATCCTATCAAGCATGATGAAAAAGATATATAGGGTATGGAGAATATCTTAGTAGAGTGGCTTAAAGATAAAGATGAAGATTGCATTGGAAAACTCAAAGATTTTCATGATGGAAGGTTAAAATTGGCAATTTGCTTCACTTTTGCCCATACCTTGATCCAAGGCCTTTGTCTATAAATAGAACTCACTTCCTAAATCATAAACACACAAGTTCCATGCTATAAACAAGCTAGAAATCCCTTCCTTACACAATCACAAGTTCTTGCAAAATCTCATTAAGTTTCCAAAATCCCTCAAAATTGGCTTTTGAAAAAACACCTTTCGAAACCATTTCCAAACTTCTTCCAACTCAAGAAACACTTCAAACGCATAAAGTATGATGTATTGAAGCTATCCAAGTCACTTCCACACTTATGTAACAAAATCTTGGAAGAGATCTCAAGATCTCTAGTTTTCTTATTGCTTAAGCTTGCTTCAAGAGGTAAACCTAAAACTCATAAATGTGAACTTTCCACTTACATTCCACATGCTACCATGGCTATTTTAGGGTTTTTTTTCTACCATGATGTTCTTTAACTTTTTCAACTTGTAACTTGATTTTTTTCTTGTGATATTGATCTTGTATTATTCATAAATTTTTGTTAACATGTTTAAATAATCAAATTTGTTTGATTCATTGTCTTACCATGTGCATTTTATTCCTTTTATCATTTAGATTTTCATGTTTTGTTTCAGATGCTTTTGACTTGCTTCAGATCCTTCTGGAGCTTCTGCTTCAGATCCTTCTGGAGCTTCTGCTTCAGAATCTTCTGGAGGCTACGCTCAGGATCTTCTGTTGGCAGCAATCAGAATCTTCTAATGAATGCATCTGGCGCTTCAGAGTTTAGCTCATTTCTTGTATTCAATTCTGATTTGCTTCTGGAGTGTTAATTTCTTTACTATCTGCAGTAAAAACTCTCAAGCAAATTTTAGAGTATATAATTCTTAAATACAAAATTTCCTAATAGTTATCATCAAAACATAGAGATATTATTAAGAACCAATCTGTGTTCTAACAATCTCCCCCTTTTTGATAATGACAAAAACATCAGAAATTTTGTTTAATTGAAAATATTAAAATTATAACTCCCCCTGAGATGATGAATCTCCCCCTGAGTTAAATACAGATAAGGAATAGAAACTTTCCTCTTGTCTTGAGTAATCTTCAGAGTTAGATCTTGTTTGTTCTTTTAACATTTGAAGGTCAGACTGTCTTGCAGATTTAAGATTCAGAGTTTGATAATAGTCAAATGATCTGAGAGACTCAGAGTTTCTTTTATAGAGTGTACTTATCAAAAGTTCTGAAATACTCAGATTAAATGTTAAATAGAATAAATATGTCTGAAGTTTCATTCTGGTGAAGTTAAATTAAACAGTTCAGATCTTTATATTTTCTCCCCCTTTTTTGTCATAAGCAAAAAGTAAAAACTTTAAAAAGACAAATAAAAGGAAACAGTAAATAAGATAATGCAGTGGAGAAAAACTTTGATTCATTCAATAAGACCAGATCAAGAGTACATGCATCAGAAGATATAGCAAAAAATACATAGCAAACATCAGATGCAAAAACAATCAGAATGAAAAAAATGAAAATCTAAGAGTGTTTGGACAAAAGCATCTTCAATAGATCTGTAATCTCAGAGGAGGACTGCTCTTGCTTGGACATCCACTTAGCCATTGTTATATTCTTTTGATCCTGCTTTGACATCCATTCTGTCATGTCCTCAGACTTCTTATCCTGTTTTGCCATCCAGGACTTGATCTCTGATTGGCCAGCTTCCAGAGCAGCAATCTTATCTTCAAAATCTGGATGTTCTTTCTTTATCTCAGATGAAGAAGTATGATCAGGTTCTGGAGCGTGAACAGAGTCAATGTCCATGTGATCTGTAAAGTCTGGAGCATTGGAGCTAGAAGGAGGGTCTACCAGAGTCATGGCCAAAGGATTTTCTTCAGATGCAATGTCAGTAGTTTCTTCTGAAGATGGAGGAGCATCTGTAAGGAGCATAGGTTCAGATTGCTTGACAGACCAGAATAGAGTTCTTGCAGCTTCAGCAAATCTGAGATTCGCATCATCAGAACATATGTTCTTCAGATTGGAGGCCACAGAGTTGAATCTGTTGATGAATCCATTCCAGATGATATCAGATTCTTGGGCATCCATTGTTGCTGAGCATTTCTTCTGTACAGTACCTAAATACAACTGTATTTCTTGCAAAAAAAGTTTGAAATAAATGATTAACATTAAGTCTGGGCTTAGGATGTAACAGAGTTTCCATAGTTACAGGTTTTGGTTGGGGAGTTGGTGGATAAATGGATTTTTGGATGGAGATCAGAGGAGGAGGATAGTATGGAATGAAAGGAATTTCAGGAGCTTTTTCTTTGGATCTGTTTAAGGCATTTAGCAGATGAGGTTTTATTCTGGTGTTAAAGGGAACCACATCAAAGGGTTAATTTGAGAAGGGTTGAAAAGCAGATTCGGGAGGTTCATCAGAAGCAATATTGTTATCAGATGTAATTGGTATAGCTGAAGCAACAGCTTTATCAGATTTAGCAGAACAAGATATAGTTGCTAAGGAACCTACATCTGTCATGGATTTTATATAGTTGAGAATCACAGATGGAAGGGTCATTGTGAGTTTGGGTTTCAGAGAGGTGATAGGGTCAGATGGTTCAACTCTGTCATAAAAGTCTTTGAGTTTGAAACCATAAGCCAGATTATGAAATAGTGATGAAACTTGGGCACAAGAAATAGATGATCTTGGGTTAGAATTTGGGATCAATATTTCAGATGATGGTGCAGGTGTGGGAATAGGATCTGGAATGGGAGCTTTAGAAGGTATAATGGGCTCTGGTTGGTTTACCTCAGAGTCTCTGTGAGAGGGAGAGACAAGAAAGTCTGGATGGATGTTAGATTCTGAGGAGTTTGAAGAGGTGGTTGGTGTGCAAGACGTAGAAGATACTTGAAACACAGTTTTTAATGGTGTGACATCAAGAACTTCTGTCTCATGAATGTTGGGTTCAGAAGTGTTGGTTGGTTCTGAAGGAATTTCAGAGGGTTTTGATGGTTGTTCTGAGATGGGTGAATCAGATGGAATTGTGATTGGTTCAGATGAGACAGGAACAAGTGTTATTTTTGTAGGTTCAGATGCAGTGGGTTCAGATGATTTTGATGGTGGATTATTTGATGGTGGTTGATGTTCAGAGGCTTTTTCTGGTAGAGGTTCTTGTGGTTTTTCTGGTTGTTTTTCTTGTTGGTTCTTTTGTTGTTCAGATGCTTTTTGTTTAGATGGTTCAAAGGATTTTTGTTGTACAGAAGGTTGTGGTTGTTGGAACAGATGCTTGTTTTGTGGTGATTTGGAAATTGGAGCAGTAACAGAAGTATTTTGAGTAGAGGGTGGTTTTGGAATAGACTTAATATTAGAATCATTTAAAACAATTGGATTTGCAGAAGATACAGAAGATTTAGTACCTTTTATCTTGATCCTTTTGGCTGGTACAGAAGAAGTGTCTCCAGATTCTTTCCTCTTCAAGAGCTTCTGTGGCTTCTCAGCAATCTTGACCTTCTTCTGAACAGGTGCAGCTTCTGCTTCTGGCTGAGTCCTCTTTCTTTGTAGTTGTTCTTCTTCTTCTTCTGCTTCAGGTAATGGTTGTCTTGCTAGCTGTATAATGTTTGCAGGAACAGGCTTTCCTTCTTTCTTACACTCATCAATGTACATCACAACAATGTGCCTTGGTTCTTCAGCAAAGAATAGTGGAAAATCATCTACAGGAATCCTCTTCTTACTCAGTTCAGAAACATTCAGCTTCTTGGGAGCTGTTGTGAGTTCATCCACTATTTTAAGTCTCTGAAGACTTTTGGCATTCAGAGGCTTTCCCATTATGAATTCCAATTCCTCTGTAACTCCAGCAGCGTACAGAGCAGTGACTAATCCATTCTCAGTTAGAAGATCTGAGATCAACCTTCCAAAAGGGATCCAGGTTCTGGTCTTCTGTCCTTTTTCTTTCACATAATCTCTAGAGGCATTTATATGGTTCCACAGATGCATAAAGAGAATATATGGAAGATCTACCTTGGTGCTCTGGCTGAGGCAATACATGAAATAGAGCTGTTCATTATTGACATAGTCTGGAGAGTTTGTTGACTTCCTATGATGGATGCATCCCATGAAGATCTTAGCCCAGATCTTGTAGTCAGGCTTTAGATCCTTGAACTTGTTAGAAGCTTGACCAGCAGTCATCCCTTCTTCATACACTTCATCCATATCCACACGCCCAGCTGGCAAGTGTAAAACACCATTTGTTTCTTCACATCCAATAAGCTTTCTGATCAGATCTTCTATTATAATGATTTCTTTTCCCAGTACAGAAGATAGGATGAACTTAGGGTAAACTGAAGCATGGATCCAGAATTCTTTCACAAGGAGGGGGTAAACTGGTCCAAAGAGTCTATCAAAGTACTTTACCCATCCTTGAGCACCAATGATAGAACGAAACTCAAAGCCATTTTCTGCAAGTGAATCAAATTCTACCATTGATTCACACAAAACCTCCAACTTTTCAACAGGGGTTAATAGAGTTCTTTTAGGAGGAGAATAAGGAGCAACACCCATGTTGGCAGATGTAACTGCAGCCATTGAAGATTGGAATTGAGCAGCTGTTGATGATGAAGTTGCCATTGAAGATTGTTTTGTCACACGCTTAGGCTTTTTATGCAGAGAGAAGAGAAGATGAAAATGCATAAAATTTTCTGAGATTGTGAAAAGTGTGAAAGTGAAGATAGGTCATGTATTTATACTAAAACAATTAGGCGTACCATCAGTCAGAATTTGCAGGTTTGAACAAGCATTAAATGAAAAGAATAATAATCATTTCAAACATTTATTGCTTCTGACAAATTGGGGGGGAAATCAAGATTTTCACTATTCAAACTTCACCTCAAACGTCTCTTCAGTAATGTACACGCCACCTTTGCAGATTTGGTGTGACACGTGTTTGCTTGCATGTGTTCTGAATTCTCTTGAGAAATGAAACGTTAACCAACGTTCAGATCTTCTAAGGATTGTTAGTTCAGAGTTTCACAAAAAAAATAAAACAAATAAGCAATCAGAAGAATTACTTCAGAGCATTAGGCATTTTTGCATCTGTAAAAATTTGCTTCTGACAAATATCATTCTGGACAAAAATCCATACCAATATTTTTCAGAATAAATTTGAATCTATCTTCAACAAGGGGTTTTGTAAAAATATCTGCCCATTGATGATCTGTATCAACAAAGGCTAAATTTATGATTCCCTTCTGAACATAGTCTCTGATGAAATGATGCTTAATTTCTATATGTTTTGCCTTAGAGTGTAAAATGGTATTCTTAGACAAACATATAGCAGAAGTATTATCACAAAATATAGAAATGTTACTTTCAAAAATTTGATAATCTTCTAGTTGACTTTTCATCCAGAGCATCTGCGTGCTACATCCAGCAGCAGCAATATATTCTGCCTCTGTGGTTGAAAGTGCAATTGTGGGTTGCTTCTTGCTGTACCAGGAGATTAGATTTCTTCCTAGAAATTGACAACTTCCAGAAGTACTTTTTCTTTCCACTCTGTCTCCAGCGTAGTCAGCATCACAGAATCCAACTAATTTGAAATCATCAGATTTTCTGTAACACAAACCCACATTAGAAGTACCTTTCAGATACCTTAGAATCCTCTTGACAGCTGTCAAGTGTGATTCTCTAGGATCTTATTGGAATCTAGCACACAAGCATACACTGAACAATATGTCAGGTCTAGAAGCAGTTAGATAAAGAAGAGAACCAATCATACCTCTGTAGAGCTTCTGGTCTACTTTCTTACTTACCTCTTCCTTGCCAAGTGAGCTAGTTGGATGCATGAGAGTCTTTGCCAGCTTACTATCAGTCTTGTTAAATTTCTTCAGAAGTTCTTTAACATATTTGGTCTGATGTATGTAAGTGCACTCTGGAGTTTGATTGACTTGGATTCCTAGAAAGAATCTGAGTTCTCCCATCATGCTCATTTCAAATTTTGTCTGCATACATGTAGCAAACTCCTTTCCCAGCATAGTATTGGTAGATCCAAATATTATATCATCCACATAAATTTGACAAATTAGAAGATCTTTCTTAATTGATTTACAAAAGAGTGTTGTATCCACTTTGCCTCTGATGAAATTTTTCTTCAGAAGGAAATTGCTCAATCTCTCATACCAAGCTCTGGGAGCTTGTTTTAAACCATATAGAGATTTCTTTAGTTTGAAAACATGATCTGGAAATTTTTCATTTTCAAAACCAGGAGGTTGGTGGACATAAACTTCTTCTTCTATAATACCATTAAGAAAGGCACTTTTAACATCCATCTGATACAAAGTGATGTTATTTTGTGCAGCAAATGAAATAAGAAGGCGTATAGATTCTAACCTTGCCACTGGAGCATATGTCTCAGTGTAATCAATACCTTCTTGTTGACTGTACCCTTGAGCAACCAGCCTTGCCTTATTTCTTTCAACTTCTCCTTTCTCATTTAGCTTATTTCTGAAGACCCATTTTGTACCAATTATATTGAATCCTTGTGGTCTTTGAACTAGATCCCATACATCATTTCTGGTAAATTGATTTAGCTCTTCTTGCATGGCAATAATCCAATCATTGTCTTGCAGAGCTTCATCTACAGAAGATGGTTCAATTTCTGACACCAGTCCAAATAGTGATACTTCATCTACAGAAGACGATTCTATGAGGATTATCATCTATCATTATCATCTGGTGAAAATATTTAAATAGGGGCATCCGTTGCACCCCAAATTTTGACCCCTTAGATCTTCATCACCATTTTAGGATCATATTCATTTGTTTATCTAACCATAACATAATTCAAGTTTGTCTTTGTTAAATTACAGGCGAATCAGGGTTCTGTACAGTTGGGAATCGAGGGTTCGACAGTTTAATCAGTCAATGCATTGTATTGTTTCGCCATGAAACAAGTCTCTACACGATCAAGAATACTACATTGGGATAATCATGAATCCAATTTGGGGTTTTCGCACAAAGATCAAAGGAAATCATTATTTAATGCAAGTTGCAAAAGTGAATAGTGAAGAAAGAGAAAAAGGTGGCTACCATTGTCAAATCATCAACTTTAATTCAACAAGTCACCTCCTATCCTATCAAGCATGATGAAAAAGATATATAGGGTATGGAGAATATCTTAGTAGAGTGGCTTAAAGATAAAGATGAAGATTGCATTGGAAAACTCAAAGATTTTCATGATGGAAGGTTAAAATTGGCAATTTGCTTCACTTTTGCCCATACCTTGATCCAAGGCCTTTGTCTATAAATAGAACCCACTTCCTAAATCATAAACACACAAGTTCCATGCTAGAAACAAGCTAGAAATCCCTTCCTTACACAATCACAAGTTCTTGCAAAATCTCATTAAGTTTCCAAAATCCCTCAAAATTTGCTTTTGAAAAAACACCTTTCGAAACCATTTCCAAACTTCTTCCAACTCAAGAAACACTTCAAACACATAAAGTATGATGTATTGAAGCTATCCAAGTCACTTCCACACTTATGTAACAAAATCTTGGAAGAGATCTCAAGATCTCTAGTTTTCTTATTGCTTAAGCTTGCTTCAAGAGGTAAACCTAAAACTCATAAATGTGAACTTTCCACTTACATTCCACATGCTACCATGGCTATTTTAGGTTTTTTTTCTACCATGATGTTCTTTAACTTTTTCAACTTGTAACTTGATTTTTTTCTTGTGATATTGATCTTGTATTATTCATAAATTTTTGTTAACATGTTTAAATAATCAAATTTGTTTGATTCATTGTCTTACCATGTGCATTTTATTCCTTTTATCATTTAGATTTTCATGTTTTGTTTACAAACTTAAAAACCACATAACTTCTCCATTTTAAATCATTTTTAAGTGGTTCTTTTTGCTAAATTCTTGTGTTAATGAGTATTTTCACATGACATATGATTCATATTTTTATCCCTTTATCCTAGCCTTAGGATCGGAGTCGCCGTACTCCAAGTAGTTGTCCTGCCGTGGACATCCTCTATCATAATAATCTCAACTTAGGCTTGGAGTCGTCGTGCTCTATTTAGTCGTCCCGCCGTGGACATTTCCCGTGTTTACATTTACAACTTTAGCCTTAGAGTCACTGTGCTCTATTTAATCGTCCTACTGTGGACATTCCCTTCCATTTAACATAAGAGTTCTTCACCCCTTAGTTAGGGGAACTACGAACGCTCTGATTTCTCAAAGTACCTTTTGAGAATACGTAGGCACAAGGCCTCGATCCTTGGCGAGCAACCTTTTTCTTTTTTCTTTTTTTCCAACCTTTTCTTTTTTCCTTTGTTTCAACCTTTATATCATTACCCTTAGCACATTTCCTTTAGCAAGCAAACTTTAGCAAACACAAATATTAACAAGAGGTTCCTGTAGAGTACTACAGATGTTTAGGATGTGAAATACCTACCCTAGGCATAACCAACCCCCGAACCTTTAGATCTCTGTTTGCTTAGCTTTAAGCCTTGCTTTTTTGCTTTGCATTTTTATAGGTTTTTCTTTCTTTAAACCTTTCCTTTTTTGGATAAATTAAAGTCTGGTTGTGAATTTAAGAATTAAAGATTCAAGTTAGTCAATAGCTTGGTATCACTATTCTCACCACAACACCCATAAAATTTCATGACCATTGGATCAAGGATTGAGGAGTAATCGCAAAAGTCGGGAATTAGGGTTTTGAAAGGGGCAAGACCATAACTCCTCAACTACACATCCAATTGAGTTGGTTCAAAGCTTATTGGAAAGCTCTTGACATGTCGTACAAAATTCCCAAAGTGGTCCATGAGCAGAAAATTCATAGATTTGGAGTTATGACCAAATTCATTACAAGAGGGAAAAGTAACTTGGAAAATTTTCACTTTTAGGCTTGTTTTTCAACAACTTTGAGAGGTTTTTTGGCCAAGTTCCTTTGGGAATCTGAAACTCATGAAAACATAAAAGTTGTAGAGCTACATGAGGGCTTTCCAAAATGTAGTAGAACTCCTCCATAGCCCTTATGAGCTGAGAGTTATGAATTTAACAAGATGAGGTTTTAACACTTGAGTCCCACATTGTCAATTTTTCACAAACTCATCCTTTGACCACTTGAGTTATTCTCAGCCCTTGGATCTTATTTCTATCTGATATTTAGAGGATTTGAAAAGAAGAAATGCAGCAAACAAGGAGGTTTAGTGAATCTTGCAACTTGGAGGCAAGTGGGAGTATTTTATTCATATAAAGGGAGGAAAGAGAAACTTTTGGCACACTTGCAGCAAACAACCCCTTATTGCCTAGCCACTCTAATCATCATTATGTCATCCATACTACTTGCAGCAATGCATCAGCTGAGCCAAAGATTTCAACTTGCAGCTGCAACAAACCTCAAGCCAAGGGTTACCTTTTTCAAAATCCCTCCAAAAGTGCCAAGTTACAAATTTGTCCTCACTTTTCATTTTTCCTATAAATAGAGGCTCCCTCTATGTCATTTCCACACCAGAACACTCTTAGAACCAAGAGAAAACCACAACTCTCCCTCCTTTCTTGTTTACCTCATTTTCAAAATTCCAAGTTGCACCAAAATCTGTCTTGGGCAGTTGGCTTCCCAAATCCATTTCCACACATTTCAAACCACCAAAAACCATCTGCACAATCCATAAATGGTGTGTATAAGGTGTTCATACTCTTAAACCACTCAAAAACACCATTCTCCCAAAAGTCAACCTTCAAACCAAGCAAGTTTGACCTTATACTCAAAATCTGCCAAACCTCTGTCCAGACCTGTTTTCATCATTCTAACCATCCACACACCTTTGATATATAATGCCTCAGCTGTCCATAACATAAAGCAACCTCATCCTCATTTATTTTGAGGTCTGTCACAAGTTCTTCACATTTCCTTCAAGTGCAAGAAAGCTATTTTCATCAAAGTAGTTGGACAACAGTTGGAGTGTTTTCAAGGTTTTCTTTATTGCAATAATCTTGTGTGGAGGACTACAAAAGGTTAGTAGTCACTATCCCTTCCATTTCTGTCATGAGCATGATTGGCATGATTGGTGTTTAAATGCAAAAATGTGGTCCATATGTAAATCTGCCAGTTTGTGTTGTGCCAACTATTTTGAGCATGTAACTTCCTTGGATATGCCTTTGCCTTGGTATGATTATGCCTTGTGGATGTTGAGTTAATTTTTGTCATGAGCTATTGTTGGATTGTTATCATGAGTTATATTTGTTTTATGTTGGTTCTGCTGCAAAACAGCTTGGGAGGTATCATTGCAACCTCACTTAACCTTGATCTTTTGTTGACAATTTTGGATTAGGATCCTTGTATGTTCTATTCATGTTGTGTTTGAGTTCTTAAAACTAGGTTTGATTTGGAACTGCAACTTTCTGTTTATGCTTTCAATCTAAATGTACAATTTACAACTGATATGCCATTCTCAAATCTTATGCCTTGTTGTTGTATCTCTATGTGAAAATTGTGCATATGCCATGATTGTAATATGTGCCTATTTGTCTTACACTTGACTGCCAATGTTTCATGCTTTGATCTTTTTGTGCATCTCACCTATTCATGTCATGTCTTCCCTTAAGGCATTGTGCTAGGTTGTTTGGTATACATGAGGTTGAAATGACTCATACAAGGTGTGTTGAAATATGCCTAAACCTTTGAGGATCAACAATGCCATTTTCAGTGTTTATGTATGTTGGTTGATCTTAGAGGAGATCATTTGTGAAGTTGTGATTGGAATCCATCAACAACACTGATTGGAATACCAAGAGTTGATTGCCCTGTTGCTATTGACTCCTCAGTGTTGTTCTTGTTGTTGCCTCAGGTTTGCATTTTCTCATTAGAAGTGTGTTCTGGCTTTGTTATGGCAAATCAGTTAGGGGTGCTAGCTTGGTTATGCTTAGAAGTTTGTTTTGGTCTATAAGAGGAGTTATTTTTGTTTTGAGTTTGTTAAACTCTATCTGTTAGGCAAGGTCCTAAGCCACTTGTGGCTTTTGCTTGTGGCTGCATCAGCCTTGGCTGTTTGCTTCTGTGTTTGGCTAGGCATGTTGATTCATCAAATAACTGTTTGAATTCTGCCAACTTGTTCATTTTTTTGTGCTTTGTATCATTATGTAAATGTATAGCACTTGGCATTTCACATGTTCATTTCATGTCCTTGTATCATTATGTAAATGTATAGCACTTGGCATTTCACATGTTCATTTCATGTCCTTGTATCATTATGCAGATGGGTAGCATTTGGCATTTCACATGTTCATTTTTGTGTTCCTTGTATCATTGTGTAGATGTGCATGTGTATTGGTTTTAGATTAACATGGTTATGATTGGCATGTCTGTTATTTCTGCATCAGAACTGTTAAAATGTTGTGGCTCTGAGAGAGCCCTTTTGAGTTCATCAACTCATTGTAACTATCAATATATTTATTTGGTTTTCTTTGGTTGAAATGATTCAGAGCTGTTTGAGCCTTTTTTCTGATGAACAATATGTTTTTATTTCATGATTTTGTTGGCTGCCAAGTCATTTTGAGGGTTGTTCACCTCTGATATCAAGTCTCATTCTCAAACTTAAAAAGCCATCCATTTGTATGTGTGTATTCAGTGACTGTCAAATTGTGGTTTGATAAACATGATGTTGAGCTGTTGTTTTAAAATTTGGTTAAATGCAAGTTTGTTCTAAACTACCTCCATAAGTTGCAATTGAATGGTCATTTCATGATTCAATTTGGATTAAAGTTTGTTTCTTTGAGCATAATCATGAGTAGCATAATTGAAACATGTGTATGGCTCTCTTTAAGTTTGCTCATGTCAGTTTTGATTCACAACTTCCAAAATGCATTTTCAAGGCAATATGTGCAGCTTGCATGTCTTTTTTTATTGTACTTGATCTGGTATGATTTTTTGCATCAGAATCATTGGTTTATGCATTTATGGTTTGTGCATACTTTTACATGTCATTAAATCCAACTGTCATGAATTGTAGATACTCTAATGCATTTCTAAGCTTCCACTTGCATTTACTTTCGAATTTTGAAATGGGTGCATCATCTTGGAAAACTAAAATGACCACTGAATTCCTCATGAAATTTCACTCAAGATAGACCTAAACTTTGTCCAATTTGGTTTAGTATTGATGAAGTTATGATGTTGTCGTATCCATGTTCTTGCTTGCTTCTCTTGCTTCTTGCCTTGCCCAGATTTTCATGCTTTGCTAAGTATTTAAATTTTAGGGGTGGCAAAATACACGGATGTATCGCCACCCCAGTGGTTAAACCTCACTCTCTCATGCGCCTTTCACATGCTTGTCCTGGGTTCGATCCACAGTGGAGATCAACCCTTTTTGATTTTTTTCACGCCTTGCCATGTTTTCATTATTTTCTCTTTCATTTCCATTTCATTCACAAAAGCGCGCCTTGGCCCAATTGGCATAGTTTTAAGTTGGTATTCAAAGGGTGGTGGGTTCAACACCCACCAGGCGTCTCCCCCTCTTTTTTATCACTAATTGCCTTGTTTTTATTTTAATTGTTATTTAATTTTGTAAAAATCATAACTTCTTCGTATTTTATTATTTTTAATCGGTTCTTTTTGCAACTATCTCATAATTATATATATTTTCATGTGGTGCATTAACATTCTAGAATTTCCATTTTTGAAAACAATTTTGCATTGAAAACGCTCATCATGTTTCTTGTACTCATCATGTTTATTTAATGTCCTTGCTTTGTTAAGTTTAGTTTCCCCAAGTGATGGAACTCTTTAGTTCTCATCCAAGTTGCCTCCCCTTCTATCCTTCCAAAGGAAAGTTTCTTTGTTGACCCGTGGGTCATAGATAGCTCATCTCCCTCCCTCGACTTCGTTAAGTCATTCATACACTTAGTTAAGTTAAAATCTGTCCATTGGACTTTGCTTAAGTCTAAAAAGCCTACCCCTTATTAGGAGTGCTCTTTCAATTAGAACTTAGGATAGAGTTTGTTAACTCTATGTAAGAATCATGGAAATGATTTCTTACCCCCCCCCCCCCCCCTTTCTTGAGGTTCAACTTAGATTTAGAGAGTTTCCTTAAACTCTATACAAGCATTATTATGTTTGTTCCCCTTTTGAACCTTGATCGTAATCAAGTGTTCTTCAAACCTAGTGAGGTGAACTACGATTGCTCTGATTCTATCCTAGTTAGGATACGTAGGCAGAAGATGCGATATCTTTGCGATTAAACTTAGTGTATATATCTTTAGGTCTTAACCTACACCTTTTACCCAATCCATAGCAAACACTTAGCAAACTTAGCATACAAACACACAAAAGGTTCCTGTAGAGTACTACAAATGTTTAGGATGTGAAATACCTACCCTATGCATAACCAACCCCCGATCCCCGAATCTCTTAGCATTGTTGTTACATCGCGCAAAAGGTTCTTTCTCTCTTTAGACCTTTCCTTTGGATAAATTAAAGTCCGGTTGTGAATTCTAAGAATTAAAGATTCAAGTTAATTCAATAGCTTGGTATCACGATTCTCACCGCAACAGGTTGATTCATCTGTTTTTCCGAGTAGGGTTAACAAACAGTTCCAGCAGTTTGGTGTATGCAACTTGCTCGTCAGAGGCCCGTGCGTTACCGTTTGCGATAGAACTGAGAGTTAACAACACTTTTTTTCTGAAAATGTTTTCCTGATTAAAGGGGAGCCCACGGGGCAAAAGAGAGTTTGAAGTTTGTTTTTGTCTTTTACAGAAAGAAGTGTTTTTTTATGGACGTCTGTAGTTCGTACTGCACTAGAGACTATGACTTGAGAACGAATACGTCGCATTCTCGCTACCGCGAAAATAAGGTGCCGACAAAACAGAAGAGTCGCCACCTTTCGTTATTTATCCCTCAGAACGGGAAAGGAAACGATCGGAAAAACCTGACGAAAAGGTATAAGACAAGGTCGTCGCAACCAATGTTTGGATTCGGGAGTCGGTTATGCAAGGGGAAGGTATTAGCACCCCTCACGTCCATCGTACTCGATGGGATCCACGCTTGTTGTGTTTATCTGACGGGTTTATTTACTATCTACCTATCAAGGCTGGTCTGAAAAAGAAAAGAAAATGACTCGGCAAAGCGTCGCGCTTTATGCCTACGTATTCTCATCAGAGAATGAGAAATCAGAGTCAACGTAGTTCGGCTAACTACGGGTTATGGGGGAAGGTGGCTCGCCAATACATCAGTATTGTGCCTACATACTCTCAACAGGTATGGGAGATCAGAGCTTACGTAGTTCGGGATAATACGGTTTACGGGGATTCAGATTCATCTGTTTTATCGAGTAGGGTTAACAAACAGTTCCAGCAGTTTGGTGTACGCAGCTCGACCCTTGGAGACTTAGGCGTTACCGTTTGCGGTAGAACGGGGAGTTAACGACACTCTTTTCTTCAGAAAAGCTTCCTTTGACTTATGGGCCCACGGGGCAAAAAGGTTTGAAGTTTGTTTTCTATTTTTTACGAAAGAACTGTTTTTTAGTTGTCTGTGGTTCGTACAACACTAGAGACTATGACCTGAGAACGAATGCGTCGCATATCGTCCAAAGGACGTATACTGAACATTCTAGACGATTGAGGGGAGGCCGCTCAATTATCATTACCCAAGTAGCTTAAGGCTCGTAACTAACTTTCCTTTATTACGTTTTTTACTGTTGTTTCAAGATGAGAAGAGAAGGGAGACAACTAAGGGGAAACTATCAAGTCCTAAGGTTGTCATGCCAAGGATTCATCCTATGGTTGAGGTTTGAAACAGGGAACTCCTAGAAGTTATCATGCATAGGTTTCAACCTAAAGTTCTAACCATCACTTCCTTATCAAAGGAAGTGAGATTCATAGGGGATCATGTCAATGATAAACAGAAACAGATAAAGCATCAGCTTAAACAGTAAACAGTAAACGACTGTAAAATGCATGCAATGCAAGTGAGGGAGGAAATGTGTGTGGGGCATCAGCCTCCACAAGCTCGTCTCGACCTCAAGCCAGATATGAATAACTGCAGTCATATAGGAAAAATAACATGCCATCAAGAAAATCACAAACCACATAGGCAAGGGAGCAGAGCTCTACCGAATACCCGCAAACAAAGCCATACAGTAAAAGTACAAGCAGAGGGAGCAACTCAACCTCTAGTGCAATCATGCTCCTAGCTTAAAACAATATAAAAATGAACTTATTCTAATGCATCAAGCAAATCAAACAAGTCACATCAATACAGTTGCACAGAAAGCAAACAGACAGGAAAGAAAGCAGATCAACAGCTTCCACAGCTTCTCAGCAAAGCAATCTTCTGACAGCAGTTCAGTCCTCAGTCTGTAACTGTTCTTCAAGACTTCATCTTCAATAGCAAGTATCAACTTGCTTCTTCAAGCTTTCAATGCATCAAACACAAGTATCAACTTGTTCTTCATCTTCTTCAAGCTTCAGCTCTTTCCTCATTCTCAATTTGATCTTCTTCACACAAGTGTCAACTTGTTCTTCTTGATCTTCAAGCTTCAGCTCTAATGGCAGTCTTCAAACAAAATGGAAGTGAAACCTCTAGCATCTTCAATCTTATAGCAAGGAACTCCATCCTCTAGCAAGGGAGAAAGATTCATCTAACAAGAGCAAGATGGGATAGGGAGAAGCAAAGTGAAGACCAAAGGTCACCTCTAAGCACTCCACCATCAAAGAAAGGAACCCTCAAAGGTTCTACCAACTTGTGAAGAGCCACACATCCTACCAAAGGAGGGATTAAGCCTTCACAATGGGACCTTACATCATAGGGAGGAATGGAAGTGATCAACACCTTCCATGTTTCAAGAAAGAAGAAAGTCTATTATAAGGGATCTCCCTAAAAACCCTAATCCTTAACCCTAAACAAACTACACCAAAGGGAGAGAAATCTTCAAGTCCAAGCTCCATCATACATTCCACAGCAGCCTACACAAGCCTTCATCATCATCCAAAAGCAAGAGAAGCACAACCCTAGTCTAAGGGAACTAATGAAGTCATTCTAGTTGAATTAGCAAGTTAGGATCACCTAAAAGCTAATATTAAAGTTAATTCTAACTAAAATACTAAAACCAATTATAAAATCCTACAAAAATAACTATGGGAACCTATGTCAATCATGACTCTACCATGTTAATTCCAGAGATCAAATCCTCAAATAAGACCTAGAAATAAATTCTACACTATAAGGTATTAAACTTAAACCCTACAAGGAAACACCTAAAGTTTCAACCTAAAAACAACACCTAATTTCATCACAAAAATGTGAGAAAAATACTATGGGAGCATACATGTCTAAGCTAATCACAAACAAAAAATCAAGTCAAAACTCATCACCGAATGATCAAACTAAAATCATCAAACAGAGGTATCAACCATGGTAATTTTATTATCAAATAAAATGTAAAAAATGCACATAAAATAAAAATGCATGATTTTCCTAATATTTTTATTCAATAAAATTCTAGATCCAATCATGAATCAGGGGGAAAAAACCTGGAATTAATTGACCTATTTTTCTATTTTTAATGAATTATTATCAAACTAATATGAAATGAAGAAAATAAAGAAAATCAAAAGAAATTAATAAAACCAGCGTGTTGAATAGCAAATATAATCAGTTCAATTTGTGGGTTGGGCCAGATGGGAGGTGTGAATATCAATCCAGTCTTAAGTCCATTCACTTCAATTATATGAAACGGTGCGTATAAGCTCAAGTCAATAGTCAGACTTTTCAAACTCAATCGTGGCCATCTATTCCATGGACTTGGTCAAGCTTCAAAGATGATCCAACGCTCACAGTTCATCTTCCTCATTCAAACGTTCAGACATGGAGGGAAACTAGACGGTGGCCTGAGCAGTGGTGCCACCGTCTTCTCCGGTGAAGACAAATACACAGGTCATCAAAAATAGCAAAACGATACATCATCTTGTCCAGTTTTTAATGCTGATCATGAATCTCAACTCCAAATCATCTAAATCTTTCTCTAACTCAAAACACGATGGCATCTTCAGAATTTATCAAAATCTTGAATCTCATTAGAACTTCAATTAAATGCACAGAAATAATCCTCATCTCATGGTGATCATCTTACACTATACAATCTTGATTATCAGTCCAAGAATCTCTAGAATTCAGCCTCAACAGAAATTGGTCATCATCCTAACTTGTCTCTATTCATGCAATTAATCATCTCAAATCCATCTACACATTGCAAGGATCCTAACCACCTATAGATTTCTATCTATCTCCTCCTAGATTACGCATAGGGATGAAACGTACCAACCTGAGTTCAGAGGTGTAACAGATGCAGTTCTTGATCACTTCAACCTCCAAGATGATGCAGATACACTCCAAAACTCCTTCTAAAGCCAATGCAACCTTCAATTACCCTTGATTTGGCCTGGAACTCAGAACTCGATTTCTACTTGCAACTCTAAATTTTCAATGGCTCTCTCTGCTACCAGCTTCAAACTCTTCCAAAAAAAATGGCTGAACACACTCAACAACTTATATAGAACTCATTAGAATCATCTAGAACTTTCTCAAAGCTTCAGAATGAGATTTTCAATTTTCAAATTCTCCTCAAAATCTCATTCACACCAGTCACGATTCCCTCTTTGTTTTGGCCTCAGCAAGCTTGCCTTCAACTTCTCATGAGATATTGAACATGAATGGTGGTGTTTCCCCCCTTGTTTCAATCCAATGGCTCATGTTTGATATGTTACTTCATCATGAAGAAACAAAGAAAAAGGGTATGATATTGGACTCAAATCAAAATTCTAACATTGCCAAAGTTTCTAGAATGCATTTTCCATTCAAAAAATGATATTATTTTGCTTCATTTGCAGACAAAATGATTTATTTGAATTTTTGGTCATTTATGCCTTTTTAATTCTTCCTTTTTTACCATTCCTTGAACCAAGTCCCTCCTTGAGCCATTTCAATGCCTCCTTGATACATGGTCAAGGTTAAAACCACATTTTGAGCAACTTTGAAGTTGCACAAAATTTCATTTGAGATGTCTAAGTTGGTGAAAATGACCTATAACCAAAAATGACCCATAATCACAACTTCCCAAAATACCCTTGACTTGTCAAAGCCATAACTTGAGTTTTACAAATCCTATCAAGGACTTCTAGTACTCTCTAGAAAGCTAGGAGAATAAGGAACAACATTCATGTTGACCAAAAGTTCATAGGAATCATCCTTCTTGGGAAAAAGTGTCACGCAAGTTGGGTAACTTTCAAGCTCCAAATTCACATGCCTCAGATGACTTGTAATTTGTCTGGCTCATAACTTGAGTTCTATAATCCCTATCAAGGACTTCTAGTACGTAAACCTAAAGCTAAGCTCATGATATACAACAATCATGTTGTGGTCAAGATGAGATGACAATCATATCTTGAGTTAAATTGCCTTGAAGACAGGGGTCAAACTAGGGGATTTTACACGGTCAAGTCTTAGAAACCCTAGCTTGAAACCTCTCAAACTCTTCAATCATGATGAGTTGACCTTGGAATAATCCTTATAACATCTCAATGCATCCATCCATTATCACATGGCTCTTGAATTAAGTCTCAACTTCCTTCAAATCATCAGTTGACTTATGGTTGACCCAGTCAAACCCTAGCTGCACCACTCATGGCTGAGTCTTCTTAATCTTGCACAATGACTTCAAAGTGATCTTCAACACTTCTTATGAGCTCTCTCAAGACCTCAAGTCCAACTTCATGGCCTCAGAATCATCTGTTGGCTTTTCACAACTCTCAAGTTAGGAGACCTACGCACTTGGCTTCAATCACTCTCTCTGAGGATCTTTTAACTTCTCTGACAAGGATATCAACCCTTGAACACTTGAATAACCTTCTTAGTTAGCTTCATAGTCTTGTATAGCTCTTAATTGGTAATCATACCTCTTGATCTCCTGCACACATGTCAAAGAAATGCAAATGATAATGCTAATGTGAGTGAAATGAAACATAAGCTAGGTGAAGAAAAGTTGGGCAAATTTTGGGGTGCAACACGCATATCGTCCAAAGGACGTATATTAAACACTCTAAATGATTAAGAGGAAACCGCTCAATTATCATTTCCCAAGCGGCTTAAGGCTCATAACACACTGTACCAACTTGTCTTTATTACGTATTTTACTGTTGTTTTAGAGATGAGAAGAGAACGAACTCTACAGGGAGACTATCAAGCCCTAATGTTGTCATGCCATGGATTCATCCTATGGTTGAGTTTGAACCAGGGAACTCCTAGATGTTATCATGCAAAGGTTTCAACTAAAATTCTATCATCACTTCCTTATCAAAGGAAGTGAGAGCCCTAAGGGATCATGTCAATGGGAAACAGAAAGCAACTGCCAAAGTCATTCAAGCAGATAAAACAGAAAAGCAAACAGTAAAGATGCAAATGAAATGCAGCAATACAAGCAGAGGGAGAGACTCAACCTCTAAGCAATCAAGCAAAGAGAACAAACAAAATAAACAAGCAAAGGGAGGGTCACCTCAACCTTTCAATGCAAATATATCAGTTACAAAAGGTAAAATAACATGCAAGCAGAGGGAGAAGCTCAACATCTAATCGAACAAGCAAAGGGAGCTCAGCTCAACCTTTCAGTGCAATCATGCCCCTAGCCTAAAATACTCTACACATGAGACTATCCTAATGCATCAAGCAATGTCAAACAATCATGAAAGAGAAACTGAGGGGAAGGGTAACCAAGATGAGCAACAGGGAAGTCATCCCAGGCTACATCAGGTTGGAAGTGTGTCAACACAAGAGTCCATCATGGGCTCAACCTCCTGAGGAATGCACAAAATCCAACCAAGGGTAGGATTAGGCTCTCCCAAGAGGGATCCTATGTCAATAGGACAGAGAAACTGGGTGTTGGTCCTAGATATCAATCTAAGGTATCTGGTTCAAGTGTATCAACACATAGTGTCCATCTAAGGCTCCACCTGTTGAGGAATGCACAGAATCCAACCAAAGGAAGGATTAGGCTCTCCCAAGAGGGATCCTAAGAAAGGGACTTGGAGATAGATAACAGTATAAACCAAGGGAGTATACCATGCCATGAATGTCAATCCAAGGCTCAACCTCTTGAGGAATACACAGAATCCAACCAAAGGAAGGATTAGGCTCTCCCAAGAGGGATCCTCATCAAGACTTGAAGGAGAAAGATAGTGCAAACCAAAGGAATGTACTATGCTGATGAATGTCAATCTGAGGCTCAACCTCTTGAGGAATGCACAGAATCCAACCAAGGGAAGGATTAGGCTCTCCCAAGAGGGATCCTCATCAAGACTTGAAGGAGGAAGATAGTGCAAACCAAAGGAATGTATTATGCTAATGAATGTCAATCCAAGGCTCAACCTCTTGAGGAATGCACAGAGTCCAACCAAAGGAAGGATTAGGCTCTCCCAATAGGGATCCTAAAGATGAGACTAGGAGAGATTGGAATGACAAGGCAAGCTCAAGCAAGGAAGCCACACAAGGGATAGAAATCACCACACAAACTTCCCAAGAAACCTTCAATGTTTTAGCTCTAAGGAAAGTTCATCCTAAGGGAACTTAATGGTATGCTAGAGACTTAAAAATGGACCTAAAAAGGTGTCAATCTATTTACTAAGGGTTAATGGTAAGATTGGATGCTTAAAGTTGGCTAAAAGTTCATTTAGAGTGCCAAACTATGAGAGGGTTCAAGTTGAAACATGCAAACATTAGTCATAATGCAAAATATGGGAAAAATAGGAAATCAAGTCCTAAAATCTTGATAAAATTCCTAAAGGATCCTAAATGTGTTAGGAGTCTATGGTTAAAGTGTCAATTTAAAGCTCTATGCCTAAGGGCACTAACAGAAGGTTAAACCAAGATGTATGCTATGGGGGATTCAAATGTGGAAGGCTCTAAAGATATGCCTCAAAAATTATTCAAATGGAATCTAAAAAATGCAAGAAAAATATTACAATATTCTACAATGTATCAAAATTCTCCTCAAGGCTCTCATCTTCAATAGCAAGTATCAACTTGCTTCTTCAAGCTTTCAATGCATCAAACACAAGTATCAACTTGTTCTTCATCTTCTTCAAGCTTCAGCTCTTTCCTCATTCTCAATTTGATCTTCTTCACACAAGTGTCAACTTGTTCTTCTTGATCTTCAAGCTTCAGCTCTAATGGCAGTCTTCAAACAAAATGGAAGTGAAACCTCTAGCATCTTCAATCTTATAGCAAGGAACTCCATCCTCTAGCAAGGGAGAAAGATTCATCTAACAATAGCAAGATGGGATAGGGAGAAGCAAAATGAAGACCAAAGGTCACCTCTAAGCACTCCACCATCAAAGAAAGGAACCCTCAAAGGTTCTACCAACTTGTGAAGAGCCACACATCCTACCAAAGGAGGGATGAGGCCTTCACAATGGGACCTTACATCATAGGGAGGAATGGAAGTGATCAACACCTTCCATGTTTCAAGAAAGAAGAAAGTCTATTATAAGGGATCTCCCTAAAAACCCTAATCCTTAACCCTAAACAAACTACACCAAAGGGAGAGAAATCTTCAAGTCCAAGCTCCATCATACATTCCACAGCAGCCCACACAAGCCTTCATCATCATCCAAAAGCAAGAGAAGCACAACCCTAGTCTAAGGGAACTAATGAAGTCATTCTAGTTGAATTAGCAAGTTAGGATCACCTAAAAGCTAATATTAAAGTTAATTCTAACTAAAATACTAAAACCAATTATAAAATCCTACAAAAATAACTATGGGAACCTATGTCAATCATGACTCTACCATGTTAATTCCAGAGATCAAATCCTCAAATAAGACCTAGAAATAAATTCTACACTATAAGGTATTAAACTTAAACCCTACAAGGAAACACCTAAAGTTTCAACCTAAAAACAACACCTAATTTCATCACAAAAATGTGAGAAAAATACTATGGGAGCATACATGTCTAAGCTAATCACAAACAAAAAATCAAGTCAAAACTCATCACCGAATGATCAAACTAAAATCATCAAACAGAGGTATCAACCATGGTAATTTTATTATCAAATAAAATGTAAAAAATGCACATAAAATAAAAATGCATGATTTTCCTAATATTTTTATTCAATAAAATTCTAGATCCAATCATGAATCAGGGGGAAAAAACCTGGAATTAATTGACCTATTTTTCTATTTTTAATGAATTATTATCAAACTAATATGAAATGAAGAAAATAAAGAAAATCAAAAGAAATTAATAAAACCAGCGTGCTGAATAGCAAATATAATCAGTTCAATTTGTGGGTTGGGCCAGATGGGAGGTGTGAATATCAATCCAGTCTTAAGCCCATTCACTTCAATTATATGAAACGGTGCGTATAAGCTCAAGTCAATAGTCAGACTTTTCAAACTCAATCGTGGCCATCTATTCCATAGACTTGGTCAAGCTTCAAAGATGATCCAACGCTCACAGTTCATCTTCCTCATTCAAACGTTCAGACATGGAGGGAAACTAGACGGTGGCCTAAGCAGTGGTGCCACCGTCTTCTCCGGTGAAGACAAATACACAGGTCATCAAAAATAGCAAAACGATACATCATCTTGTCCAGTTTTTAATGCTGATCATGAATCTCAACTCCAAATCATCTAAATCTTTCTCTAACTCAAAACACGATGGCATCTTCAGAATTTATCAAAATCTTGAATCTCATTAGAACTTCAATTAAATGCACAGAAATAATCCTCATCTCATGGTGATCATCTTACACTATACAATCTTGATTATCAGTCCAAGAATCTCTAGAATTCAGCCTCAACAGAAATTGGTCATCATCCTAACTTGTCTCTATTCATGCAATTAATCATCTCAAATCCATCTACACATTGCAAGGATCCTAACCACCTATAGATTTCTATATATCTCCTCCTAGATTACGCATAGGGATGAAACCTACCAACCTGAGTTCAGAGGTGTAACAGATGCAGTTCTTGATCACATCAACCTCCAAGATGATGCAGATACACTCCAAAACTCCTTCTAAAGCCAATGCAACCTTCAATTACCCTTGATTTGGCCTGGAACTCAGAACTCGATTTCTACTTGCAACTCTAAATTTTCAATGGCTCTCTCTGCTACCAGCTTCAAACTCTTCCAAAAAAAATGGCTGAACACACTCAACAACTTATATAGAACTCATTAGAATCATCTAGAACTTTCTCAAAGCTTCAGAATGAGATTTTCAATTTTCAAATTCTCCTCAAAATCTCATTCACACCAGTTACGATTCCCTCTTTGTTTTGGCCTCAGCAAGCTTGCCTTCAACTTCTCATGAGATATTGAACATGAATGGTGGTGTTTCCCCCCTTGTTTCAATCCAATGGCTCATGTTTGATATGTTACTTCATCATGAAGAAACAAAGAAAAAGGGTATGATATTGGACTCAAATCAAAATTCTAACATTGCCAAAGTTTCTAGAATGCATTTTCCATTCAAAAAATGATATTATTTTGCTTCATTTGCAGACAAAATGATTTATTTGAATTTTTGGTCATTTATGCCTTTTTAATTCTTCCTTTTTTACCATTCCTTGAACCAAGTCCCTCCTTGAGCCATTTCAATGCCTCCTTGATACATGGTCAAGGTTAAAACCACATTTTGAGCAACTTTCAAGTTGCACAAAATTTCATTTGAGATGTCTAAGTTGGTGAAAATGACTTATAACCAAAAATGACCCATAATCACAACTTCCCAAAATACCCTTGACTTGTCAAAGCCATAACTTGAGTTTTACAAATCTTATCAAGGACTTCTAGTACTCTCTAGAAAGCTAGGAGAATAAGGAACAACATTCATGTTGACCAAAAGTTCATAGGAATCATCCTTCTTGGGAAAAAGTGTCATGCAAGTTGGGTAACTTTCAAGCTCCAAATTCACATGCCTCAGATGACTTGTAATTTGTCTGGCTCATAACTTGAGTTCTATAAACCCTATCAAGGACTTCTAGTACTCAAATTAAAGCTAAGCTCATGATCTACAACAATCATGTTGTGGTCAAGATTAGATGACAATCATATCTTGAGTTAAATTGCCTTGAAGACAGGGGTCAAACTAGGGGATTTTACACGGTCAAGTCTTAGAAACCCTAGCTTGAAACCTCTCAAACTCTTCAATCATGATGAGTTGACCTTGGAATCATCCTTATAACATCTCAATTCATCCATCCATTATCACATGGCTCTTGAATTAAGTCTCAACTTCCTTCAAATCATCAGTTGACTTAGGGTTGACCCAGTCAAACCCTAGCTGCACCACTCATGGCTGAGTCTTCTTAATCTTGCACAATGACTTCAAAGTGATCTTCAACACTTCTTATGAGCTCTCTCAAGACCTCAAGTCCAACTTCATGGCCTCAGAATCATCTGTTGGCTTTTCACAACTCTCAAGTTAGGAGACCTACACACTTGGCTTCAATCACTCTCTCTGAGGATCTTTTAACTTCTCTGACAAGGATATCAACCCTTGAACACTTGAATAACCTTCTTAGTTAGCTTCATAGTCTTGTATAGCTCTTAATTGGTAATCATACCTCTTGATCTCCTGCACACATGTCAAAGAAATGCAAATGATAATGCTAATGTGAGTGAAATGAAACATAAGCTAGGTGAAGAAAAGTTGGGCAAATTTTGGGGTGCAACACGCATATCGTCCAAAGGACGTATATTAAACACTCTAAATGATTAAGAGGAAACCGCTCAATTATCATTTCCCAAGTGGCTTAAGGCTCATAACACACTGTACCAACTTGTCTTTATTACGTATTTTACTGTTGTTTTAGAGATGAGAAGAGAACGAACTCTACAGGGAGACTATCAAGCCCTAATGTTGTCATGCCATGGATTCATCCTATGGTTGAGTTTGAACCAGGGAACTCCTAGATGTTATCATGCAAAGGTTTCAACTAAAATTCTATCATCACTTCCTTATCAAAGGAAGTGAAAGCCCTAAGGGATCATGTCAATGGGAAACAGAAAGCAACTGCCAAAGTCATTCAAGCAGATAAAACAGAAAAGCAAACAGTAAAGATGCAAATGAAATGCAGCAATACAAGCAGAGGGAGAGACTCAACCTCTAAGCAATCAAGCAAAGAGAACAAACAAAATAAACAAGCAAAGGGAGGGTCACCTCAACCTTTCAATGCAAATATATCAGTTACAAAAGGTAAAATAACATGCAAGCAGAGGGAGAAGCTCAACATCTAATCGAACAAGCAAAGGGAGCTCAGCTCAACCTTTCAGTGCAATCATGCCCCTAGCCTAAAATACTCTACACATGAGACTATCCTAATGCATCAAGCAATGTCAAACAATCATGAAAGAGAAACTGAGGGGAAGGGTAACCAAGATGAGCAACAGGGAAGTCATCCAAGGCTACATCAGGTTGGAAGTGTGTCAACACAAGAGTCCATCATGGGCTCAACCTCCTGAGGAATGCACAAAATCCAACCAAGGGAAGGATTAGGCTCTCCCAAGAGGGATCCTATGTCAATAGGACAGAGAAACTGGGTGTTGGTCCTAGATATCAATCTAAGGTATCTGGTTCAAGTGTATCAACACATAGTGTCCATCTAAGGTTCCACCTGTTGATGAATGCACAGAATCCAACCAAAGGAAGGATTAGGCTCTCCCAAGAGGGATCCTAAGAAAGGGACTTGGAGATAGATGACAGTATAAACCAAGGGAGTATACCATGCCATGAATGTCAATCCAAGGCTCAACCTCTTGAGGAATGCACAGAATCCAACCAAAGGAAGGATTAGGCTCTCCCAAGAGGGATCCTCATCAAGACTTGAAGGAGAAAGATAGTGCAAACCAAAGGAATGTACCATGCTGATGAATGTCAATCTGAGGCTCAACCTCTTGAGGAATGCACAGAATCCAACCAAGGGAAGGATTAGGCTCTCCCAAGAGGGATCCTCATCAAGACTTGAAGGAGGAAGATAGTGCAAACCAAAGGAATTATTATGCTAATGAATGTCAATCCAAGGCTCAACCTCTTGAGGAATGCACAGAGTCCAACCAAAGGAAGGATTAGGCTCTCCCAATAGGGATCCTAAAGATGAGACTAGGAGAGATTGGAATGACAAGGCAAGCTCAAGCAAGGAAGCCACACAAGGGATAGAAATCACCACACAAACTTCCCAAGAAACCTTCAATGTTTTAGCTCTAAGGAAAGTTCATCCTAAGGGAACTTAATGGTATGCTAGAGACTTAAAAATGGACCTAAAAAGGTGTCAATCTATTTACTAAGGATTAATGGTAAGATTGGATGCTTAAAGTTGGCTAAAAGTTCATTTAGAGTGCCAAACTATGAGAGGGTTCAAGTTGAAACATGCAAACATTAGTCATAATGCAAAATATGGGAAAAATAGGAAATCAAGTCCTAAAATCTTGATAAAATTCCTAAAGGATCCTAAATGTGTTAGGAGTCTATGGTTAAAGTGTCAATTTAAAGCTCTATGCCTAAGGGCACTAACAGAAGGTTAAACCAAGATGTATGTTATGGGGGATTCAAATGTGGAAGGCTCTAAAGATATGCCTCAAAAACTATTCAAATGGAATCTAAAAAATGCAAGAAAAATATTACAATATTCTACAATGTATCAAAATTCAACATTCAAAAAATCAGAGATTAAATCCAAGCATTGATATGGAAACAAAAATCTAGAAATTAACATGGCATCATTTCTACTTATTGAAAAGCACATAAAATAAAAATACAAAATTAATTGATAAAAGAATTAAAATTGCAATTAAAAAAATGTGAAAAATTAAAGAACAGGTTAAACTACATTCCTGATTTTTTCCAAGATTTATTGACCTTAATTAATATTTTTCTTGAATTAAAATGAAACAAGTAATCAAATGAAAACAAAAGTAAATGAATATAAAGGGTAAATTACAAGGGGTGCAGTCAGTACTTATTCCGTGTGCTATTCATTGGGCCGTGTGGGGATGGGGTGTGAATAGTGAAGTGTATTAAAGGCCCAGCTGAGTTTCTTAATGAAACTCAGTGTTTTGCACAACACAAAGGCCTTTCGCGAGAGCTGATCGTGGCTATGCGATTAGATTAACGAGTCAAGGCAGCGCGCGATCCGACGGTTACGATGAAAACTGGCATTTTAAAAATTGAAAACGGAGGGAAACCTCCTGCGGCGGCGCTGCCACGCGCAGACGGTGGGCGGCCTCGCGCCGGTTATCTTCCCCAAATGCTCAAAAACGGAACTTCCTGATTTCTTCACCAAACGCGATGATTCTTGAACCAAACTTGTGTTATTTTTCGTGTAGAATCCGAATATGCAATTTATTTCTACTTTCCTCCATTAAAACTCAGAAATCATGATCATCCAAGAATCCCTCAAGAATTATCAATTTTTACAAAAGCCAAAATTGAAGATACTAATCTCTTCCTCTCACTTCCTACATCAACAATCTATGTTTCTTTTCCATTTTCATCCAATAATTAGAGAGAAATTCAAACTACAACCTAAGGTGCTCTGTCAAGAATTGTCACGAAACTTAACCGTTCTAATCCTAAAACGTTCTACACAGTCTAAGGATCACAATCATGTGAAAATAACATAGCAATTCATCAAGAACAGAGCATATGGATGAAAGATAGGAACCTGGTTTTGAGCTTCAATGGAGGCTTGAATTGTGGATGAAGCTTCAAGCAAATCGTCCAGAATGCATCAATGAGCCTCACTGAAGCTTTTTGCAATGATAATTTGGACTGAAACTGGCTCTATCTTCAAAATCGATTTTCAAATTGCTTCACTTTTTCTTAACTCAATTTTCTGTTATCTTCCACCAAAATTCAGTATTGGCAGTTAGGAATCATCCAAGAGGTTATATGCAATGGACCTAAAGTGATTAGAAGCCCAATTGAAGCCTATGACAGCCCAATTAAAAATCCAAATTTTTGATTATGAAGCTTTGTGAAACTCATCAAAACAGAGCAATCAAGCTTGCTTAATGATCCATTCTGGTTTCTTATGATGTAAGGAATATGTGTGAATAGGATTGAGGCCTCGGAAATGAATGGATGGTTGATTTCCATTGTGTTGCTTTTTGGTGAAGAAATCTTGGATTTGGCATTGCAAACGAATTTCAAACTTGACTTCTGATTTTTCCAATGTTCTTAAAACATCCATTGGACTCAAAACAAACACAAATATGGCCTAATTTGGTTCCAAAATGAATTGGTTTGAATTAGCCCTTTTCAAGCTACCTTTAATGATTCATTCATGAATTCTCTTCACACATTTCTCATTCTAATCCATATCAATGGGTTCTTGGGGCATGGTTGGACAAATAACACCATTTTGAACAACTTTCAAGTTGAACAAAAGACCATTTGAGGTGTGTAAGTTGATGAAATTGACCCATAATCAAAATGGCCTATAATCTCAACTTCCCAAAATACCCTTGTCTTGCAAAGCTCATAACTTGAGTTCTACAAATCCAATCATAGACTTCTAGTACTTTCTGAAAAGCTAAGAAGATAAGGAACAACATTCATGTTGGCCAAAAGTTGAGGAGAATCATCTTTCTAGGGCAAAAGTGTCATGCAAGTTGGTTGACTTTCAAGCTCCAAATTCACATTCATCTGATGACCTGTAACTTGTCTGACTCATAACATGAGTTCTATAAACCCTATCAAGGACTTTTAGTACTCAAATTAAAGCTAGATCATGCTATACAACAATCATGTTGGGGTCAAGGTGAGATGAAAATCACATCTTGAGTTATGTGGTCTTGAAGTTAGGCACTAAACCAGGGGATTTTACACTGTCAAGCTTAGAAACCCTAGCCTAGGAACTCCTCACACTCTTGATTCATGATGAGTTGACCTTGGAATCATCCCTTGGGCATCTTAATACATCAATCCATGATCAAATGGCTTTGAAATTAGGTCTCAACCTTCTTCAAATCATCTGTTGACCTAGGGTTGACCAGATGAAATCCTAGTTGCACTAATCTTGGTTGTAGCTCCTTATACTTCACATTATGACCTGTCTAGGCTTCAAAATGACTTTCAATACTTCTCATGAGCTCTCTCAAGGTCTCAAGTCCAACTCCATGGGTTTAGAATCATCTGATGACTTCCCACAACTCTCAAGTTAGGAGATATACACACTTGGCTTCAACCACTTTCTCTGAGAATCTTTAACTTCATTGATGAGGATATCAACCCTTGAATACTTGAATAAGGACTCTCAGATAGCTTCATGACCTTGGTAGACTTTTGGTTAGTAGTCATACCTCTTGATCTCCTGCGCACATGTCAATGCAATGCAGATGATAATGCTAATATGTATGCAAAGAAACACAAGCTAGGTTAAGCAAAGGTTGGGCAAATTTTGGGGTGCAACAGCTTCCCCTATTCAAACGGATTGGACCTGACTTGGTAAGAAGCGAACGACTCTCAAACAATCAAGGTAAAAGACGGTTGAATACCAATAAACCCGGAAATTTGCCAACCGCACAAGCAAACGATACTCTGATGGGAACAAATTCTGAAACCGAAATGACAGTTGCACGACAACTTGCTGGTGAATGATTAACTTCAAATCTCCGTCAGGATGATCCTTTTATTTTGCTGTAGAACCTCGTCTTCAAGTCATCAAGGGATCACCGGTTACACGGTAACTGGTGAAGGATAGTTGATGTTGATCGTTGCACGGCAACTTGCTCGTAAATGCTTAATCTCAAATCTCTGTCAGGATGATCATCCGATTTCACTGTAGATCTTCGTCCTCAAGTCATCAAGGGATCACCGGTTACACGGTAACTGGTGAATGATGGCTGATTTTGCCGTCGGGCATTCTGCGCCACAGCAGAAGAATTCCTTATCGTCACTTATGGCTCATCGGGTCGCTAGGAACGTCGACAATATCTTCGTCGGACTTCATCAGTAAGTCAATAAGGGATCACTGGTTACACGGTAACTGGTGAAGGATGGTTGATTTTGCCGTCGGGCATTCTGCGCCACAGCAGAAGAATTCCTTATCATCACCTATGGACTCATCGGGTCGCTAGGAACGTCGACAATATCTTCGTCGGAATCCATCAGTAAGTCAATAAGGGATCACTGGTTACACGGTAACTGGTGAAGGATGGCTGATTTTGCCGTCGGGCATTCTGCGCCACAGCAGAAGAATTCCTTATCACCGCCTATGGACTCGTCAGGTCGCTAGGAACGTTCGACAATAACTTTGTCGGACTTCATTAGTAAGTCAATAAGGGATCACTGGTTACACGGTAACTGGTGAAGGATGGCTGATTATACCGTCGGGCACTCTGCGCCACAGCAGAAGAATTCCTTATCGTCGCCTATGGACACGTCGGGTCGCTAGGAACGTCGACAATATCTTTGTCGGACTCCATCAGTAAGTCAATAAGGGATCACTGGTTGCACGGCAACTGGTGACTTGCAAACCACACAAGTACTCTGATTGGTAGGACAATCTTCGAAATCTGAAATGATAGTTGCGCGGCAACTAGCTGGTGAGCGACTAATCTCAAATCTTCGTCATGGTGATCATCATATTTCGCTGCAGCTTCTTCCTCAAGTCATCAAGGGATCATTGGTTACACGGTAACTGGTGATACATAGTTGATACTGCCGTCAGGCATTCTGCGGCACGACAGCAGAAGAATTCCTCTGGACTCATCGGGCCATTAGGAACTTTTGACAATCAAGTTAATTATGTCGTCGAGCATTCAAAGAAATTCTCGGGCGTCGGCCAGACTTCGTCAGTAAATCGGAAATGCAATCCTTAATCAATCATGAACCAACGGGATATCTAAACTTCTATCGTCAGGCACTCCTCGTCAGCTAAGAGAACTGATTCGACATCACAGTTGGACTTCATCAGTAAGTCTTGAAATAGAATCCTTAATCAATCACTGACCAATAAGGATATCCAATCTTTTGCCGTCAGGCACTCCGTGTCAGCTGGGAGAACTGCATCGATGTTACAGTCGGACTTCGTCAATAAGTCAGGAAATGGAATCCTTAATCAATCACGGACCAATAAGGATATACAATCTTTTTCCGTCTGGCACCCCGCGTCAGCTAGTGGAACTCTTCGATGTCACAATCGGACTTCGTCAATAAGTCAGGGGGAGTTTGGCACTACTGCCGGACTTCAATCATTAAGTCTTCAAGGGAAACTTCAACTTCTCTGTTTGAAACCTGTTGGGGATGACACATCTCCGCTGGGGATTCTGGAGAACTATCAAGTAACTCTGCTCTGGGGATTCAGGAATCATTCTGAACGAATAAACTCTGCTGAGGAAGTCAAGAATCATCCTGAACAACAACTCCGCTGAGAAACACCTGCAAACAAGGACGGTAACGACCTAGCTCATGTTTCACATGCATATGTTTGAAAATGGCGTAATGCTCCACACGGTGGAAATGCTACGCATTTAGGGTAGATGTTATGCAATCATGCAAAATGCTACGGAACCAAATCAGCAAAATAAATGCTGAAGAGAAAACCCTCCTGTCAAGGAGAAAGAACCATTCTGATAGGGAGAAGGAATCATCCTGCAGGGGAGAAGAAGTCACACCAATCTCAATTGGACTTAACCTGGGGAAAAGAACCTCAAACGACTCTCTGTAGGGGGAAAAGTTTTACGAGAACCTGTATTTGCTCGATTGGGTATACGAACCACGAACTTCTGAGGAAATGATGTCAATCGCAGAAATAAACCGCACGACCTTCGCAGTTAGAATCTTCCTGAAGACACGGACTCTGATGGGGAAGTATAGAAACAGCTACTCAAACACTCTCCACTGGGGAAAATCAATAATGGCTTAAACGGCTTCCAAAAATTCGGCTCTCTTGGAGGACTGCAAACTTGGCTGGGGATATGCAACCAGACGCTGGAATAAATTCTACCTGCCATTGAGAACACAACTCTGTGGGGAATTTTAACTCTGCTGGAGACTTCAGTCTGAAATATCGAGAGCTAAACACTTGCGGATAGTCTTCTACGAGAAAACTGCCTGTTGACCCACTACTGGGAACGAGTATACACTTATGCGTATGACTCAGCTGGGGAAATGATGATCCTGCCTAGGATGCACCTGGTTGAGGTGAATCTATCTCCGCTTGGGGAGACACATCAATGCTCACAGCCTCATGTTCAGATTCTGTGGGGAAACACAACTGAACCTGCTGGGGAAGAAGGAGTCATCCTGTTTAGAAAAACATGCCATGAAACGAACTCGCGTTGGCTTGCCCCAGAATCTCAACAACTTCTGACAAACTCTGCAGATACGGAGAGGAACGATTCCTTCGCTTTCAGCTTTTGTCCCAGCCTGGGGGATCTTCGCAACATCCTCTCGAAAGGAAACCTATGATTTCTGGCCTCTGGTGGTTTGATACGGACAGCTTCACCCCTTTGAACCTCTACAAAGGTGCTTCAAGTTAATCACCTTCAGGATAAGGATAGCTTCGGCACTCTCGGGGTGACCTGCCCTAGCTTTGTCATGACTTTGCCCCTCATGGGCAGATCTGTGGGGAACAGTACCCTTGGCTGCGAGAGATTCATCAAATCTCGACCTGATTGCCCCGGATTAACTGACTTCTGGATGGTTGACTCCCATGCCATGATCATTTAATGTAGCTTGCCCCGGTTCACCGGAATATTCTAGCGTTCTGCATTCTGTCCTGATCAAATCTTTCCATCGTGGAAACTTTCTCGCTGTCAAGCGCCTACTCGTAAGTAAAACAAACTGTTCTGCATAAAAGACATATCAAATGCAATGCATATGGCAGTTTTCAAAATCCATTCATGTTCACTGGAAAAGATTTTGTGACATAAAATGTATGAAGTCATTCATCAACATATCAATATTAATACAACACTGTACTGGGAATCCTTTCTAGAAGTCAGTTCCGATGCGATCTTTACCGAAGTATGCTTTCGAAACAAACCTATTTCAATTAGGACTTTTAAAGGTTGTAACGTGGTCAGGTTCACGGTTTAAGAAAGAAAGGATATAGGCTCAAAATTCATTTTAACCCACCCATTCTCCTTGATGTTCTCCAATCCTATGTTCAGCTAATTTGACCTTAACGTTCACCTTCCAAAGGTTGAGTGACGGTTCAGGAAACCACACTTTTTCGAAGTGACAATCACTCTCTTTTCGTCTTTTGGCGTCCGGAGCCACACGATTTCGTTCTTGTTTGAGGATTTTTCTTTCGTAATCCTTTCCGCCTTTCATTTTTCGTTTTTTCGTTTTTCCCCTAACTTTTATCTGGACTAACTCTTCGGAGTTTCTTCAATTTTGAAGTCCAGCGGGGTACCCTAATTTTTGCCTAAGTCGCTTGCTTTCAAGATTCGACTTAGCAGGCTTTTTCTTTTTTGATTCTTTTCTTTCTCTTTTTTTTTGAACAAATCGTATGACATCGGCTCGTATGACTTGTTAAAGAGATTGTGACTGTTTCACTCCTGATCGTCCAGGTTTAACCATCATGGTTTTTTAGGTACGACCTATAGGGGTGTGATTGATCCTCGAACGGACACACCTTTTGTAATTTGAACGCTTGGTCAAATTAACTGACACCTACCCTGCCCCGGGTTAAGATTAAGGGTTTTCCATCTTCAGAAAGAAAATCCTACTACTCGGCTCAAAGGGGTTAACAAGGGATTATCTTCCTTATATCTCCGGTGTTTGTGGATTGAAACAATGCATGTACATCATCAACAAGTTTTTATTCAAAAGCATAGCATCAGAAGCTTACGCATCGTTGGATTTCGCCATCCTCCCCGGATTCCACTTAAATAAGCATTTGAAATAAAAGAAAAGCAAATAGAGTGAACACGAATGGATTAATTCAAAACATACATATTTATTTCATTATCAATATCAATTAAAAAACAACATGCTTTACAAACGAAATTTGCATTCTAACAGGAAAGAAACTACAAATGTAAAGAAATGTCATGATAAAATGCAGATTGCCATCTTCTAGGAACTGGGCTTTCACACTTATTTTGCTGCTGAGGGGAGCGACCCTTCGAAGTCTTCAGACTCAATCAGATGAACGGTTGTTGTGAGGTCGACTCTGATTCGGGCTCCGATAGTTTTGCTGCAACGGAGCGAGACGTTGTTGATTCTGAATGGCAGAAATAATTTGGAAATGAGGTCTGAACTAGTGAGGATTCTCTCTGTTCAGGGGCTTTCATCCTTGAGCTCAATCCAGGAACATGAAAAAATTGCGGGCAAGGCGATTCAGACTTCGAAGACCGCAGGACATACTCCTGATCTTTCTCAACTTCAGATGAGGTAATGGGAACATCCATCTCTTTTGCATGATAAGGGATGAATTTGCCTGATGCTTTCATGCCGCCCGGAATGAATTTAATCGCTCTCGAATCAATCAAGTCTTGAACCTTATGCTTAAAAGCTTTACAGTTCGTTACATCGTGCCCCGGTGCTCCAGAGTGGAATTCGCAACGGGCGTTTACGTCCCAGTCGGGTGGTGGATGTCCAGTCAATAGAGCCAAAGTTCGAGGTTCAACCTACTGAAGTTGGAGCAAGAGTTGCACCAACTGGTCATAATCCAAAGGGATTGGATCGAGGATTCTGTCAGATAGTTTCATCTTTTGACCATGTCTTCTGGGGTTGTCTTGAGGAACCGGACGTGGCCGCTGACGGGAAACGTTTTGAGCTTCAAGCTGTGCAGAGGGTCTTTTAGGCCTATCATGCCTTGGTGCGGGTTCTTCAGACACCTGTGGAGCAAGTATGCCAGCTGCAGCTTCGGGCATTTGCTCACATTCTCTTCTGAGTATGTTCTTTAACATTTCTGCCATCAGGCCCACCTGACTCTTCAGCTGGTTATTCTCCTCTTTGAGCGCCTCTTGATTCCAGCGCAACGCTTGCATGTCCCTCACGAACTGCCCTAGCTGGCTCTGAACGTTCTTCAGTTCCACTTGTACCTATTCCATTGCTCGGGTCAACCTGCGATCAATCCTGAAACAACCTGTAAACACAAAGGGTTAGGTGAATAAGCCAGAGGTGCATGCTATGCAAAATGATTATGCAAGTGCAAACGTGTGTCTGTGCCTAGGGAGAGATTCCCCCCTGATTCTAGTTTCCAGGACAAATAAAGTCTGACATCCAATCATGGAAAGAAAACCTCATATATATCTGAAAAACCCACGCGGGCAATATACAACTATAATCGAATACAACTGAAGCAAACGGTGTGATCCCAACCAACAAGCCTGGTGGTGGTCAGCATATCAATGCGTAAAAGATACAAAGAAATACAAAGAAATCAAGTGCGGCTACGGGCACGAAAATCTTCCAATAACTTCTTCGTAGTGGGATGATCAGGCTGGGTGAGCAGACCCCGGATCAGCAAATCCCTCTGTCTGATGGTATCCTGGAGATCCTCGGCAACGTCCCCACAAACACCTTCTCCAGAGCGGTCTTCCACTCTACACCTCTTAGCATCAGCTCTGAGTTGACAATCCTGCAGGTTTGCCTTGGTTTCAATCAATCTGTACTGAACGTCTCGTCGAAGTGATGCTTCAGCCTCTATCTTCTTGTCCTTGATCTCAATCTGAACCTTCAACTCGGCTATCTATTGCTTCAGCTTCTCCTCTCGCTCTTTGTGGTTGGTCAGAGCGTTGTTCCACCATTTCTCGAATTTGGATATCTTCAGATATGCCTTATCCAATTCTTGCTTTTTAGAAGCGAGGACACCGTTAACAGCTTTGAAATCCAACCCTAAGCGTTCACGCTCAGCCCTCTGTTTGGTCAAGTCTGTGCCTAGCCGGTTCACCAGTTCGGTCTGTTTTTTTGAAGGAATAAACGACTTCGTTCCTCTCGCTTCTAAGCTGAACTAGTTCTTTTTCCAACTCCCCATTGGCCTTCTTCAACTCTTCCTTTTCAGCCACTACCTGTTCATACTTCTGGATGTCCACTGTGGTAGGCTTCTCATTCATGAGGGAAACCGGAGGAGCCACTGGAGGGAATGGCATCAAAGATTGTTCTGCTCTAGCCTGAACCCAACCCCGATAAGGCTCATAAGTCTGGTTGTTGCTCTTACCCAACAATGTATTTCCTCGTCTGTGGATGTTAGTCCAAGCATGCTCCAGCTTGGTCAGCGTGTCACTATCAAGCAACCCATTGAGGTACAGAGATTCCTGCACCTCCTCATCCTTCGGTGGACTTCTCAAGGCGTATCCAAACTGTCTGATCAGCAAGGTCGGGTTATAGTTAATACATCCCTTACGTCCAATCAGCGGAACATTAGGGAATCCACTGCAGCTATAAGCAATCTCAGTCCCAAGCGTATCCCGGTCAAACCAGGTGATGTCTTCGGCTGATAAAGCCATCAGGTGTTCAGACCACTCGGCTGTGTTGGCAGAAGAAACGAAAGGACCCCTCTTGGGCATGTGGCTATCAAACCACCTGTATAACAAAGGAGTGCAGCAGGACACTATTTTCCCTCTCCTGTTCTCATTCTTGTAGTGGACAGAATGATACAGATCACCAAGTAGAGTAGGAACCGCATTCCCCGAGGCAAGCAAGTAGAAAACATCTACATGTACAAAGTCAGGAAGATTCGGGAACAACAGAATCCCGTATATGCACACAGCTAGAATAGCGTTGAACACGTCCCAACGACCTTTCTTAGCAAACTTCTGAGCTTTTTCCACCATAAACGATAGAGGGAAGCCATACATCTTGTTCCTCCTAGTCAACTCTCTTCTCAATTCAGTCTCCTCCAAATGCAAGATAACTGCTAGGTCAACCAGCTTAGGTTCAGTGTCAACATGGTGAAAAGGCATTTGATCCTTAACCGGAATGCCTATCAAGTCAGCATACTCCTTCAGAGTAGGGGCCAGGACATAGTCGAGAAATAGAAAGCATCTCAGCGGAGCCTCATAAAATTGTAGCAACATGTACAAACCACTGATCTCGTGGGCGGAGGGCTTGCAAACATACTTCAACAACCTCACATATGTCTGTCTGAAATCTGCTAAAACAGTCTCACCAGCCAGGGTCTTCAAACTCAAGATGGCACTAACATCTGGTGTAGGAAATTTGTATGCAACAGTTCTCTTCAAAGTCTCCATAATGGTAAGGGAAGCAAGATCACTAGAATCAGGGATGAAGTATGCACCTGCAACACAGACACACGTTAATGATATGCATATGGAGATGCAAAAATGCAAGATGCAAGATGCAAGAATGCTAGGATGTTGCAGGAGATCAAGGCTGATGTGCTGTTGACTGGAGGGGACCATAATTCTGCTCTGTCAAGAACAAACACATCTCTGATGATAAGAACCCTTTGATACCAACAATGCTGATTCACTGCCAAGAAAACCAGGTTGTCTGAAGGTTAAGGTTTCCTGCATAGCCCAGCCCCGCTCACAGGTATGGACCTAATCACGGAAAAGGTTTGGCATCCTATGCGTTTCCCAGCGTCACAGACTTTTACGAAAGGATGATGCGTTCACCATTTTTGGTTTGGCATCATCACTCCCTGAAGAGGCCTCACTTAGCTGAGTCACAAATGATCGGTCCCCAGAGTCGACAATCCTCAGATCCAAAATCCTCTCGAGTCCAAAGGACCGATAGGAAGTCATCAAAGAGAACCTCGTCTGAGTGTGGATTACATGGGAACTGATGCAAGAAAAGCAATCACGTCCATTATTAATCCACTCTAATGCTATATTTTCTCTCAAGCCTGGGTCTGGCTTCTCACTCATCAGAATCAGTCCCTCCCACAACAGCACAGCAAATAATCATATTATACTGAAAATAAAATGTGGAAAGTAAAGTGCGATAAATAAATGCAAACCCAGCAGATAAACACGCAAACACTAGGATTGACTCGCATAGGGGATGGGAAACGGTACCAGCATATGGGATGGGAAAAGTCCCCAACAGCTATATGTCCCCAGCAGAGTCGCCAGTTGTCGCTACTGCGAAAATAAGGTGCCGGCAAAACAGAAGAGTCGCCACCTTTCGTTATTTATCCCACAGAAGGGGAAAGGAAACGATCGGAAAAACCTGACGAAATGGTATAAGACAAGGTCATCGCAACCATGTATGGGTTCGGGAGTCGGTTACGCAAGGGGAAGGTATTAGCACCCCTCACGTCCGTTGTAATCAACGGGATCCACGCTTGTTGTGTTTATCTGATGGGTTGGTTTAACTATCTACCTATCAAGGCTGGTCTGAAAAGAAAAGAAAAATGACTCGGCAAAGCATCGCGCTTCGTGCCTACACATTCTCGTCAGAGAACGAGAAATCAGAGTCAACATAGTTTGGCTAACTACGTGTGAAAGGATGGGGGAAGGTGGCTCGCCAATACGTCAGTATTGTGCCTACGTACTCTCAAGAGGTGTGAGAGATCAGAGCTTACGTAGTTCGGGATAACGAAACACGGGTTGATTCATCTATTTTTCCGAGTAGGGTTAACAAACAGGTCCAGCAGTTTGGTGTATGCAGATTGCTCGTCAGAGGCTCGTGCGTTACCGTTTGCGGTAGAACTAAGAGTTAACAACACTATTTTTCTGAAAATGTTTTCCTGATTAAAGGGGAGCCCACGGGGCAAAAGAGAGTTTGAAGTTTGTTTTTGTCTTTTACGGAAAGAAGTGTTTTTTTATGGACGTCTGTAGTTCGTACTGCACTAGAGACTATGACTTGAGAACGAATGCGTCGCATATCGTCCAAAGGACGTATACTAAACACTCCAGATGATTGAGAGGAAACCGCTCAATTATCATTTTCCAAGTGGCTTAAGGCTCGTAAGCATTGTACCAACTTGTCTTTATTACGTATTTTACTGTTGTTTTGGAGATGAGAAGAGAACGAACTCTAAAGGGGAGACTATCAAGTCCTAATGTTGTCATGCCATGGATTCATCCTATGGTTAAGTTTGAACCAGGGAACTCCTAGATGTTATCATGCAAAGGTTTCAACCTAAAATTCTATCATCACTTCCTTATCAAAGGAAGTGAGAGCCCTAAGGGATCATGTCAATGGGAAACAGAAAGCAACTGCCAAAGTCATTCAAGCAGATAAAACAGAAAAGCAAACAGTAAAGATGCAAATGAAATGCAGCAATACAAACAGAGGGAGAGACTTAACCTCTAAGCAATCAAGCAAAGAGAACAAACAAAACAGACAAGCAAAGGGAGGGTCACCTCAACCTTTCAATGCAAATACATCAGTTACAAAAGGGAAAATAACATGCAAGCAGAGGGAGAAGCTCAACCTCTAATCAAACAAGCAAAGGGAGCTCAGCTCAACCTTTCAGTGCAATCATGCCCCTAGCCTAAAATACTCTACACATGAGACTATCCTAATGCATCAAGCAATGTCAAACAATCATGAAAGAGAAACTGAGGGGAAGGGTAACCAAGATGAGCAACAGGGAAGTCATCCCAGGCTACATCAGGTTGGAATTGTGTCAACACAAGAGTCCATCATGGGCTCAACCTCTTGAGGAATGCACAGAATCCAACCAAGGGAAGGATTAGGCTCTCCCAAGAGGGATCCTATGTCAATAGGACATAGAAACTAGGTGTTGGTCCTAGATATCAATCTAAGGTATCTGGTTAAAGTGTATCAATACAGAGTGTCCATCTAAGGCTCCACCTGTTAAGGAATGCACAGAATCCAACCAAAGGAAGGATTAGGCTCTCCCAAGAGGGATCCTAAGAAAGGGACTTGAAGATAGATGACAGTATAAACCAAGGGAATATACCATGCCATGAATGTCAATCCAAGGCTCAACCTCTTGAGGAATGCACAGAATCCAACCAAAGGAAGGATTAGGCTCTCCCAAGAGGGATCCTCATCAAGACTTGAAGGAGAAAGATAGTGCAAACCAAAGGAATGTACTATGCTGATGAATGTCAATCTGAGGCTCAACCTCTTAAGGAATGCACAAAATCCAACCAAGGGAAGGATTAGGCTCTCCCAAGAGGGATCCTCATCAAGACTTGAAGGAGGAAGATAGTGCAAACCAAAGGAATGTACTATGCTAATGAATGTCAATCCAAGGCTCAACCTCTTGAGGAATGCACAGAATCCAACCAAAGGAAGGATTAGGCTCTCCCAAGAGGGATCCTAAAGATAAGACTAAGAGAGATTGGAATGACAAGGCAAGCTCAAGCAAGGAAGCCACACAAGGGATAGAAATCACCACACAAACCTCCCAAGAAACCTTCAATGTTTTAGCTCTAAGGATAGTTCGTCCTAAGGGAACTTAATGGTATGCTAGAGACTTGAAAATGGACCTAAAAAGGTTTCAATCTATGTACTAAGGGTTAATGGGAAGATTGGATGCTTAAATTTGGCTAAAAGTTCATTTAGAGTGTCAAACTATGAGAGGGTTCAAGTTGAAACATGCAAACATTAGTCATAATGAAAAATATGGGGAAAATAGGAAATCAGGTCCTAAAATCTTGATAAAATTCCTAAAGGATCCTAAATGTGTTAGGAGTCTATGGTTAAAGTTTCAAGTCAAAGCTCTATGCCTAAGGGCACTAACAGAAAGTTAAACCAAGATGTATGCTATGGGGGATTCAAATGTGGAAGGCTCTAAAGATGTGCCTCAAAACCTATTCAAATGGAATCTAAAAAATGCAAGAAAAATATTAAAATATTCTACAATTTATCAAAATTCACCATACAAAAAATCAGAGATTAAATCCAAGCATTGATATGGAAACAAAAATCTAGAAGTTAACATGGCATAATTTCTATTTATTGAAAAGCACATAAAAGAAAAATACAAAATTGATTGATAAAAGAATTAAAATTGCAATTTAAAAAATGTGACAAATTAAAGAACAGGTTAAACTACATTCATGATTTTTTCCGAGATTTCTTGACCTTAATTAATATTTTTCTTGAATTAAAATGAAACAAGTAATCAAATGAAAACAAAAGAAAATGAATATAAAGGGAAAACTACAAGGGGTGCAGTCTTTACTTATTTCGTGTGCTATTCATTGGGCCGTGTGGGGATGGGGTGTGAATAGTGAAGTGTATTAAAGGCCCAGCTGAGTTTCTTAATGAAACTTAGTGTTTTGCACAACACAAAGGCCATTCGTGAGAGCTGATCGTGGCCGTGCGATTAGATTAAGGAGTCAAGGCAGCGCGCGATCCTACGGTTACGATGAAAACTGGCATTTTAAAAATTGAAAACGGAGGGAAAGCTCCCGCGGTGTCGCTGCCACGCGCAGACGGTGGCCGGCCTCGCGCCGGTTATCTTCCCCAAATGCTCAAAAACGGAACTTCCTCATTTCTTCACCAAACGCGATGATTCTTGAACCAAACTTGTGCTATTTTTCGTGTAGAATCTGAATATGCAATTTATTTCTACTTTCCTCCATTAAAACTCAAAAATCATGATCATCCAAGAATCCCTCAAGAATTATCAATTTTCACAAAAGCCAAAATTGAAGATACTAATCTCTTCCTCTCACTTCCTACATCAACAATCTATGTTTCTTTTCCATTTTCATCCAATAATTAGAGAGAAATTCAAACTACAACCTAAGGTGCTCTGTCAAGAATTGTCACGAAACTTAACCGTTCTAATCCTAAAATGTTCTACACACTCTAAGGATCACAATCATGTGAAAATAACATAGCAATTCATCAAGAACAGAGCGTATGGATGAAAGATAGGAACCTGGTTTTGAGCTTCAATGGAGGCTTGAATTGTGGATGAAGCTTCAAGAAAATCGTCCAGAATCCATCAATGAGCCTCACTGAAGCTTTTTGCAATGATAATTTGGACTGAAACTGGCTCTATCTTCAAAATCGATTTTCCAAATTGCTCCACTTTTTCTTAACTCAATTTTCTGTTATCTTCCACCAAAATTCAGTTATGGCAGTTAGGAATCATCCAAGAGGTTATATGCAATGGACCTAGAGTGATTAGAAGCCCAATTGAAGCCTATGACAGCCCAATTAAAAATCCAAAATTTTAATTTTGGAGCTTTGTGAAACTCATCAAAACAGAGCAATCAAGCTTGCTTAATGATCCATTCTGGTTTCTTATAATGTAAGGAAGATGTGTGGATAGGATTGAGGCCTTGGAAATGAATGGATGGTTGATTTCTATTGTGTTGCTTTTTGGTGAAGATATCTTGGATTTGGCATAGCAAATGAATTCAAACTTGACTTCTGATTTTTCCAATGTTCTTAAAACATCCATTGGACTCAAAACAAGCACAAATATGGCCTAATTTGGTTCCAAAATGAATTGGTTTGAATTAGCCCTTTTCAAGCTACCTTTAATGATTCATTCATGAATTCTCTCCACACATTTCTCATTCTAATCCATATCAATGGATTCTTGGTGCATGGTTGGACAAATAACACCATTTTGAACAACTCTCAATTTGAACAAAAGTCCATTTGAGGTGTGTAAGTTGATGAAATTGACTCATAATCAAAATGGCCTATAATCTCAACTTCCCAAAATACCCTTGTCTTACAAAGCTCATAACTTGAGTTCTACAAATCCAATCATGGACTTCTAGTACTTTCTGAAAAGCTAAGAAAATAAGGAACAACATTCATGTTGGCCAAAAGTTGAGGAGAATCATCTTTCTAGGGAAAAAGTGTCATGCAAGTTGGTTGACTTTCAAGCTCCAAATTCACATTCATCTGATGACCTGTAACTTGTCTGACTCATAACTTGAGTTCTATAAACCCTATCAAGGACTTCTAGTACTCAAATTAAAGATATGATCATGCTCTATAACAATCATGTTGGGGTCAAGGTGAGATGAAAATCACATCTTAAGTTATGTGGTCTTGAAGTTAGGCACTAAACTAGGGGATTTTACACTGTCAAGCTTAGAAACCCTAGCCTAGGAACTCCTTACACTCTTGATTCATGATGAGTTGACCTTGGAATCATCCCTTAGGCATCTTAATACATCAATCCATGATCAAATGGCTTTGAAATTGGGTCTCAACCTTCTTCAAATCATCTGTTGACCTAGGGTTGACCAGATGAAACCCTAGTTGCACCAATCTTGGTTGTCGCTCCTTATACTTCACATGATGACCTGTCTAGGCTTCAAAATGACTTTCAATACTTCTCATGAGCTCTCTTAAGGTCTCAAGTCCAACTCCATAGGTTTAGAATCATCTGATGACTTCCCACAGCTCTCAAGTTAGGAGATATACACACTTGGCTTCAACCACTTTCTCTGAGAATCTTTAACTTCATTGATGAGGATATCAACCCTTGAATACTTGAATAAGGACTCTCAGATAGCTTCATGACCTTGGTAGCCTTTTGGTTGGTAGTCATACCTCTTGATCTCCTGCGCATATGTCAATGCAATGCAGATGATAATGCTAATATGTATGCAATGAAACACAAGCTAGGTTAAGCAAAGGTTGGGCAAATTTTGGGGTGCAATAAATGGGTTTTCAGAAACAAGCTGAACGAGTAAGGAGAAGTAATCAGAAACAAGGCTAGGCTGGTGGCTCAAGGATACAATCAGCAAAAAGGTATAGATTACACAGAGACTTATGCTCCTGTGGCAAGGTTAGAATCTATTCGCTTGCTTATTTCCTTTGTTGCACAGAATAACATCACTCTGTATCAGATGGATGTTAAAAGTGTCTTCTTAAATGGTTTCATAGAAGAGGAAGTGTATGTTCATCAACCTCCAGGTTTTGAAAATGAAAAATTTCCAGAACATGTTTTCAAACTTAAGAAATCACTCTATGGCTTAAAATAAGCTCTTAGAGCTTGGTATGAGAGGCTGAGTAATTTCCTTCTAGAAAACAACTTTGTCAGAGGAAAAGTCGACACTACTCTCTTTCATAAATCAATTAAGAAAGACATTTTAGTCTGTCAGATTTATGTTGATGATATTATATTTGGAACTACCAATATTACGCTTGGAAAGGAGTTTGCTCAATCTATGCAGGCAGAATTCGAGATGAGCATGATGGAAGAACTCAGATTCTTTCTGGGAATTCAAGTGAATCAGACTCCAGAAGGTACCTACATACATCAGACAAAGCATGTAAAGGAACTTCTGAAGAAATTCAACATGTCAGAAAGCAAGGTAGCAAAGACTCCAATGCATCCTACAAGCACACTAGGTAAAGAAGAGGTAAGTAAAAAGGTAGATCAGAAGCTCTACAAAGGTATGATTGGTTCTCTTCTGTACTTGACTGCTTCTAGGCCTGATATTCTCTTTAGTGTATGTCTTTGTGCTAGATTCCAATCAGATCCTAGAGAATCCCACTTACCAGCTATTAAGAGGATTCTGAGGTATCTGAAAGGTACTACTAACGTGGGTTTGTGTTACAGAAGATCTGATGAATACAGATTAGTTGGATTCTGTGATGCTGACTATGCTAGAGACAGAGTAGAGCGTAAGAGTACTTCTGGAAGCTGTCAGTTTCTGGGAAGTCATATGATCTCTTGGTTCAGCAAGAAGCAACCCACAATAGCGTTATCAACAACAGAAGCAGAATACATTGTTGATGCTGGTTGTAGCACACAGATGCTCTGGATGAAGAGTCAACTAGAAGACTATCAGATTCATGAGAGTAACATTTCTATTTTCTGTGATAATACTTTTGCTATTTGCCTTTCTAAGAATCCAATTTTGCATTCTAAGGCAAAGCACATAGAAATTAAGCATCATTTTATCAGAGACTATGTTCAGAAGGGAATTATTAGTTTGAACTCTATTGATACAGACCATCAGTGGGCTGATATCTTCACAAAACCCCTTGCTGAAGATAGGTTTAAGTTTATTCTGAAGAATATTAGTTTGGATTTTTGTCCAGAATAAAACTATTATTCAGAAGAAAATTTATTCTGATAAAATATGAATAATGTCTATATTCTGAAGTAATTCTTCTGATTATTTCTTTTAGTACATTATTTTTTCATTTGTGAAACTATGAATTAACAAGTCTCAGAAGATCTGAGCGTTGTTTAACGTTTCTTATTCCAAAGATATTCAGAGGCATATCTACATCAAACACGTGTCACATGAAATCTGAAAAGGTGGAGTGTAATACAATGAGACGCCGTTTTAAGGTACTGTTTGAATTCTCAATTCTCGGTTTTCTCCCCACGCTTGTCAGAATCATCAAATGCTTTTAATTATTATTCTTTTGATGTGACCTTTGATTTAATTAAATGCATTAATTTTTGAATGTGTGCCCTAATTGTTTTCACTATAAATGCCACAACACAACACCATTTCACACTTTACACACTCTCTCTCTCACGTTTATGCATTTCTGCCTACTACACTGTTTTCTTTTCTCTGCCAAACCCAAAACCCTAAGAAGTTCTCGTTATCTCAAATCTTCATCAATGACAACTTCTTCATCAACATCTCAACAACTTGAATCAACTATGGATGTTGTTTCTTCCTCTGTAATGGGTCCTACTCCATTCAAAGAACCAGTTAGAACACTCCTTACACCCATTGAACAACTGGAAGTTTTAAGTGAATTCTTGGTGGATTTTGAAAGCATCGTTGAGAATGGGTTTGATTTACGTCCAACAGTATCAGCTCAAGGATGGACAAAGTACTTTGACTGACTAGTTGGTCCAGTTTACCCTCGTTTGGTCAAAGAATTTTGGATTCATGCAAGTGTTTTCCCCAAGTTCATCATGTATTCTGTTCTGGGCAAGGAAATCATTGTTACTGAGGATCTGATTCACAAGCTGATAGGTTATCAAGAATCAGATGGTGTCACTCATCTGCCAGTTAATCGTGTGGATATGGATGAGGTTTACAGTGAGGTGTTTGCTTCTAGGGAAGCCTCAAGCAAGATAAAGGATCTGAAAGTTCAGTACAAGATCTGGGCTAAGATCTTTCTGGGTTGCATTCATCATAGAAAGTCTACAAACTCTCCTGATTACATCAACTCTGATCAGATGTACTTCATGTATTGTCTGGGCAAAGACATCAAAGTGGATTTGCCTTTCTTGCTATTCAATCATTTGTGGACTCATGTGAAACAATCTAGAAAGAAGTCAGAACCAAGCATCAGAAGATGAGAAATTGGATACCTATGGGACGACTCATCTCAGATATTCTGACCGAGAATAGCTTGGTTGGACATCTGACAGAAGCTGGAATGAAGGAAGAACTAGCTTCAGTGGTTGGCAAACCTCTGAATGGGAAAAGTCTTCAGAGGATGAGAATTGTAGAAGAACTCACTTCTGCACCTGATCAGATCAATTCTGAAGAAGTCAGCAAGAGAAGGATACCAGTAGATGATTTTCCTCTGTTTCATGCTAATGAACCAAGGGAAATTATTTTGGCCTATATAGCAACTTGCTTAGCAGATGGAACTCCCATTCCAGAACATCTAATTCAGAGAGCAGGCGAACCTGAACCAGACTTTTATGGAGACAGACAGAGGAAGAAAAGGAAAGTCTCAGAAGAAGGATCTTCTAAGCCAAAAAGGAAAGCTTCTGGCGAGACAGCTTCTGCAAAGCCAAAGCGGGTCAAGAAACAAAAAGGTAACCCTCCTTCTGCTAGTTTAGATTCCATTTTAGAAACTGTCAAAGAAGTACTAGCATCTGAACCCCCTTCTTATGAACCTATTCCCTCACCTTCTCCTCCTCATGACTTTGCACCCATTCCTTCTGAACCAGAACAATCTCAACCACTTCCTTCTACACCTAAACCAAAACAATCTTCTGAACCTCAACAACCATAACCTTCTGAACCACAATCTTATGTACCATTCACACCCTCATTTAACATACATCAGAAACTTACTCCTGATAAAACCCCAACTTCTGCTTCACATACATCTGAACCACAACCTTCTGAAAACCAACCTTCTGAAATTCCCCCACCTGAAACACAAACTTCTGAACAACAACAAATAGAAACCATCCCCTCTGATCCTGAACTAATGGTTCTTGATCTTCAACCTCTGATGATTGTCTATCCAGTTCCCTCTAGATCTTTTAAATCTTTTGAATCTTCTGATTCTTCAGATTCATCTGATTCCACAGACTCTGATAGCTCAGGTTTCATTTGTCTATTATCGAACCCCTTGTTTCCATCCCTTTTGACCCTGATCATGAAACTTTACCATCTGAACCTCAGTTTGCAAAACCTTCATCTGTCCATACTCCTTCTGCATACCCACATGTTACTTATATTCCTTCCTTTTCTATACCCTCCCTAGAAAATTATCTGAAACCTAAACCTAGGTTGGATGTTAGTACTTTATTTGCTGGGTTTAAAAAGGAATTAAACATGTGGCTGTCTACTGTCAAGAAGGAATGCATGTCAAGTTTGAATCATGATGATTCTGAGGCTATCTGGAAAAGATTCAGATCAAGATTTGATTTTGTAGCTTCTAATCTTCAAGAGATCTGCACTGACGATGCCAAAGTCAGGTTTGCTGAGGCTGTGAGACAAACTCTTATGAGAGTCAGCAGAAACCCAGTCTTGCTTCTAGAAAACACACCTGCAAAGGATGTGTGTACTCCTTCTGAAGCATTTGTTGCTTCTGAGACTGTTGTAGTGGTTAGCTCTGAAGTAGTTACTCCAGAAGTTTCTGCTTCTGCTTCTGAGAATCCAGACTCTGCTCAACCTGCTGACATGATCATTCAGAATGCTTTTGCTTCCTTGATTGTTCATGATGCTTCTGCATCTGCTCCAAAATCATCTGAAGTGAAGAAAGAAGACGAAGATCTGCAGGCTCAGATTGCTGAACTCAAGGCTAGCAACACAGAGATGAAGTCTTGGATGGTGAAACAAGAGAAGACAACTGATGAAATTAAGACATGGATGGCAAGACATGAAGAATCCACATCTGAGATAATGAATCTTCTGAGGATGCTGGCTTCTCGTCCTACTTAGTTTTTCTGTGTTTTGTTTGTGCACTTGTTTTATCTGACTGTTTATTTGTCTTAGATTTTATTTATCAATGAATGAATGTTATGTTCCTCTGATTGAATTTATCTGTTGCTTTATTGTTTTTCTTCTGTTATTTTCTTTCTGTCTTAAAGTTTTTCTTGAATGATTTTCTTTTTGATATTACAAAAAGGGGGAGAAAAATGGTAATTTTGATAATTCACATAAACAGTTACCAAAGGAAACTCATACATGATAAATCTCAACTAATCATATTTCTTGAGTATTTCAGAGTAAATAATTCTCATCTAATAAATTCTAAGAATTTACTCTGAACTAAAAGTCTGAGAATCTGCAAGGTTCCTCTGAAGTTGAAAAGAATACAGAAGATGAAAGGGAAGTGTTTTATCTTTTCAGAAGTATTCATTTCAGGGGGAGATTAATATTCTCAGGGGGAGTAATATTTCTTTTCTATGTTAACAAAATTTCCCATAGTTTTTGTCATCATCAAAAAGGGGGAGATTGTTAGAACACAGATTGATGTTCAATATATATCATTGTTTTGATGATAACATTAATGAAATTATGTATAGAGAATTTATATACACTAATTTTGTTCAAGTGTTTCTTTATTTCAGATATCAAAATTAATATTATTCTGGAAGCAAGAACGCCTCTGAACACCAAAGAACGAAAAAGCTCTGAGCGTCAGAAGCAACATATCAGAAGACTCTGATCTGCTACAATGACTTTGAGCAAAGCTATGAAGAACTTGAGCAAAGGACATACATAAAGCTTCAGAAGACTCTGGAAGTACTCAACGCTGCAAGTACAGAAGTTTTGATAAGCAAGTATGCTCTGATAAGGATTTCACGCTTAAAGCACTTTGCTGCAAACTCTGATAGAGAAACTCTAATTGAGTTAACTCTGACCTGAACAACTAAGAACATCATCAGAAGTTCTGATGCAAGGCGTTCCAAAGTTGTTGAAGAAGATGTTGTTCAAATAAAGATACGTTAGTATATTCCTTGTCTTATCCTAAATTTCCCCATTCGTGCTTGACACAAAAATTCAGACAAAAAGGATGTGTCAGAACATTCCTCTTCTGAGAAAGGAAAAGTCATTAGAAGACAAAGAGAACAGAATGCACAGATTGCACAGTCTTTGAGAAAGGATTTCAAAGTACTATAAAAGCAAGCATTAGCATCACTTCAAATGTTGACGGAATTCTTGACAAAATATTCAACCAGCTCTCACAAATATTCTTCAAGCTAGAATAGCTTTTATTTTCGTTCTATAACTTGTGTAAAAATCACTGTTGTGATATAGCTTTTTAGAAGCATTTCTTAAACACAAATTGTTAGTTTATCTTTGTAAAAGATTTCCTTAAGAAGACTAAGTTGTGGTCAGAATTTCTTGAGAAGACTAAGACAGTTGTCTTAGTGGTTTACAATGTAATCAAGTTTGGTATAGTGGATTAAGTCCTTGTTGAGAAAGGCAAATCACCTTGGTAGGGTGGACTGGATTAGTTTGAGTTCAAACGAACCAGGATAAAAATATTGTGTTATTTTTTCTATCATCCAAATTGTTTTAAAACCCTTATTCAACCCCCCTTCTAAGTGTTTTTCTCACCTTCACTTTTTCCATTAAAGAGGATTGAGCCATCTTTTTGACTGACAGCTTTACAACATTTTTGATTGAAGATTATGTCATAACCATTGTCACTTAATTGACTTATGGACAAAAGATTATGTGTTAATCCTTCAACAAGTAAGACATTAGATATGGAAGGGAGGTTACCATTACCAATAGTTCCAGAGCCTGTCATTTTGCCCTTCTGGTTCCCTCCAAACTTCACGTCACCTCCAGATCTAAGTTCCAGGCTTTGGAACATAGACCTTCTTCCCGTCATGTGTCGCGAGCAGCTAGAGTCCAGGTACCATGATTGGTGTCTCAACTTTGCTGCTAAGGACATCTGCAACAAAAATAATTTTGTCCTTAGGTACCCATATTTTCTTGGGTCCTCTGGGGTTAGTAGGTTTGAAATTCTTTCTGAATTTCTTTCCCTAAAGGTATCTTTGTTCTACTGAGGTTTTGGTTTATTAAACACAGGTTTGTTCTGATCAGAAAGTGTGTGCTTAATATCATTTAAATGACCAAATTTGAAATGAGTATACAGAAGAGAATACTTAATGATCAGTTTATCAACAGGTTTTGGATTTAAATCCTTCCCAGAAGGGGATTCATATCCAATTCCCTTTCTGTTGTTTTTGTTTACGCCATAGATCATTGAAGCCATCTTGCTTCTATCTAGGCCTCTGGCCAGAAACTTTTGAAAGCTATAATCATACTCTTCTAAAATATTTATAGAGCATGATATAGGCTCTGAGTCAGATTTTTGAGCTTTTTCTAAATCATTTTTCATTTTAAGATTGTTTGCTTTAAGCTCAGCAACTTCTGATCTTAGCTGATCATTCTCAGATGCAAGACATCTTTGAAGCTTCTTGTATTTGAGTTTGATTTTGTTGTAGCTTTCAAGAATTTCAGATAAACTTTCAGCAAGTTCAGCTCTAGAAAAAGTTCAGAAAATACCTCCTCAGGATCTGATTCTGATCCAGATTCAGCAGTTTCTTCGTGGTCCTCCATGTCAGCCATCAGTGCTACGTTAGCACATTCATCTTCTGATTCTGATGAAGATTCAGAAGCATCTGAATCGTCCCACGTGGCCATTAGCACTTTCTTCTTCTTTTCAAACTTCTTTATGGGTTTCTCCGTCAGAAGTTTGGGACATTCATTTTTATAGTGGCCTGGCTCCTTACACTCGTAGCACACCACATCTTTCTTTCCAGATTTCTTATGTCCAGAAGATTCGCCACGCTGATCAGATCTCTTGAAGTTTCTGAACTTCTTTTGTTTGTGCTTCCAGATTTGGTTTATCCTTCTAAACAGTAAAGACAGTTCATCTTCTTCAGAGTAAGAATCTTCAGAGCTTTCTTCAATAACCTGCAAAGCTTTAGCAGATTTGTTAGATTTTAGTGCAATAGACTTACCTTTCTTCTGAGGTTCGTCTTCTTCCAGCTCAATCTCGTGACTCCTTAAGGATATGATCAATTCCTCCAGAGTGATCTTATTCAGATCCTTTGCAAGCTTCAGCACTATCACCATTGGTCTCCATCTTGTTGGCAAGCTTCTGATAATCTTCTTGACGTGATCAGCAGTAGAGTAACCTTTGTCCAGAACCTTCAGACCGGCAGTTAGAATCTAAAACCTTGAGAACATAGCTTCTACAGATTCAGATTCCTCCATCTTGAAGGCCTCATATTTCTGAATGAGGCCCAAGGCTTTTGTCTCCTTTACTTGGGAGTTTCCTTCATGCGTCATTTTTAGAGATTCAAACATATCAAATGCAGTATCTCTATTTGTTATTTTCTCATACTCAGTATTAGATATTGCATTTAATAAAATGGTTCCTGCCTTGTGATGGTTTCTAAACTCCTTCTTCTGTTGATCAGACATAAGCTTTCTGTCAACCTTTTTTCCATCATCATTTGTAGGATGAATATAACCATCAGTAACCAAATCCCATAAGTCAGGGTCATAGCCTAGAAAGAAACTTTCTATTCTATCTTTCCAGTAATCAAACTTCTCACCATCAAACATGGGAGGTTTGGTGTTGATTCTGTCTCTATCATTGTATTTGTTGTTATATGAAGTTGAATTTGAAGCTTCAGCAGCCATGATGAATAAAGAACAATAGATTAAGAGTTTTTCCCAACAGGATCTTTTTCTATCACGGTTAAGTGAGAGCACTTACAGAACCGGAGCTTTGATGCCAACTGAAGGTGGGAAAAACACTTAGAAGGGGGGGGGGGGGGTTGAGTAAGGGTTTTAAAACAAATTGGATGATAGAAAAATAACATAGAATTTTTATCCTGGTTCGTTTGAACTCAAACTAATTCAGTCCACCCTACCAAGGTGATTTGCCTTTCTCAACAAGGACTTAATCCACTATATCAAACTTGATTACAATGTAAACCACTAAGACAACTGTTTTAGTCTTCTCAAGAAATTCTGACCACAACTTGGTTTTCTTAAGGAAATCTTTTACAAAGATAAACTAACAATTTGTGTTTAAGAAATGCTTCTAAAAAGCTACATCACAACAATGATTTTTACACAAGTTAAAGAACAAAAATGAAAACTATTCTAGCTTGAAGAATATTTGAGTGAGCGCTTTGAATAATTTGTCAATAGTTATGTCAAGTTCGTTAACCTTTGAAGTGATGCTAAGACTTGCTTTTATAGTCCTTTGAAATCCATTTCTCAAAGACTGTGCAATCTGTGCATTCTGTTCTTTTTGTCTTCTATTGACTTTTCCTTTCTCAAAAGAGGAATGTTCTGAAAAATCCTTCTTTTTTTTCTGAAATCCTGTGTCAAGCACGAATGGGGAAAGAGCCGTTTAGGATAAGACAAGGAATATACCAACAGATCTTTATTTGAACAACATCTTCTTCAACAACTTTGGAACGTCTTGCATCAGAACTTCTGATAATGTTCTTAGTTGTTTAGGTCAGAGTTAACTCAATCAGAGTTTCTCTATCAGAGTTTGTAGCAAAGTGCTTTAAGTGTGAAATCCTTATCAGAGCATACAGAACTTTTGTACTTGCATCGTTGAGTACTTCCAGAGTCTTCTGAAGCTTTACATATGTTCTTTGCTCAAAATCTTCTTAGCTTCGCTCAGAGTCATTGTAGCAGATCAGAGTCTTCTGATGTGTTGCTTCTGACGCTCAGAGCTTTTTCGTTCTGTGGTGTTCAGAGGCGTTCTTGCTTCCAGAATAATATTAATTTTGATATCTGAAACAAATAAACACTTGAACAAAATTAGAGTATATAAATTCTCTATACAAAATTTCATTAATGTTATCATCAAAACTATGAGATATATTAAACACCAATCTGTGTTCTAACACTGGGTACTACAACCAGCAACAACAATATATTCTGCCTCTGTAGTTGAGAGTGCTATAGTGGATTGCTTCTTGCTGTACCACGATATCAGATTGCCTCCCAGAAACTGACAACTTCCAGAGGTGTTTTTGCGTTCAACTCTATCTCCAGCAAAATCAGCATCACAGAAGCCTACTAATTTATATTCATCAGATCTTCTGTAACACAGACCCACGTTAGTTGTACCTTTCAGATACCTCAAAATTCTCTTAACAGCAGTTAAGTGAGATTCTCTAGGATCAGATTGGAATCTAGCACATGAACATACACTGAAGAGAATGTCAGGCCTAGAAGCAGTCAAATACAGAAGAGAGTCAATCATACCTCTGTACAACTTCCGATCTACCTTTTTACTTACCTCTTCTTTTCCCAGAGTGCAAGTTGGATGCATTAGAGTCTTAGCTGGCTTACTTTCTGTCAGACTAAACTTCTTTAGAAGCTCCTTCACATACTTCGTCTGATGTACGTAGGTGCCTTCTGGAGTCTGATTAATTTGAATGCCCAGAAAGAATCTTAGCTCTCCCATCATGCTCATTTCAAACTCTGCCTGCATAGACTTAGAAAACTCCTTTCCAAGTGAAATATTTGTGGTTCCAAAAATAATATCATCAACATAAATTTGACAGATTAAGATATCTTTCTTAATTGACTTATGAAAAAGAGTGGTATCAAACTTTCCTCTGATAAATTATTTTCCAGAAGAAAATTACTCAGCCTTTCATACCAAGCTCTGGGAGCTTGTTTTAGGCCATAGAGTGATTTCTTTAACTTAAAAACGTGCTCTAGAAATCTTTCATTTTCAAATCCAGGAGGTTGATGAACATATACTTCTTCTTCTATTAAACCATTTTGGAAAGCACTTTTAACATCCATCTGATACAGAGTGATGTTACTCTGTGTAGTCAATACCTTCTTGCTGACTGTAGCCTTGAGCAACAAGTATGCTTTATTTCTGATGACTTCTCCTTGCTAATTCAACTTATTTTTATAGACCCATTTTGTTCCAATAATGTTGAATCCTCTTGGTCTTGGAACCAGATCCCAGACATCATTTCTTGTGAATTGATTTAGCTCTTCTTGCATAGCAAGTATCCAATCGTTGTCTTGGAGAGCTTCATCCAAAGAGGTAGGTTCAATAATTGACACCAGACTAAACAATGATGTCTAGAGGATTTGAGGAAGGATCTTGTTCTTATGGGATCATCCTTATTTCCAATAATCATCTCCTCTGGATGAGAAGATTTGATTCTGGAGGATCCTTTCAGAGTTGGTTCTTCAGAAATAGTTAAGTTATCCAGATGAGCAGTTAATGGAGTGGCATCTGGAGTTGCTTCTGGTTCTTTAGCTAGAACTTTGTTTGCCTATGATTCTTCAGAGTTTGTGAGAAGAACTTCTCGATCTGCAGAAATTTCAGAGTGCTTTGGCTTTTGATTGCCAAGCTTATCATCAAATCTGACATGAATATATTCTTCCACAATCTGTGTTTCAGTATTGTATACTTTGTAGCCTTTTGAGCGTTCAAAATATCCAAGCATAAAATACTTTTGTGCTTTAGGGTCAAATTTGTTCAGATTATCTTTAGTGTTCGGAATAAAACAAATACATCCAAAAGGATGGAAATACGAAATGTTGGGCTTTCTATTCCTCCACAATTCATAAGGAGTCTTCTCCAGAAAAGGTCTTACAGAGACTCTGTTCTGAATATAGCATGCTGTATTTATTGCTTCTGCCTGTCGCTACTGCGAAAATCGGCGCCGGCTGAACAGAAGAGTCGCCACCGTGCGTTATTTATCCCAAAGGAGGGAAAGGAAACGCTCGAAGTAAACCTCACGCAAAGACGGGAAAGGAATGGTCATCGCAACCAAATCCTGGATTCGGGAGTCGGTTACGCAAGGGGAAGGTATTAGCACCCCTCACGTCCGTCGTACTCGACGGGATCCACGCTTGTTTTCTAGTACGGATTGTTATTCTATCTACTCTACAGGTCTGGGGTTAAAAGAAAATAAAATGACTCGGCAAAGTATCGCACTTTATGCCTACGTATTCCCGTCTGGAACGAGAAATCAGAGTCAACGTAGTTCGCCTACCTACTGGAAAGGAGGGGAAGGTTGCTCGCTAGGATATCGCATCCTATGCCTACGTACTTTCATACAGCATGAAAGATCAGAGCAAACGTAGTTCGGGCTACGGAAAACACAGATTTGTTTGACTGTTTTTTATCCTTCTGAAAAAGGTTTTCTCCTGATTATGGGTCCAAGCGGACAAAAATGACTCTATGATTGGTTTACAGTCTTTTACGCAAGAACTGTTTTTTATTGATGTTTAACCTTTTATTACTGTGTTTTTGATTGTTTTGAGAAAGAAGAGACAGAACTCTAAAACCTATGGTTGAAAAAAGGAATCAAAATCTATCCTAAGGTTGTCATGCATGGATGAAAGCCTAATGTCTGTCATATTTCTCTCTTGCGCAAAGAGAAACAGAGATCTTAAGGGGATAAACGGAAAAGAAATAACATATATACAGTAAAGCAGTAAAATGCATGAATGCAGCAGTACAAGCGAGACAAGGGAGTCCCACTCGACCTCGAACCTAGAAAACAATGGGCAAAGTGAAATGGCTTCACTTCAAACCTATGGGAAAAATTAACAAACAATACAGCAAAGAAAATAAACTCCAAAAACCCAGCTCTGACAGCACACTAACTCTAAAAAAACAGCAAACTCTGACAGTTGATTAACAGTAATCTCCCAATGAACCCCAAAGTCAAGCTCCAATGAGACCCAAGCTACAATAAGCCTCCATCTTCAAGAAATCCCCAAGCTCAAGCAAGCACAAAATCTTAGCCAGTTGACAGCATCAGACAGCAGATAGCTCCAGACGGCAGTAAACCCTAGCTTTAACAGTTGCACAGCTTTGACATGAACAAACTTCATCTTTGTCAATCTTTAATCTTCACCTCTATCTTCAATGGCTTCTTTCTTCAAGACAAGCTCTCCCAGATGAGAATTGATTGATCACGATAAGTTGAATGTCAACCAGTTCATTGACGACCAAAGGAAGTCTATAAACAGTTGACATTGTAACAGACTTTTCCCTCAAAGTTCTACCTCTTAGATACAACCACTTATCCCTCCAAAGGAGGGAGGCGAATACCATAGAGGGACTTTATGTCATAGAGAGGAATGGAAGCACAGGAAGCTATCCATGTTTGTACAAAACAATTCAGTCTATTCTAAGGCTCTGCTTATTCCTATTATCCTATGTCTTCAATAAGCATCCAGCTCAAGCAATCCTCATGCATCAACCTTGATCCTTGCATTCAATCTTCTCCATTGATTCTTCATGCTGCCACAAGCTCAAACCAAGCCCACACCCCAAGTAAAAACCCAAAAGCCCTAGCAGACAAACAAAAACCCCAAGTGGGAACACCAAACAATCACACAATTTGCAAAATATACTAAAAAATATTAAAATAGTATTTAAAATTCTAAGATTTATTCTAAGGAAAATTCTACATCTACCCTACATACCCTATATGTCCCATAACCTAATTCATGCTAAAAACCCCAAAAGAAAGTGTTATAGTGCACCTATGTTGAGTTTGAACCCTAATTATACTACCCTAATGTTTTCTAATCAAAACTAATCAAGATTTAGTCACAAAAATATGAAATAAATCTCTAAGGGAACTTAATGCTCTAATCTAACTATCACAAAAAGAATGGAATCAAAATAGGGAAATAAATGCATAAACAAAATTCATCAAAATGTATGTATAAACAATATGAACATAAAAGCAATTAAAATGTAAAAAATCACCATAAATGGAAAAAACCCTAAAATAATATTTTTATTTTCTCACAATTCTCTTGAAACAATTATTGAAATGGGGAAAAAAGACTCATGTTAAAAAGATCATTTTTGGATTTTTTTATGAATTTATTTGTAAACTAAAAAAATGAAGAAAATTAAAACAATTCAATTAAAATTGACATGTACAAGGGGGGTGGCGAAAGCAGTTATTTACAATATAAAATGTCAATGGGCCCAGGAGGGGGGTGCAGTTAACACTGCGCTGGGCCCAGTAACTAACTCAGAAAACAACAAAAAATAAAATAAAAAACCAGGGGGAGACGAATAGCCATGCCTTTGCTTGTTATTTTGTTCTGGGCCCCAAACTGGGGGGTTAATAGCATCTAATCCAAGGCCCAAACGTAAACACCCAAAGGGAGAGGGGGTTGCACGCGCAATGTGGGAGTATGGATCAGCAGATGTAATTGGGCTTAGTGCCCAAGCCCATTCAAACCCAACCTCAGTAAAACCATGAACAAAACCTCTCCTCTTCTCCATTCTCAAACACTGTTCACCTTCTCCAATCCAACCCTAAGCGTCGTTCCCTCTGAAACCTCTCAATCAAACCTAAACCTAAACCGATACTCACCCTCTCTCATACTCTCAATCATCCAAACACCATCAATCTTAACCTAATTCTGACTAAACACACAAATATATTTCCACGATCGAAACCCTAAACAACGAAATCAACAACAACGTACCTGAGTATCCTTTTGGAAGAAGATTTTGGAGCTTTGACGAGGAGTTCTTGAAGCTTAAGAGGCTTGAGATTCTATGAGGAAGTTCGGAGATTCTCAACGAGTTGATGAAGAACTCTCGAAGCTGGAAACGCGCTGAAGGTCTATGAAGAACGGAGAAGTTTCTGGAAATACGTATGAACGACGTTGAAGGAGTAGATCTTGATGAAGTTTGATGATTGAAGAGGCGCGTTTGAAGGATCTGGAGACTTATGAACGAAGCTGGAGATGAAGGTTGAAGCTTGATGTTGCTCGTGATGAGTGTTCTTGAGCCGCTTCGAGGCGTTGTTGAAGGAGGATCGGTGAAGGTTCTTGAGGAGTTTGAAGGTTTCTGGCGTTGGAGGAAAAATACGATGAAGTTGATGAAGTTCTCTTGAGTTTCTGGAAAAAGAGTTCACGAACACGATGAAGTTGATGAACGATGGATGAATCTGGAAAAAAAAACTTCGTTGAAGGTTGTTAGGTATTCCTGAAAAAAAGAGGATTTCTGGAAAAAAAACTATGAAGGCATGATGAATTTGGATCGGAGGTAGATCGGAGAAGAAGATGAAGTTTGAATGAATTTTTTCTGGAAATTTGGTGTTTTTGCAGTTTCCGGCGAAATCCGCGGTGGTCGGAGGCGGTTAGGACGGCCGGAGACGATCGGTTACGGTGACCGCCGGCAGCTTTGCATGGCCGGCGGTGAAGGGTTCCGGCGAGGGGCAGGTGGCAGAGGGAGTGTGTGCATGGGTTACACGTGGCGGAGGTGGAAGAGAGAGGGAGAGCCACGTGGGGGGTTCTGGGTGAGAGAGAAAAATGAGGTGGAGAAACCTTGGCTGCACGCGTGGCAGGCCTACTTATATGACAAGTGGCACTTCGAAAATGGACCTGAACTTGAATTTATGGGCTTGAATGACTTGGATAAATGGCCCAATTGGAGACTAAACCTGGACTAATGATGATTAAGGACTAATTAAGACTAAAAAACCTAATTAAACCCTAAACTAAAATCAAAACAAAATCTGATTAACATTTGATTAACTCTAATTAACAAAAACGAAAATTAAACCTAAACTCCTAATTAAAATCTAATAAATCTTAATTAATCCTAATTAACTCTAAAAAACCAAATTAATCCTAACTATCCTAAAAGATTATTAAACCTAATTAATCTATAAAAAAAATCTAAAAACTATTATTTGATATTAAAAAAACTTTTTTAAAACCTAATTAATTCTGAAAAACAAAAATAAAAATCTAAAAAAAAACAATTAATCTCATTTTTTTAAAAATCTATTCCATTAATTTTTCTTTTAAAAAAAAACAATAAACTCCAACAAACTATCTATTTTATTATTATTATTTTTTTTTTCTACTCTTTTAAAAGAAAACTATCTATTTATCTATTAAAACTAATAAAAGAAAATATCTAAAATTTGTTAAAAACTATAATATCTAAAAAAACTATTAATTTCTAAAAAATGAAAAGAAAATTTATTTAAACTCTAAATTTTATAAAAAACCTATTAAATCCAGAAAAATCCAATTAAGTGCATTAAAAATCCAGAAAAATAACAGAAAAAATCCTAAAAATGCCAGGAGGCCGATTAAACCGAATAAAACCCAATTACGCAACCGTAACGAAACCCGGGCACCGAGATGGCCTGAAAACACAGGAGACGAGCACCAATTCTCAACAGACTTTTATTCCAACCGGCATGAACTGCCTGAGATGCCAGGGGCTATAATCCTGATAAAAATCAATCTGAATGATAAAAATGCAATGCATGCCGTATGCGAATGCGAATGCAAAATGTGTCGAATCATAAACCAGATAGAGAACCGATTGGTCAAATTTTAGGGTGCAACACTGCCCAAAAATATTTAGCCATATTTGTCTCATCGATCATGGTTCTAGCCATTTCTTACAATGTTCTATTTTTTCGTTCTACAACTTCATTCTGTTGAGGAGTTTTAGGACAAGAGAAATCATGTGCAATGCCATTTTCTTTAAAATATTTTTCAAAAGATTTATTTTCAAATTCACCACCATGATCACTTCTAACTTTGATAATATTAAATTATTTTCATTTTGGACTTGATTGCAGAAATCAAAAAATACAGAGTAAGACTCATCCTTGTGCTTTAGGAATTTTACCAATGTTCATTTGCTG